>BTPG01000006.1:159986889-160056810 GCA_036245525.1 Semisulcospira habei | reverse complement strand
GGAAAATGGCATGAATTTACCTGTCACTGGTGAGTCCTCCGGCAGGACGAGACAAAACAAGACGAAGACGAACCGGAGGGGTCTTCTGGTGAGTAGCAGCCGTGGTCACAAGTCTCTCGGGACACCCACACCCAGGAACACTGGTCGTGGTCTTGCAGGGAGGGTAAAACAACCCTCACACAGCTTGTCAAGGGCTCCAAACGAGGCCGCACCCTGACCCAGACTCTCACTTCGCTGGCTAACTCCGCTGACTGACTGTAATATCCTTCTGCTACCTCGCAGGTTAACTTTACTTCTGAACACTGTTCGGTTAAAGCTACTTGACTAAAGCGTGCAACCGCTGTACTCGCTCACTGCTAAGCTTGCTGCACGGGCTTTACGATTACGCTCACACTACATTTATTAACTTCCCTAAACTAAGGCTATTTACAGAATTCGGCGATCTACATTTATTAACAAAAAAACGACTTGGCGAAAAAATAAAACATCATGTCACATCCGTTACGTGACATACGACACCTCCATACTTTGGGAAACGTGTCCTTCGGGTTAAATGAGTTAAAGTGCTGAAGATACATGCACATTTTCTTTGTTCCTTTTGAAGGCTGATGGAGAGGATGAAAGTGTATGACACTGCAGCCACGACTCGGCGAGAATGGAAAGCAGGGGAGTTCTGCGCAGCAAAGTGTGCCAGAGATGGTTGCTGGTACCGGGCTCGGATCCTTCGTGGTGCAGAGGATGATATTTGTGAGGTAGGATTGGCTGGTCATTACTTAATTTGTCTCATGCATATCGTTGGCTGTTAGCTGATTAATACATGGGTGAACGGTTGGCTGCCAGAAACACTACAGTTACTGTGTGTGTTTGGGTGTGTTTATTTCTTCAAAATCGTTACCGATGGTATTACTGAGAGGAAGATATACTTAACTGACAATTTCAGTCTCCAAAAATTGTTGTGTGTTGCCACACAACCAGGGACGTACCTCTAGCAAGCAGTTACCCAATCCCCCCGAGTGTCCTCCTTATCCTCGGAATGACTTCCTGTCCAAATCTCGCGAGAGGCCGTTATTTCCAGTTCTATACTTGACTGCCATTTTGTTTAGATCCTTCTTTCTCAGTCTCCCGTTATCATCGTCTTTTTTGTCCATTCTTCGGCCTTGTTTGTCTTAACAAGGCCAGGTAAGGCCTCGGACATTGCCTCCCGCGATGCTTGTGGCGAATTGGGCAATTTCCGTGGATTTGCGGCATTTTGCCGTTCGTTTCGACTTCGTTTTCGATTGTCGGTTTTAACGGTCGTCTGCTCGGTTACGTAGCCTCTGGGCTACGCGCGTTTCATTTCCGCTCTGTTCACTGTTGCAGTTTTCTTCTTAAAAAACGTGCCCCAACTGTAAAAATTTCCAGTGGCCTAGTAACTTACATCCGTGCTGCCTGCCTTGCTCGGGATGTGCATCGGACCACACTTGTGATTTTTGTGCTAAGTAGGAAGAAGATCGCTGGTCCGAAATGTGGAAATTCTACCGTCGTCAGCACCCTGTACAGTCCGACGAAGCTCCTCTTTGTCCTATCACCACCAGCTCTGCCGCTATCGGTGTTTCTTCTCTGCAGCTCTTTGCCACTCAGGAGCGGGTGTTGGAAACCTTCCCTCCCGCTGCGGGTGGTTTTACACCAGGTGAGAATGTACGCCCCCGCTCATATGAGCGTATTTCGCAGCCAGCCCCGCAGACCCGGCCTTCTAAGACGGGTCTCCAACGGAGGCAACCCCATCATTTGGGGGAGGAGACAGCGACCACGGCAGTCCCTGGCGTGTGCCCTCTCCAGCCAGACGTGACTTTACTCAATTGCACTTTTCCGTCGCACAAAAAAAAAAAAAAAAAAAAAAAATCAACAATTGTCGTCACATCACGACTTGTTGCCCAGCACTTCGGCTCAACCACTGTCTCCTCGCGCCCTGGTTAAAAGCCAGTCACCGCGCAACTCAGCCAGCTCCGCAGACTCGGTCTTCTAAGACGGGTCTCCAACGGAGTCAAGCCCATCGTTTTGGGGAGAGGAGACAGGACCATCGGCAGTCCCTGGCGCGTGCCCTCCAGCCAGACGTGACTTTACCCACTTGCACTTTTCCGTCGCAACTTCAGCAATTGTCGTCACATCATGACTCGTTGCTCGGCGCTTCGTCTCAACCACTGTCTCCTCGCGCCCTGGCTAAAAGCCAGTCACCGCGCAACTCAGCCAGCTCCGCAGACTCGGCCTTCTAAGACGGGTCTCCAACAGAGTCCAGCCCATCGTTTTGGGGAGAGGAGACAGCGACCATCGGCAGTCCCTGGCGCGTGCCCTCTCCAGCCAGACGTGACTTTACCCAATTGCACTTTTCCGTCGCAACTTCAACAATTGTCGTCACATTACGACTCGTTGCTCGGTGCTTCGTCTCAACCACTGTCTCCTCGCGCCCTGGCTAAAAGCCAGTCACCGCGCACTCGTGCCACACTTGGTACGTCCTCTCGGCGTATTTCTCACCCCTTCCGTCGGTTTTATTCTCCTATTGCAGATGTTTCCCTTCGGGATCCTACACCATCGTCCGTCCCCTGTCACCGTGATTACTGGGTTTCTCCTGCCCCCCGTCGCTTGTGACACGCCTCTCGATGACGGGTGGATCCCCTTCGCTTCGAACGTCCTTCGCAGTGCTGTCGACGCCACCTTCATTGTGCTCCAGAGGGGGGACAGTCCTGGTCCCGTTCCCGTTCTCCTGCTCGTCGCCTGCTTTTGCCTGAGAGCTGTCAGCATCTGCCCTCTTCCTTACGGCGTCCTTCTTCTTATTCTTCTTCATGTGACTGTTGGAGTTCTCGGCGAACTGGGCACCTGGACTCCTCATCTGTCCCTCGGCGATCTTCTCTTTCCATGGGTCCTGTTTCCCCTGGCGTTTGGCAACGCCGGTTCAAGAGGATGTTCTTCGCCTTCATCCGGTGGATTCTGCTTTCGACCTTGGGGTTTTGCCGCACCTTTCTCCGTCTAGAGTCCTTTACCCGCGGACTCTCAACACAGCTGTTCTCCGTCCTCGGACTGTTTCACTCCGGGTGTCGAGACTCAACGGTCCTTTGACGAGGCCTCCGACCTCATTCTTCGCTCTCTTCCCCCAGACGCCGATGATGCGGTGGATTTATGGGCTGATGGGCCGATTTGCCTCCCTACACCTCCTCTGAAGCGAAAGGCGTCGGCTTCGGTGGATGTTTCCCTTCACCTTAAGCATTTCCGATCTCTTCCGCCACCATCTGGCTTTCGAGATCTGGCGGAGGCGTTCTCGGCGCAATTGCCTATTGGCACTTTCAAAGAGCCTCTCTTCTTTTCCTCTACTAAGTGACCTGAAGGCGTAGACATTCGCTTCCGCCAACGTTGGTACGCAGGTCACTCTCAGGCTTTTGCGTGCCCTTTGCCTTAGCTTGATGATACGGCGGATTTACAGGTGGGTGAACGCCGCTTCGCCTTTGCCCGGGTCCCTCGCGGTTTTGATAAAACTGCTGTCATGATCCGCAACACGCTGGTCTGCTCCCGCTTCCGCGATCTCGCTACCCAGGCGATGGTACGCGCTCTTGAAGACCATTGGGATCCTCACTCTACTGCGCCGCTGCGAGAGATACATTCTCTTTCGGTGGTGGCTAATCGGGCTGCGTAACATGCTTCTGCAAATGCGATAGCTGCCGCCATCAACTGTGATTTACTTAGACGGGATGCAGTTCTTGCTGGTTGTTCTGGGTTTTCTTCGACAGTCAAGGCTCAGCTCCGCCAGGCGCCCATCGGCGGTACTTTGCTGTTTGGCTCCACTTGGCAAGCCGTGAAGGATACGCATACGGACATCTGGCCCATGGCTCACCATCTTTCTTCTCACTGTTCCCGACGACCCACGGCTCCTTTCTACCATTTCGGAGCGTCTTCACCTCTCGCTTCTTCGCCCTCCTCCTCTTCGCCGCTCCTCGCTTTGGCCTCGGGTTCCGAACGATCCCGTCAGATGACGGCTTACAGGATGCAGTGGCTTCCTTGCTTCTCAAGTCCGCCACGGAATTCGTCCGGCGACAAGATTCTCTGGCTTTCTACAGTCGTCTCTTCTTCGTCCCCACGTCGACCCCCACCCGGGTCTGCCTGGGGACTTGGGTGGGGTAGGTATTTTTAGTTCCCAGGGTCACCTGGTCAGCCCACAGGGTGGGTTTTCTCTATTCTGGGGCATGTGTTTCTGTCTACCTTGTCCATTCACCTGTATTGCCTTTTAAAACTCTCCCTACTGTCTGCACTGCCTGTAGCTCTTGATATTGGATGTGTGTTGCTAAATGGTCTTGGCTTATTTAGGCCCATGTGTTAGGTTTATTTAATGTGTTGACCGGCTGGCGACATACATTCAATGTTCTGTTTAGTTTATTTTTTTCCCAAGCAGTGCAGGCACGTCCTGAGAAAGCCTTGTTGCTGTCGGGACGTTAAGCAATGTACAATCAATCAATCAATCGTCCCCACGTCGGACGGAGGTTGGCGTCCGGTGATAGACCTTTCCGCTCTCAAAAAAAAAAAAAAAAAAAAAAAAAATTTTTTTGCCTACTCCGTCCTTTCGTATAGAATGACCCGCGCCCTGCGGGCCGCCGTCCAACCGATGGATTTGGCTGTCGGTCTGGATCTTGCCGACACATACCTTCATGTTCCTATACACCCTTCGGCTCACCGATACCTTCGCTTCGCCTTCCACGGAGTGGTGTATCATTCCAGGCGATGCCCTTCGGCCTCACTCTCAGTCCCTGGGTTTTTACCAGGATTATGGATGCGGTGATTTCCCCTTGGCCAGCTCTACTCGCGTCCAATTCAACTTCATCTCCTCCTTCTTTGGCTTCTGTCTTCGGGAGTTTTGGAGGTGTCGCACTTAGTTCGGCCGCATCTCCTTCGGTGGACATCAAGAGACTGGGAACCACCTGGAGTAGAATCGAAGGAGAAGCACAGGACAGGAGTTGCTGGAGGTCTCTCGTCGACGGCCTATACCCGGGTAGGGGTGACAGGCGTAAGTAAGTAAGTGGCGTCGGGGGTTCCCCTCGCGTCCCCGCTTCCTTCCCTGTCGATCTGCACGGATGCCAGTCTTTCCGGTTGCGGTACTCACCTGCTCCAGGACTTCAACACGACAGTGGATGTTTGCTCACCGGTTTTGGTGGGCAGACACATCAATTGGTTGGAACTGAAAGCAGTGCGGCTCGCCCTGATCTCTTGGGAACCACACGTGACCAACCAGGCAGTTTTGGTTCTCTCCGACAACACGACGGTTGTCTCCTATATTCAGAAGCAGGGCGGGACACGCTCCCCCTCCCTTTGCATTCTTCTGTTCCATATTCTGGTGTGGTGTCGGGTTCGGGGCATTTCGCTACAGGCGCATCACATTCCAGGACGGCCGAATGTGCTGGCAGATTCCTTATCTCTTCATGGCCAGTGTCTCCATACCGAGTGGGCTCTTCGCCCCGACCTTTTTCGGATGATTTGCCGGCACTGGGAGACACCCATGACCGACCTGTTTGCGACGAGGTGGAACGCACAACTTCCCCTCTTCGTCTCCCCTGTTCCAGATTCTCTTGCATGGGTGGTGGATGCTCTCTCTATCCCCTGGGAGGGTCTCTTGGCCTATGCGTACCCTCCGTCTGTCCTGGTACCCAGGATTCTTCTCAAGCTCAGAGGCTGCCATGCAGTCTTGTTTCTGGTGGCAACGTTCTCGTGGAACAAGAACTGGACCACAGATCTCCTGAGTCTCGCCATGGACCCCCGCTGTGGCTTCCAACGCTTACCACATTGCTGAAACAACCCCGGCAGGATCTTTTTCAACCTTGCCCGGAGAGCCTCCTCTTACACGCTTGGCGATTGTGCGGCGCGCCTTCACCGCTCGAGGTTTCTCGGATGCAGCGGTGGCGGCTATCGCTTCAGCTCGACGGCCTTCCACCAGGAAAGTCTATGAGGGTAAATGGCGGGTTTTTCTGTCGTGGTGTGGGCCGCGACACCTCCCCCCCCACAACTCTGACTATGCCCCAACTCGCGGAGTTCTTCTTGTGGCTCTTCGAGGATCAGGGCTTGGCACCCATCACCATTCGAGGTTATCTTTCTATGGTGGCTGTGACACTTACCCCCATTTGGGTCGACCCGATCCGGGATCTTGCAGGGACCTCGCTGACCTCATGGCTCATTTTGATCTCCGGCGACCAGTGACCCGATCACTACTCCCATGTTGGGACCTTGCGTGGGTGTTAACATGGCTCAACTCTGCTCGTTTTTTGACCCGCTGCACTTGGCCCAGTTCTCAGACTTGACGAGGAGGACCTGCTTCCTGCGGGCCATAGCCACAACTTTTCGCATGAGTGAGCTCCACGCTCTCTCCGTACTTCTGTCTTGCCTACAGCTCCGGGCTTACGGCTCAGTTCAACAGACAGCAGGATCCGGTTCGGGTGTTACAAAATCTATCTCCGCTGGTCAAAGCCCTTACGGCGGGGTATTTCCCGCCTTTTCTTGCCTTTGGTTCCGAACCGGCATGATATATCCGCCCAAACGATCTCCGCTTGGCTGCGTGGAGTTATCCGTTCTGCTTACAATTACCTCTCGCCTACGGGAGCGACGAGGCTGCGGATTCGGGCACACGAGAGACGGGCTGTCTCCGTGGGTGTCGATTTCGACCGTTACTGCTCCATGCAGGACATTGTGGCGGCTGTGGGCTGAATCTACTTTCGCCCGTTTTTACTTGTGTGACCTCTCCAGCCAGCGGCACCACCTGGCTCTGGTGGTTGACGTTGCCGTGGCTCAACACTCCCTCCCGGCGCTGGCGGCGCCGTAGGTAACACTTGACTGAAATTGTCGGGAGTGTGCCCCGGCCAGGGGTCTAGCTTAGCAGTTACCTGGGGGTTTTGACCATAGAAGCGGCACCCTCCCCCTCTTTTTAATTCTTCCTCTCAGTAATACCATCGGTAACGATTTTGAAGAAATAAATGTATTTTTCTTTAAAATAAATTTTTTCGAAAAATACTTACCGATGGTATTACTCAAACTTCCCTCCCACCTTCCCCGCTTGCCGCATGTCAGCTCAAATAGAACTGGAAATAACGGCCTCTCGCGAGATTTGGACAGGAAGTCATTCCGAGGATAAGGAGGACACTCGGGGGGATTGGGTAACTGCTTGCTAGAGGTACGTCCCTGGTTGTGTGGCAACACACAACAATTTTTGGAGACTGAAATTGTCAGTTAAGTATATCTTCCTCTCAGTAATACCATCGGTAAGTATTTTTCGAAAAAATTTATTTTAAAGAAAAATACATTTTAGTGTAAAATCTATTAGTTTTCAGATTAACGTTTTGATTCCCAGAACTAAATGACTTGCGTTGTACAGAAGTTAATTTCCTGAGGACCTTTTGCTAACCAGGCTTTTCCTGCAGGGGCCGAAGACCTGGGTGTGTTATATCAAATACTGTGTTATACTGGTGTGCATTTCTGAGGCTGACCTCAGTAGTACCAATATGTTGCATTTATTCTGCAAGAGACATAGATCCTCATGAGCCCCCACGACTGCAGGGGCTCATGAGGATCTATGCCTCCTGCAGAATAACTTGATACTACCCTTTAACTATCATCATCCTTCTGCCTTCAGTTTTAGTGTAGTGTCAAAGCTGAATGTGATCACAGGTACAGATGGTGGACTTCGGTTTTCTGGAGTTGCTGCCCACTTGCGCCCTCCACATCTTGAAGAAGAAGCACGCAGAGTACGAGTGCTATGCCGAGCAGTGTCACCTGGCTGACCTGGTCCCTGCTGGCTCCACAGACCGCACCACATGGTCAAAGACTGGCATTGAGTTTGTCTTACAGCAGCTCAAGGGGAAGGAGCTGTTCGTGAAGCTTGAGGTGGGTTTTTGCTTGTCTGGAGTGAATGCAACTAAAATTTTGAAAGTTCATCAAAAACCTGACCAATCAAAACAAAGCAAGACACATGATCTAATTGAAGGCATCTGACTGTGTTTTGTCCAGACAGACTTTTGGATATTTTACAAATAAGAGTTCAGCAGAAACAGCAGGAAGGACTGACTGTGACTGCGACTGACGATACCATTCAGTGAAAAAGATTTATAGTTGCACATTTCCACTGAGTGGCTTCGTTGGTAGAGGTTAACCCATTTAGCTCTGAGTCCCAATAGCAGGAGATGGATTGACCATGATAATTCAAGGTTAGTGGCAGATTAGTTTGGCACCTTCAGGCACCAAGCTAATCTGGCACTACCTTGAATTATGGTCATTCCACCTCCTGCAACTGGTACATAGTCGTTCAGTACCACTTACAAAATTTGGGAAAAGCACCTGTGGGGCTAAAAGGGTTAACACAGTGAGCCCTAAGGTTGAAATTTGAAAATGTGGGAGTTGTCCTCTGAAGACTAGATACAAGTTCAGGAGAAAGTTCAGCCATAACTGTTCAGTAGTAGTGCTAAAGTAGTTTGATGCCTGTAAGGGCCAAGCTAGTCTGGCACTATCCTTGGTGTCACACCAGGGAGGAATATTAAATATCACACGGAATTGTTGGATTTTTGTTCGATTTTAGTGATTTGATTTTCCCATTCGCACGACAAACAATAGCAACAGACGTACACAAACCTACGCACTACTCAGTCAATTCATACATACACCTGTAATACACGCACACACTTAAACATTCGCACAATGTCCAGAGCACTAATCACATCTCATCCAAATTGTTCCACTGCGATGTTTCTTCTCATTGTCTGCTGACAACTGCACACTATTTAAGTTGATGTTTAGATCCTCGAATATATTAAACAGTTTAATTACTCCGACCGTGAATTGAAGATGAATATATCATCGCTGCTCGTCGAATCTCGCCACTTGTTGAATAAGCGGACTGTCTCTCACGGTGGCCGATTAAGTTCTCCTGCCCCCGCCTGGATCAACGCTCTCGTACACCAGGTTGACTTACATCCTACTTGGAGTACATACAACCAACGTCCCAGCTGGAGAGCATCTATTCAACATATAAAATTGTATCTCCCCATTAGGAATCCGCCATCGCTTCGATCGTTACTTCCGCCCGAATGACGACACTTTGTAGCGATGATGACCTCCAACGGCTTCCGGATGTTCTCGACGATTCCCGATCGTTTCCGACATCGAATAAAATATCATAATAACAATCAATTCGAAATGCCATGCACACACACGAATACGACATATTTCCGCACAACACATAACCCCTCAAACTCGACCCGAATCATTTCAAAATCAAAAAGGCTCAACGAAATGCTTCCCGCTCAACCGACTTCATCCCTGCGCTCAAACTCGCCGATGCGTGCCCGAATGTCATACAGTTTCCGATCTAGAGCCAATCAACTAACACACTTCCCGAATCTACTATTTAACAAACAATTACCTACCCAAAATATGCGTGAAAGGTTTACTCCGTCGACTGTTTTTGTGCCTGTCTGCCGCCCACCATGGCCGTTGACAAGGTCACTGGTTAGTCAATCCCGTTACACCGTAGTTCTTTCAACTACATATCTTTTTACACACTCCTATATTGAGCATTCTGCTCTTCTACCATCTATTCTACAATAGATCACTATGCAGCATCTCCACTGCCTCAACTTCTCACAAAAACTAAATTCTGGCTAAGAGCAAATCTCTTACGACTTGATGTGTCTCCAAATCCACAATGACGCATTCCGTCCCTTCAAACAAACATCTTACGTCGCATGTTTTTGACGTCGTCAAAAAAAGAACATACCATCATCTCAACACAACACGTAGAACGGAACTTCTATGCAAAAGGAAATAATGAATAATGATTAAAATAAATTGTGACACTTGGACCATCGTGATCTCATGTTGTAGAATATCAGAGCTGAGAGGTGTAATACAGTTGTACCTTACCAGTAGATTTGTTTCACCTGTATGTAACTATCCAGCTTCTTGAGACATAGATCCTCATGAATCTCACATCTCATGTGGACCTGTATCTCTTGCTCACCCCACTTTGTATCGATGTTTCTTGTACAGCAGGGGCTCTTTGGCATTGAGTTAACCCATATACTGAGGCTAAAAGCTTCAAATTTGTACACTGCCATATGCAAGCTACATTATAGTACTTACAGATACGGATATAGACCAATGGCTTTAGTTCAAGGGTAGTGCAGAATAGCTTGGTGCCTAGAGGGGCCAAGCTATTCTGGCACTACCCTTGAACTATTTTAGTCAAACTTATTTCACACATTGGTGTATTCCGAATGATAAGGATTAATGAAGATTTCAGAAATGCACTCTATGTTCACCAGCAGCAAAAGGGTACAAAACAACGGCAAGCCAACAAATTATTTAATTTTCAGGGAGCAGTTGTGGAGGGCATGGGTTTGCCTGTAGACATTCAAATCGAGGAAACTATTCCAGAGACGGCTTTTGAACCTCCAGGATACGAGTATGTCTCTCTCACAGAGATGCTGCTGGACAAAGGGCTGGCTTTGCCTGACAGACGGTAGGGCCTGTGTGTGTGTGTGTGTGTGTGCGTGTGTGTGCGTGTGTGTGAGTGTGAGTGAGTGTGAGTGAGTGAGTGAGATAGAGAGAGAGAGAGAGAGAGAGAGAGAGAGACCATTTCGCCATAGACTTCCGTCAGTGGCAGTAGATGGTGGAATGCCACTTCTGCACAGTGCAGCTGTATGTACTTAGTTATTCACAGTTTGTAATACAATGAAAAATAAAAATATAAACAGAAAGAGGAAATTCACAGCATGGTAGATCGTGTGTATGTTTGTGTGTGTGTGTGTGCTGGATGCTTGTGTCTGTGTGACACTGAGGGTCAAGATGGATGCTGCTGTACCTCTATTGATCAAGTGCGATGAACCATGGGTAATGCCGAATAAGCTTGCTGCCAGGAGAGGTGCCAAGGTAAATAGGTGTTTCTCGTGAGCTGTTCGTCTCTGCAAATGAAAGGGTTATTTGTGTGCTGGCATGACATTTTGGAGCCTACACCTTAAGCTGTAGGGTCCAAAATCTCGCACCAACACACATTTCATGTCTGTTTTTACAGGCGTAAAACCTTGGTTGTCACACAAAAGTCAGACCCCTTCCACACTAAAGTCGTTGTAACCTCTGGGGATGAGGAAGAAGAAGAGGAGAATGAAGTGGAGGAGGCAATGACACAAGATCCAGCAGAGGTGAAGAATGATGTGACCATTGTGCAGCATGACTTGGACATTCGGCCTCACGACCCTCCTCTCTCCACGGCCTTGACCTTGATGCCTGTGTATGTGGACTTTGACGGTATCATCTACGCTCATGACAGCAACGAAGGTCAGTTTGGTGTTTCCCTCTTCTAGTGAGCTGTAGGGTCCAGAATGACTTTCCAGCGTACATTAATCATGATTGTGAAACATGATTGATCATCGCTAGTGCTACAGGTGCTACATGTTCTGGCCTTGATTTTGGATCATACAGCTTCCAACCATAAGACCCAGAATGGTAGCCCAGCACACATGTTAACCCTATTAACCCCAAGGTCCCATTTCCCAAATTTTGGAGTTGTTACCTGACAACTATGTACCAGTTGCAGGAGATGGATGGACCGTGATAATTCAAGGGTAGTGCCAGATTAGCTTGGCGCCTGAAGGTGCCAAGCTAATCTGGCACTACTCTTGAATTATTACAGTCCATCTATCTCCTGCAGTTGGGTCTTGGGGCTAAATGTGTTAGACTCTAAAGCATATAAGCAGTCCTACTAAAATGTTCACTGCCAGTGTCCGCTGACATTGTTTTTAAAATCATTGTAAATTCAACATAAAAATCCCCAGCTGTCCTAGGAACATGGATACAGAGTGGTGTCAGCAAGAGGCATAGATCCTCATGAGCCCCCGCACTTGCGAGGGCTCATGAGGATCCATACCTCTTGCAGTTGAATTGAGTTTACTACTTCTCAGGAGTGTCGGTTCGACCGTCAACATGGGTATAAACGCGTGTACAGGTGGAGAGCGGCAGTTTGTGCCAGGCTGTCAGTGTGTAAGCATCATGCTGACAGCCAGCTGTGTTTACCTGATGGTTGACTGTCAGATCTTTGAAGGTTATCCGCTGGTTTAATCGAGTTTGAGGCTGTGACGGGAAAAGTGAGAAGTTTACAATTAAAAATTCTGTGATCTATTACAGTGTACATCCATTGAAAAACATTGTTTGTGTGTTTGATTGTGTGTTACGTGTGCTGTTCTCACCATTCTCATGTTATTCCTTTGTTTCTTGGCAGAGGACACCAACAGTGTAGTTTTTGATGGCATTGAGGAGTATGTACGTACTGAAGCCCCTGAAGGTCGTCTTGAGGTGAAGGTCGGCCAGATTTGCCTTGCTCATTATGTGGTCGACAATGTTTGGTATCGAGCTAAGGTGCTGGAGGTCAACGAGGACACAGCCAAGGTCAGGAGACTGGTTTCAGGGGTGCACTAATGTTGCATTGACATTTTCTTGCTGGATGAAAATATCAACCCTAATTATATGATGTCTGTCATGGGTTGTTAGAGGGATGGAATGGAAACAGTAAGTGACAGTTTACGTTTGGCTGTAGTGTATAGAGTAAAATTGTAAGAAGAACGAATTCAGGGAAAAGTGTTGCACATACATGCTACTTTATGTATTGTTCATACTGGTTGGTGCTGGAACTTCCCCTTTATTTTATCTTGCAAGTGTGAGAGTTAACTCATTCAGTCCTGACACACCCCAGCAAGGTATGGGTTGACCATGATAGTCCAAGGGTGGTGCTAGAATAACTTGGCGCCTATGGGTGTCAAGTTTTTCTGGCATCACCCTTGAACTATCATGGTCGATCTGTCTCCTGCAATGTACTGCAGTTCTCAGAGGACAACCAAAACGTGGGTATTTATTTCTTCAAAAACGTTATGGATAGCATTACTGATAGATAGATATACTTAGCTTATCAATTTCAGCCTCCAAAATTGTTGTGTGTTGCTACACAACCAGGGACGTAACTCTAGCAAGCAATTACCTAGTCCCCTGAGTGGCCTCCCTATCCTCTGAGTCGCCTCCCTTCCCAATCTCGCGAGAGTCCGTTAGTGCTAGTTCTATGCTTAGCTTCGATTTTGTTCGGTTTACTGGTTTTCAGTCTCCACATTTTCTTCATCTGTTTTCCTTCTTCCTTGGGTTTAGCTTTGCTAGACATGGCGAGGTAAGGCCTCGGACATTGCCTCGTCCGGCGATTGTGGCTGACTGGGGCAATTTCCATGGAATTACGGCGTTTTGCCGTTTGTTTTAACTTCGACTGTCGGTTACAACGGTCGTGGGCTTGGTGACATGGCCTCCGGTCCACGCTCGATTCTCTTATTTTTTCCGTTCCCTGTTACAGTGCTCAGCTTACAACTTGCACCATCTGTGGGGACTTACAGTGGCACAGCGATACGCACATTTGCTGTTCGGGCTGTGCATCCAATCATACTTGCGTGACCTGCACCACCTGGGAGGAGGACCGTTAGTCGGAACTTTGGCATTTCTATCGACGCAAGCACCCCATGCCTTCCACCAAGGCGCCAGTCCACCCGGCCCCTCCCAACTCGGACACAGTTGGTGCGTCTACTCGGCACTCCCGGTCCCCGGACCCTGGTCGCCTACTAACCCCGCACTCCCGCTCCACGGAGACGGGACTCTTGCGGCGATTTACCCCCAAGGCCAAGGTGACAGACGCTGTCCCTTCTGCCGCGGGATGTGATGTGCCTTCCGAGACCCTGCACTCCAGCTCCCTCAAGCGCAGTTTGCAGACAACCCCGCGCACCCGCTCTACGGAGACGGGTATCTCGCGGCGGTACCCCCCTCTCCCTCGGGGGAAGAGACACCGGCCCATGATTGTCACTGGCGCGGTTCCTGACCAGCCAGGGATGGCCTTGCCCCCATGCACCTTCGAGCCTGCGCATAGCCATAGGTCGTCACCTCACGACTCTTTGAGCGGCGCCTCAGGGCTTGCGGTGTCTTTTCGCGCCCTGGCTAGGAGCTGGTCTCCGCGCGCCCGTCTATCAGAAGGTAAGTCCTCTAGGCGACGATCTCACCACTCCGTTCAGAGGGGTTCACTTGGACTTACAGCATCAGGGTCGTAAGCGGACATGGACAGAGCATAGCCACCATGATCACCACGCATCTTTTCGTCGTTCGCGACGCTCCCATTACGATCTTGTTCCTCTGGCCCTTTTCAGCAGAGCGGACAGTCATGCGCCACACGACGATCGCCTTCTTTCCAATCTTACCCATCTTATCCTTCTTACCCATCTCCGGCGCTTGGCAGCGGCTGTCGACGAAGAGGTTCTCAGCCTACATCCAGCAGATTCCGCCACCGCCTTCGGGGTTTTGGAGCGCCTGTCCTCGTCCCTGAGTTCCCTCCCCGTGGACTCCCCACTCAGCTGTTCTGCGTCTTCTTCCCACTTCGCTCCGGGCACCGAGACGCAGCAGTCGCTAGAGGGGGCCACGGGGCTCATTCTGCGTTTTCTTTCACCGGAGGCTTGTCCTCCCGCCCCTCCTCTTAACCCTTTCATCCCTGAGTAAATAAGAAGTCTATGTACTCTTCAGCCCTGACTTTATTTGAGAAATTTCTGTTGAAAATGGGTGTGCACTGTAAAATATTTGTAAATAATACTTTACAATAGATATAACCATAAAGGTATATATGTGGTTATGCTGCTACGCGGTAAATAGGCACACATGTCCCAATACATCAAAGCTATCTGCTTTTGAAACCATGTCTCCAAACACAAAATTGTATCACTCCGAATATATACACATCCACTCGCCATTCCGACCGTAATTCCCACGCTAGCACCGCAAAACTGACCGCATACCACAGACAAAACTACGTGTGCACTGTCAGGCCATGTACTGAGTGTAAACAGGATGTGTCAGTGTGAAGGGCGAGGTCACCACATGCGCAGCGAGGTTTGTGCATCACCGTGCGCGCAATACGAAACACATGACACCGCTGTAGCGGTTTGCCAGGCTGAACGGTATACGAGGCCGCCAACCGCTACAGCGGTTTGCCGGGTTCAAAGAGTTCAGAGAACGGGTTCAGCTTCCATAGAAGCTACACTACAGCCTAAGAGACTGAAGTCCCTACTGCAACCACCCGGCTTCCGGGATCTCGCAGACGCCTTCTAGGCACAGTTGCCTCTCGGGAACTCAAAGGACCCTGTCTTCTTTTCCGATGCCAGGTGGCCAGAGGGCATCGACATCCGGTTTCGCCAGTGCTGGTATGTAAGTCACTCAGAGGCGTTTTCTTGCCCTTTGGCTTTGCTGGACGCGGCGGCGGATTTTCAGGCGGGTGGTTGCCGAGCCGCCTTTTCCCGGGTTCCTCGGAGATTAGACAAGACAGCTAGCCTGATCCGCAATTCCCTGTCCTCCTCGGGTTTTCTGGACCTCGCGACCCAGGCGATTGTCAGAGCTCTCGAGGACCATTGGGACCCGCAGTCTACTGCTCCGCTACGCGAGGTTCATTCTCTGGCGGTTGTGGCGAACCGGGCATCTTACCACGCCTGTACCAATGCGATGGCTGCCGCAATCAACTGTGATTTGATCTGGCGGGATGCGGTGCTAGATGCTTGTTCGGGGTTGCCTTCGTCGGTCAAGTCACAGCTCCGCCAGGCTCCCATCGGCGGTCCCTTGCTGTTTGGCTCCACTTGGCAGACAGTCAAGGAGGCCTACAAGGACATCTGGCCTACATCTCGACCGACCTCCTCTCGCTTTCGTGCGGCCCTCAAGGCTGTGGGTCGCGCCCTGCGGTCCTTTAGACCCGCCTCACGCCCAGCTTCTAGAGTGCCTCTTGGCCCCGCCCGTCCCCCCCCATTTTGGCCGCTTCCGCACCCTCCCGGCCCCGGCCTCCGCCTGGCCTGGTATGGGCCGGCGGCCCAGGCTGGGGAGGGCCCGATGACTCCCCTCCTGGACTGCCCCCACCGACATCTTTCGGGTCACCGGTCGGCAGGCGGCTCTCCAAACACACCGACGCTTGGCGGTCGCTGTTGCCAGACGACCCTTGGATCCTCTCTACCATCTCGGCGCATCTCCAACTCACTTTTCAACGTCCTCCTTTTGTTTGGCGTTCTCTGCGTTGGTCTTGGGTGCCGAGCGATCGGGTCAGAGCGGAGGTGTTGAAGGGAGAGGTGGACGCGTTGCTTTAGAAATCCGCCATGGAGGTAGTACTGCGACACGACTCTCCGGTCTTCTACAGTCATCTCTTCGTTGTATCGAAGTCGGACAGAAGTTGGCGCCTGGTTATCGATCTCTCGGCTTTAAACAAGTTCATTGCTGCCCCTTCAATCCGCATGGAAACAGCCAGAGCCCTCGTGCCGTGGTCCAGCCCATGGCTTTCGCAGTCCGTCTAGATCTGGCCGATGCATACCTCCATGTGCCCATGCACCCTTTGGATCGCCGTTTACCTATGCTTCGCCTTCCGCAGGGTGGTTTATCAGTTCAGAGCCATGCCCTTCGGTCTCAACCTCAGTCCCTGGGCCTTCACCAGGATTATGGACGCGGTGGTCGCACGCGCTCGGCGGTCGTCTCTTCCGACCTCCAACTATCTCGACGACTTGCTCCTCAGGAATCTGGACGAAACCTGCTTGTCCGCCAACAGGGACGCGCTGCTCTCCCCACTTCAACAGCTCGGCTTCCTGGTCAACTTCAAAAAGTCTGACGTCGCGCCGTCCCGCAGATTTATCCACCTTGGTGTGGATTTTCGGACCGCCTTGAACTTGGTGCGACTCCCCCTGGCCCGGATCAAGAAGTTAGTGGCTTTGGCCCTGCAAGTGTATCACGCCACGGAGGCTCCGGCACGGATGTGGTTGCAGTTGTTAGAACTTAAGAGTGCTGCGGAGGACTTGCTTCCGCTCGGCCAGCTCTACTCGCGGCCGATTCAACTACATCTCCTCCTTCTCTGGCGGCCGTCTTCGGGGGATTTGGAAGCCTGCGTACCTGTGTCTCCGCTGGTTCGGCCACATCTCCTCCGGTGGACAGACCCCTCTTGGTTAGTGTTGGGAGTCCCCCTAGCCTCCCCGCTACCCTCCCTATCGATCTGCATGGATGCAAGTCTCTCCGGTTGGGGGGGGGGGGGGGGGGGGGGGCATACCTGCTCCTGGACTTCAGTGGGCCTTTGGCCGCCGGATCAAGTGGGCAAGCACATCAACTGGTTGGCGTTTACGGCAGTTTGGCTCGCCCTCATCGCCTGGGAGGCGCGCGTGCCACACCAGAAGGTCTTGGTCCTCTCCGACAACAGGCCGGTTGTGGCGTATATTCAACAACAGGTTGGGATGCATTATCCTTCGCTGTGCATCCTTCTTTATTTCTTCAAAAACGTTACCGATGGCATTACTGATAGGAAGATATACTTAGCTTATCAATTTCATCCTCAGATTTGTTGTGTGTTGCTACACAACCAGGGATGTAACTCTAGCAAGCAGTTACATAGTCCCCTGAGTGGCCTCCCTATCCTCCGAGTAGCCTCCCTTCCTAATCTCGTGAGAGTCCGTTAGTGCCAGTTCTATGCTTGGCTTCCATCTTGTTCAGTTACTCAGAGATGCCAACCCTTCCGGTTTCGCCGTATTTTCTTACGCCAAAATTAATTTCTTAAGATTTTACGGTCAAATAAATTATCTTCCAGCGAAAAATGTGCTGAAATTGTCCGCTAAAAGTTACCAATTTCTCGCTGACTTTGCTGCTCTTATACCAACAAGCCATCACATTTCCCTCGAGATAAATAATGAGCCAATCAGAAGTGTCCTCTGATTAACGCAACCAATCGGAATCTAAAATATACATGATCGGAAATAGTGTGATTTCAGTTCAGCTCAGTAGTTCTTGGGATTTCACTGTTTTAGTGTGTAATGATGTGTTTGACATCGCACACTATATGATGCAATGACCTATTTATCAGCCAGCCGTACACACTTGAGCAACACAAATCAGTCTGAATTTTTATGTCTAGTTCATATGTGTTTCGAGGACGTTTTGCTTTGAATTGCCGGTACTCCTCATCGTCGGCAGACCAAACCGTGGAGATGAAAATTTAGTGTACATAGCGTTTTGCTGCACGAATCTCGATCTCCGTTTAACCCTATCCCCCGTATTGGCTAGGGATTAGGATTGATAGCTGTAGGGCTTTCCTAATGACTTGTGTTCATAGGTTGTTGGCTCACTTTCGGAAGGATGCTCGCATAGAGGTGTATCCTAGCTTTTGTGAGGTTCAACTTTCGTGTCGGACAATTTTCCATCATTGCGCCATTTTTTTTTTCTTCCCCCCAGCCTTCCTTTCTCCTTCCCCTCCACCTGTTATTTTCTCCACTCTCCTTCTCCCCCTGTTTTCGGGGTGTTGTTTAGATACCCCTTTGATCACGTCAAAGAAGGTAGAAATTTGATGTGTGTCCATGTTTTACACACTATGAGTAGGTATCGCAGGTTTTTTGTAGATTTGTTGAATTTAATTCGTTCGCGTGTTTTTAGGGGTGAACTCGTATGGTTTATTGCGTTTGCAGTCCCTGATTTTGGGTACCAACAGAGTCAACAGGGTATGGGGGTAGGTTGTATATGCCCTGTTTTCACTCCTATCGCGGAATTCTGTGGATTTACGGAACTTTATAAGTTCGTTGGTTCTGAGGTGAACTCGTATGGTTCAGTCTGTTTTTAGTTGTGGTTTGTGCTCTAGCCACGCAAAGCTGGTCAGTGCCAGTGCTGTGACGAGGAAGGTCGTGTGTGCAATCTTGCACGCCATGGCACCGAACTTTAACCTTGAATGACCGAGTTTTATTTTCACACGAAATCTGCCTGTCAAATTTTATTTCTTCCCGTCAAATTTTGAAAATGGTATGGTCCGGTAGTAAAAGGGGTTGGCATCTCTGGTTACTGGTTTCCATCTCCGCATTTCTTCATCTCTTTCCTTCTTCTTCCTTTGGTTTCACTCTGATAGACATAGCAATTGTGGTTGACTGGGGCAATTTCTGTGGAATTACGGCGTTTTGCCATTCGTTTCGACTTCGACTGTCGGTTACACCGGTCATGTGCTCGGGACGTGGCCTCTAGCCACTTGCAATTCTCTTATTTTTCCGTTCCCTGTTCCAGTGCTCGGCTTAAGAATGGACTTACAGTGGCACAACGATACTCACCTTTGGTGCCTCCCCTGTTTGGGCTGTGCAGCCGATCACACTTGCGTGACCTGCGCCACCTGGGAGGAGGACCGTTGGTCGGAGCTTTGGCATTTCTATTGACGAAAGTGCTCCATGCCTTCCACCGAGGCGCAAGCCCACCCGGCCCCTCCCAACTCGGACACAGTTGGCGCGTCTAATCGGCACTCATCCCGGGACGGCTGAATGTGCTAGCGGATTCTCTGTCCCATCCAGGCCAGCTCCTCCATACCGAGTGGGCTCTTCGCCCCGGCCTCTTTCGGCTGATTTGCGCGCACTGGGAGATGCCCATAATCGACCTGTTCGCGACGAGGTGGAACACACAACTGCCCCTCTTCGTCTCACCCGTTCCAGACCACCTCGCGTGGGTGGCAGACGCTCTTTCCCTTCCCTGGGATGGTCTACTGGCATACGCATATCCTCCCTCCGTGCTGGTACCTAAGATACTCCTGAAGCTCAGGGGCTGCAATGCAGTGCTGTTTTCTGGTAGCCCCGTTCAGCTGGACCACAGATCTCATGAGTCTCGCTACGGATCCCCCTCTGCGGCTTTCCATGCCGCGAACGATGCTGAAGCAGCCATGGCAGGATCTCATTCACGCTTGCCCGGAGAATCTTCTCTTACACGCCTGGAGATTGTGCGGTGTGCCCTCACCACTCGACGTTTCTCGGATGCGGCAGTGGCGGCTATCGCTTCAGCATGCAGACTTTCAACGCGGAAAGTCTACGAGGGCAAATGGCGGGTCTTACAGTCGTGGTGTGGGACTCGACACCTCTCCCCCACAGCTTTGCCTATGCCCCAGCTCGCCGGGTTCTTCCTGTGGTTCTTCGCATATCAGAACATGGCTCCTATCACCATTCGGGGATATCTGTCTTGGTGGCTGACACCGCCATTTGGGCAGGCCAGATCTAAGGGCTTGCAAGGATCTCGCCGATTTCATGGCTGACTTCAAACTCCAGCGACCAGTGACCCGCTCAATTCAACCATGATGGGACCTCGCGTGGGTGTTAACCTTGCTCAACACTGCTCATTTTGAACCTTTGCCCTTGGCGCGGTTCTCCGACTTGACAAGGAAGACGTGCTTCCTGCTGGCTCTCGCCACAGCCTCTCGAGTGAGCGAGCTCCACTCTCTCTCAGTGGACCCCTCCTGTCTGCAGCTCCGGGCCGACGGCTTGGTTCAACTCCTCACTAGTCCTTCCTTTTGGCCAAAAACAGGCTCCCCTTGGCCGCCCCTCAACCGATCACTCTTCATCCACTGCGGGGCCGTGACCAGTCCCGGGAAGTGCGACAAAAGGATCCGGTCAGGGCGTTAACAATCTACCTCCGTCGGTCAAAGCCCCAACGGGGGGGATGTTCCCGCCTCTTCCTGCCCTTGTCTCCGGGCAGGAACGACATATCCACCCAGATGATTTCCGCTTGGCTGCGTGGAGTCATACAATCCGCATACAAAGAACTCTCGACAGAGGGAGCGAAGAGGCTGCGGATTCGGGCGCACGAGGTCCACAAGCGTAGCGTTTGACCGCAACTGCGCCGTGAGGGACATTGTGGTGGCTGTGGGCTGGCGGGCCGAATCTGCTTTCGCCCGCTTCTACTTTAGAGATCTCTCAGGCCAGTGACAAAACCTGGCCCTATTGGGGGACATTGCTGCGGCGCAACACTCCCTCCCGGCGCTGGATGCGCCATGGGTAACGCTTAGCTAAAATTGTCGGGAGTGTGCACCTACAGGGGGCCTAGCTAAGCAGTTACACAGGGGTCGAGCTCTGGGTGGCACTCTCCTCCTCTTCGCAATTCTTCCTATCAGTAATGCCAAATAAATGTATTTTTCTTTAAAATAAATTTTTTTGACAAATACTTACAGATGGCATTACTCAAAATCCCCTCCCACCTTTCCCGCTTGCCGCAGTATGCTAAGATAGAACTGGCACTAATCGCGAGATTGGGAAGGGAGGCCACTCAGAGGATAGAGAGGCCACTCAGGGGACTAGGTAATTGCTTGCTAGAGTTACGTCCCTGGTTGTGTAGCAACACAACAATTTTGGAGGCTGAAATTGATAAGCTAAGTATATCTTCCTATCAGTATTGCCATCGGTAAGTATTTGTCTAAAAAATTTATTTTAAAGAAAAAAACATTTTTTTGTACCTTGGACACAATGGGAGTTAAAGATGAATCACAATAGTGAGGTATTTTCAGTACAAGAATTTCTTTTTTTTCAGGTGCAGTATGTGGACTTTGGCAACACGTGTGTGATAGAGAGGAGGCAGCTGAAGCTAGCCACTTCCGACTTGTGCCGCACTCCGCAACTGGCCTACCTGCTGAGGCTTCACAACATGAAGCCTGTGAGCAGCACTATTCCGCTTGCAGTGCTAACTGTGGGAGGTGGATTGACGGTGGTAGCTCAAGGAGAGTACCTGATCAGTTTGGCGCCTGTAGGCGCCAAATGGATCAGGCACTCTCCTTGAGCTACCACCTTCAATATCATCTCTCTCTGTTCTAGGCTTTGAACTAATTGTGGCCCGTCCTGTGAATTATCACTGTCAGTCCATCGCCCACCTTTCCAGGCTCCAAACAAGCCTGGCAATATGCTGTAGCTGTCGTGGCTGATCAGACTGTCTCCATGATTGGTCATGTTGATAAACCCTTTGGCCGTTGGTAGCGTGTTTTGTTGTGGCGATTCCTAAACCGCTGATGATGACCAAAGAGTTCATCTTGTGTGACTCATGGAGCACTCGACAGGCTGGAGGCGACAAACTCTTCTGGCACCATCGTTGAACTGTCATGGTTGGTCTGTCTGGTGTTGTAGTGTGCCGAGTCTGATTGGGTTAAGCATGGAGCTGGGCTTTTGTGCTCGATATTGGTTGATAAGCTAGTAACACAATCTCGCACAGTTTTAGGTGCTTGTTCATTGTTAGCAGTTCAACTATCACGAGGACTCCTGCCGCATTGATCCTGGAGATAGATTGAAAGTCTCCCTGTCTTACTGCATGGACTTCCTTGCCGTAAAGTGGCGCAATCTGGTATCTCTCATTACCATTTCGGGCTTAGCATGCTGTCTGTGTCCTTATTCTGATTGATGAATGACCTCTGATACGAATTGTGGTAGTTACCTGTGTGATGTATTTGGGTTGTGCAGGACACAGACAATGGAGCGTGGCCCGTTTCTTTCCTGGACTACATTCACAGTCAGGTTGTCAACTTCAAATGCACCGTTGAAGTCAAGGTTAGATGCTTAGACTTTTCTCAAGTGATCTAATTTAATGCTGCTTTAAAATATGAATTAGTTGGCATTTCAGATGGTTAGATGTGCATCCTCATTTACTGCGCTTTCTTTTTCATTCATATGTTTATTTTGTTAGAGCGATTGTTCTTTCAAAATGTACCTGCTGGCCTCTTGCTGACTGACAGGGTCATCATTTTATGCAGAAATGTTATGTTCCTTTCACATTTGTGTGTGTTCTTCCCCTTTACTGCCACTAGTCATAGAGCGTGTGTCAGAAATCTTTGTTAACCCTTTTAACCTACAGTCGCTTTTCCCAAATTTTGGAGGTGTTACCCAATGACTATGTACCAGCTGGAGGAGATGGGTGGAGCATGATAATTCAAGGGTAGTGCCAGATTGGCTTGGCGCCATTAGGTGCCAAGCTAATCTGGAACTTCCCTCGAATTACCATGCTCCATCCATTTTCTGCTGTAGGGTGTTGGGGCTAACTGGGTTAATTCAACGCCAAAGTCTCATCCGTCCAAGGAACATGGACTCAAAGTGGTCTCAGCAGGAAGCATAGATCCTCATGAAACCCCACAACTGAGGGGGCTCATGAGGATCTATGTCTTTTGCTGTTGGAATGTGTTCACTTTTCTCGGCAGTGATGGAATTAACCCATTTAGCCCTGATGCACTACAGTAGGAGATGGGTCGACCGTGATAATGCGAGGGTAGTGCCAGATTAGCTTGGCACCATCAGGTGCCAAGCTAATCTGGAGCTGCCATTGAATTATCATGGTCAACTCATCTCCTGCACGTGTTACATACATGTAGTTGTCAGGTGACACTTCTAAATGTGGGGTTATATGGGTTAACAGGGTCAAAAGTGTCAAGTACCCCTGAATGTGGGCATGATTTTGAGTGTTGGCTCTTGAGAATCTATGCCAATTGATGGGGCTGTCATCTCTGTAATGTTGCGTTTCCTTCCATGTGTTTTGTATGTGTGTGTGTGAGACAGGCAAGCTGTCTGACGTACGCGCTCAAGTGGACATGATTTGAGTGACGGCTTCTGTGCCTCCAGCTGTTTGGTAAAGCACTCATCTTCTGCAGTTCAACAAATAATGTCTTCACTTCCCTTTATGTTTTGTCTGTGTGACAGGGCAATCTGTCTGACGTACCTCTGGAAGTGGACGTGATTTTGAGTGACGGTCGGAACCTGAGTGGTGTGCTCATGGCCATGGGGGTCGCGGTGCCCAAGAACGATATGGAGGAGTTTTATCAGCGCAGTATTGACATAGGAGAAATTGTCAAGGTAAGGGTGGGCTTAAAGTTGTTTGATAAATTTTGTATTTGATATTAGCCAGTTTAACCCATTTAGCCCCAGGACCCTGCAGCAGGAGATGGATTGATCATGATAAATTCAAGGGTAGTGCCAGATGAGCTTGGCACCTGAAAGCACCAAGCTCATCTGGCACTACCCTTGAATTATCATGATCGATCCATCTCCTACAACTGGTACATAGTCGTTAGACAACGCCTCCAAAAGTTTGGAAATGTGGCCGTGGGGTTAAGAGGGTTAACCTGCCTTGATACATGTACAGTCAAACCTGGTGAAGTGGCCACCTTTGTGTAGTGGTCACCTGTCTATAGCTGCCACCCAATAAATATACCTCCCCTTCATTTTGGCTTTATAGAGACCCAGTATCAGACAGGCCACATCTGTTCTGTCCCTTAATTGCAGGTTTGACTGTAGGTCAACTCGGTGAAATTTAGCATGCTGGTCCCGCTTTGTTGACTCTGTGTTATCTGGCCGTCTGACATATTGAGTCCTACAAACTTGGTAATTTTTCACAGATTGACCATGCTAGTTCACGGGTAGTGCCAGAAAAGCTTGGTGCCTGGAGGCGCCAGGCTGTTCTGGCACCACCCTTGAACTGTCATGGCTGTCGGGTACTCACACATTGCTATAACATGCAATTCCTTTTGCACCTTACTAGTGCCTAGTCGGCCCAAGTCTCTGTATTTTCCTGTCTCATGTATCTGTCATGGCATGACATGCTGCTGTGTGTGCCAATAACTATAAATCCGTGTTGTGGGCAGCATTCCAACCCGTTCTTCCCGCTCTGTCTGGGCAAAGTGGACTCCGTGAAGCATGTTCTCGTCACGCACATCGAACTGCCGAACCTGGTGAGAAATTTGTTGGTTTTTGTTTTCTCAAAACACATTACCGATGGTATTACTATATGGGATTAGTTCCTAGCTAGTCTAATTTTAGCCCAACATTCGTTGTGTACGATTATGGCCGTTATGGCAGGAGAGGGGCGCCATAGACTGGGCGGAAGCCCGGTTACCCTCCCTTCCTGTTCAACCACGCATGCGCTCCGCGCTTCCTACTTCAGTCAGTTTCTTTGCTAGTTACTGAGCAGTTGTGTTCGTTGTGAGCTCTACGCTTCGAAGCTCGCTTGCGCTGTTAACCGGTCGTGGGACCGTTGTTCCTTCGCCTTGTGCCTTAGGCTTGGATGCTTCGTTGGGACTGCTTCTGCAGTTTGTGTTGTGGCTTAGAGCTAGCCTTCAGAAGCTTGGACGCTTTCGTGTGGGACTGATTCTGCAGTTGGTGTTTGTGACTTAGGGCTAGCCTTCAGCGGCGTCGGTGAACTGTTTGCACGAGTGTGTCGCCGTGTGGACTTGTAGCTTCGCCCTTGGGTGCCCGGTTCCGGCTTGCGCCGGTTCAGGCCGAGGGGGCTGTGTGCTTGAGAACTGTGACTGGTGTTTTCACTCGTCGTTCTGTGGTGTTTCGCGGGACGAGCCCCGGAGTTTGGTGTGTGGCGGCTTTCCTGGCGTCTTCCTCGCCGCTTCCTTCGACCCAGCAGTTGCGGCAGGGACTTGTGTCTTTGACCAGCGACAGTTCGAACTTCCTCTTCGCCTGGTCATCTGCCCCCCACGTGGTTGGTTGGTCTTGGCCTGTTGGTTGATCCCTCTTCTTCGGATGGCGAGGTAAAGTTTTGGTTTAGGCCTACGCCAGGCGCTCAGGGGTGTGGGTAGAGCGTCGGGCCTCGGCATAAGCCCTTTGACCAAATTTCGTTAAGCGCGGTTCGTTTTCTTGCGTGCCTGCGGGGGCACGCTCGATCGAATGTCATCGTTTCCTTTGTGTTGCAGTTGGCAAGTTGGCACCTGCACCAGATGTGGGCAGTTCCAGTGGCCGAGTGATGAACATTCCATTTGCCTGACCTGTTCCGGATGTGCCTCTACTAACCCGTGCCAGGTCTGCGCCCCATGGAAGGAAGAACAGTGGACACAACTCCTGCGCTTCTACGGCCGGGAACGCCCGACACCAGCACGGAGTTCCGATCCATCCCCGGTAGGCGCCACAGACCCGCCTAGTGGCCCCTACCGTGTGGTAGCGCCTCCGGCTCCGCAGCCTCGGCTGCGAGCTAGAATGCTAAAACCGCAACCACCACAGTCCCGTCTAGTGGTCGTTGTGCAATTCAGGATTGACGAGGCCCACCAGCTAAGTCTCTTCGGAATAAACCGGTAACCACCACAGTCCCATCTAGTGGTCGTTATGCGGTGGTGACTTCCAAGCAGTCACAGGTAGACACACAGGCACATGCGGCGACTTCGGTAGACATCCGGACTGAGACACCGAGCGCCACAGCCAACCAGGTCAGCAAGCGGCACTCTCCTTTACTTGGTCCTGTTGTGCCCCCTCCTCGTCCGCCACTGGTAGACAATTCGTCGCCTCTACTCCCCGAACCAGGACTGGCGACACGGCACCTAGACCGGACAGACACGCTCGGTGATTGCGCTCCCGGTCACGCAACCTGAGACACAGCCCTTCTTCGCCCCGAGACCGCCCGCCCCGGTTACGCCTTGAGCGCTCTTCCTCTTCTAGTTGTCGGTCGCGCTCCAGGGACTCGTCGAAGCGCCGGAGAGTTTCTTCCCGCCACTCAGCTTCTAGCCGAACCCCTCGAGCTCGGGCTAGGTACGACTCGTCCCGCAGTTCAGCGTCGCGCCGGTTCCGACGTTCGGTGTCTTCGCATCGCCGCTACCGCTCCAGACAACGCAGCATCTCCCGCCATGGCCGCAGGCAGCGACACCGCAGACTTTGTCGTGCACTCGTCGCGGAGCTCGTCGCGAGATCGTTCTTCGCTACGGCGCCCTCGGCTCCACCCGCCGGTGAGAAGCTCGTCGTTTAGGGTTACGACCGGCATCCGGGATGACAATGCGGAGATTTTCGCTACTCGGCAAGTGATAGACACAGCCCCCTGCACTGTGCCGACTGAAGACGACGCCCTCAGCTTGTACCCTGTGGAGTCAGTTTCAGCCCTCCTTCGTGAGACCAGCCCAGACCTGGCTGTTCTCTCGCCTGACAAGGAGGAACTACAACCGTTGGCCGTGGAACACAGGTTGGAGACTCTGCGGGCACTGGATGAAGCGGCGCGCATCATTGCAAACTGCCTTCCAGCGGATCGTTGTCCTCCTTCACCCCCCGCTCAAGAGAAAGGCTTCCGCCTCCGTCGATGCTGATCGTCAGGGCAAGCGGTTTAAGTCTCTTCCCCAGCCACCAGGTTTTAAGGACATTTGCGAAGCTTTCTCCGCTCATCTCTCGCAGGGTCGTTGCGGTTCCGCTGGTTTCCTTTCAGACTCCAGGTGGCCGGCAGGGTTGGATATGTACTTTCGTCAATCCTGGTACGTGGGACACTCGCAGAGTTTTTCTTGCCCCCTGCCTAAATTGGACCCCGCGGCGGCGGCTTTTGCTGGTGCTACCCTGCGACAGACTCTTCCCCCTGGCGTGGAACAGATAGCGACACTCGCTCGAAACGCCCTGACTGCAGTGGGGTTCCTGGATCTAGCGACGCAAGCCATCATTCGTCGACTAGAGGACGCCTGGCGTCCTTCATTGTCGTCGCTGTTTGGGGATCTTCTAGCGCTCGCGGTCTCTGGGAACCGTGCGGCCTACCATGCTTCCGTCAACACGATGGCAGCGGCCCTCAACTGTGATTTGTTGAGACGGGATGCGGTACTCCTCGCGCTGGGACCATATGGCGTTGAGGCGTGTCCCCTGGGTGGTGGTGAGAGGGGTGCACCGAATGAAATAAGGTGCCGTGAACCAACATGGTCTAAGGGAAGGTGACCCCGACAGAAAACCCCTGGTCCTCCTAGTAAGGGGGTTGGGCGTGGGGGTAGCTTCCCCACCCTGCAAAAAAGGAAATAGCTACAAAAACGCCGACGAAAAGACTAACAGTAATTCCATTCCTGGAGGAGGAAGGTTCTTCTACCAGAAGACTTATGACGTCTTGTGGTGAAAGCCGGAAGTCTTCGGAAGCCACAGGACCGAGCCGCCTCTCTCTATCCAGGGATACAACCATGGGCACATGGAACGTCAAGACCATGTACCAGAGCGGCAAGGCCGCCCAGATAGCAGCGGAAATGCAAAAGTACAACCTTTCCCTGCTAGGTATCAGTGAAGCCAGATGGACACAGTCTGGCCAGAAAAGGCTGTTAAGTGGGGAGATGATTCTGTATTCAGGTCATGAAGAGGAGAGTGCCCCCCATACAGAAGGTGTAGCATTCATGCTGTCACCAGTGGCACAGAGAGCGCTGATGGGCTGGGAACCTCTTGGGCCAAGAATTATCACAGCAGCCTTTAGAACCAAGAAAAAGCTCAAGCTGAACGTCATCCAGTGTTATGCGCCCACTAATGACAGTGACGAGGAAGAGAAACAAGAGTTCTACGACCGACTCCAGAGTGCCGTGGACAAATGTGCGGAGCGAGACATCACCATCGTCATGGGCGATTTTAATGCCAAAATAGGGGAGGACAACACCGGATACGAAGAGGTGATGGGGAGACAGGGACTAGGCTCGGAGATGAGTGAGAACGGGGAGAGGTTTGTAGACTTTTGTGCTCTAAACCGACTTGTCATTGGAGGCAGCATCTTCCCACACAGAAGAATACACAAAGCAACTTGGGTCTCACCTGACCATACAACAGAGAACCAAATAGATCATATCTGCATTAGCAAGAAATTTATAAGATCCCTTCAAGATGTTCGAGTGAGGAGGGGAGCAGATGTCGCCTCAGACCACCATCTGCTTACCTTAAGAATGAAGCTCAAGCTAAAGAAAAGCCGCACAGAGACAACAAGAAGACAGCGCTATAATGTAGGCCTCCTGAGAGAAACTGGAGTTAGAGAAGAGTTCAAACTGGTGCTGTCCAACCGGTTTCAAGCGCTACAGGAGCTAGTAAATGAAGAGGAGGCGGTCACCACAGAGCAGCAGTGGAAGGCAGTTAGAGAGGCGCTGAACTCAACCTGCAAAGACACTGTAGGGTTCAGGAAACACCATCACAAGGACTGGCTGTCGGCACAGACCTTGAAGAAGATAGAAGTGAGGAAGCAGAAGAAAGCAGCTGTCAACAACAGTCGCACGAGAGCAGCCAAAGTAAGGGCACAGGGGGAATACTCGGAAGCCAACCGCGAGGTGAAGAGTAGTATTAGGGCAGACAAGAGGGCCTACACAGACAGCCTGGCAGCAGAGGCAGAAAAGGCAGCAGGCAGCGGCAACATGAAACAGCTCTACGACATTACCAGAAGATTGTCAGGCAAGTATGGCCATACAGAAAGACCAGTAAAAGACAAAGAAGGCAAGCCTATTGCAGACAGAGCAGACCAACTCGACAGATGGGCCGAGTATTTTGAAGAGTTACTGAACAGACCTAGCCCACCCGACCCCCCAGACATCCAGCCGGCAGAGACCGACCTACCCATCAGCTGTGACAGACCCAGCCGGGAAGAGATCAGAAGAGCAGTGGCATTCTTGAAGAACGGCAAAGCAGCAGGCCCAGATGGCATCCCAGCGGAGTCTCTGAAAGCAGACCTAGAGACAACAGTGGAGATGCTGTACCCACTGTTTGGAAAGATCTGGGAAGAGGAGGTGATGCCGGCTGACTGGAAGGAGGGGTACCTAATCAAGCTTCCCAAGAAAGGCGACCTCAGCAAGTGTTCCAACTACAGAGGAATCACCTTGCTGTCAGTACCAGGAAAGGTCTTCAACAGGATCATTCTGGAGAGAATGAAGAGCTCCGTTGACCCCCAGCAGAGAGACCAGCAAGCAGGATTCAGAAAGAACCGATCATGTACAGACCAGATCGCCACTCTCCGCATCATCGTGGAACAGTCTCTGGAGTGGAGCTCCCCGCTGTACGTCAGCTTTGTGGATTATGAGAAAGCATTTGACAGTGTGGACCGAGAGACTCTGTGGAAACTCCTACGACACTACGGTGTACCCACAAAGCTCGTCCGCCTGATCAAGAGCAGCTACGATGACATGACATGTCGCGTGATCCACGAAGGGCAGTTCACCAGGGAGCTCCAGGTCAGAACCGGTGTCAGGCAGGGGTGTCTGCTGTCTCCGTTCCTCTTCCTACTGGCCATAGACTGGGTCATGAAGATGACCACAGAGCACAGACGAAGTGGAATACAGTGGACACTGTGGACACAGCTTGACGACCTCGAATTTGCAGACGACTTGGCATTACTGTCCCACACTCATCAACAAATGCAGGACAAGACCACGAGGCTTGCTGACGTCTCATCCCAAGTGGGCCTCTCCATTCACAAACAGAAAACAAAGACAATGAGGCTGAACGCAACCAGGGAAGAACCAGTCTTGCTTGCTGGCACCCCGTTGGAGGAGGTGGAGTCCTTCACCTATCTCGGGAGCATCATAGACAAAAAAGGCGGCACTGATGCAGATGTCAGAGCACGAATCGGTAAAGCCAGAGCAACCTTTCTCCAGTTGAAAAAAGTGTGGAGCTCCAGAGAGCTGTCACAACACACCAAAGTCCGGATTTTCAACTCCAATGTAAAAGCAGTTCTCTTATATGGAGCAGAGACTTGGAGATTGACAAAAACCACAGTCAACAGAGTACAGACCTTCATGAACAGTTGCCTTAGAAGAATTTTGAAAATCCACTGGCCAGAGAAGATCAGCAACGTCAGACTCTGGGAGAGAACAGAACAGATAACAGCAGAGAATGAAATTGGGCGAAGAAGATGGGGATGGATCGGTCACAGTCTGAGAAAGCCAGCTTCCAGTATCACTAGGCAGGCATTGTCATGGAACCCCCAGGGAAAGAGGAAAAGAGGTAGGCCGAGAAACTCCTGGCGTCGAGACCTCCAAGCAGACATCAAGAGACTGGGAACCACCTGGAGTAGAATCGAAGGAGAAGCACAGGACAGGAGTTGCTGGAGGTCTCTCGTCGATGGCCTATACCCGGGTAGGGGTGACAGGCGTAAGTAAGTAAGTAAGATGCGGTACTAAGCCTCTGCCCCATTCCAGTCGACGTCAAGACACAGCTGTGTCAAGTTCCCCTCGGAGGAGAGCTCCTGTTCGGCCCCACCTGGCTTACGGTCAAGGAGGCGAATAAGGACTCCTGGCCCAGCCGCCCGGCTACAGCTCCCTTTCGAGTTCCCCGCAAGGCTCTGGGTCGCGCCATGCGGGCTTCCAGACCCACCCTTCGTCCCCCTACCAGAGGTGGACGACTCCCCCCCCAGACCTCCTGCCTTTCCCCGCGCCCGCCCTTCGACAGGCCCCACTCCTGCGCCCCCTGCTCGGTCCTGGGCGCCCCAGGCGGGGTAGGGCCCAGTGACAGTCTGTCTCGTCCTCCGCCGACCTCTTCCGGGTCTCCTGTCGGCGGGAGGCTAGCGCTTCACAGCGACGTGTGGCGAGCGCTGCTACCGGACGACCCGTGGATCCTATCTACCATCGCCGAGGGACTCTGATCTCCTTTCAGTCGCCCCCTCCCCTGCGCCGCTCGCCGTGGTGGACAACGGTGCCGTCAGACCAGCCCAGAGCAGAGGCCCTCAGCGCCGAAGTAGCTGCCTTGCTGCAGAAGTCTGCCACAGAGGTGGTGATGCGACACGACTCCCCAGCCTTTTACAGCCGGTTGTTCGTGGTTCCCAAGCCGGGCGGCAAGTGGCGCCCAGTCATAGACCTCTCGGCACTCAACAAGTTCATCGTTGCTCCATCCTTCCGCATGGAGACCGCCCGGGCCTTTCAAGCCGCCATGCAGCTGATGGACTTCGCGGTCAGCCTGGACCTTTCGGATGCTTACCTTCACATACCCATACACCCGGCTCCCAGGCGTTACCTGCGCTTCGCCTTCCAGGGAGTGGTCTACCAGTTCCGCGCCCTTCCCTTCGGCCTCAACCTCAGCCCGTGGGTGTTTACCCAGATCATGGATGCTGTGGTAGCCAGAGCCCGTCGTTCTTCCACGAGTCCCACCTCAAACTACTTAGACGACCTGCTCCTGAGGAACCAGTGCGAGATTGCCCTGATGAAGGATCGAGACGCCCTTCTACACCTGCTCGAAGTTCTAGGTTTCTTGGTCAACTTCGGCAAGTCCGACCTCGTGCCAGCGCACCACTTTGTGCACTTGGGGATGGAGTTCCACACCGACCTCAACATCGTCCGGCTCCCGGAGAAACGCATCCAGAAGTTGGCAAATTTAGCGCGGCAGGTTTCCCAGATGACGACGCTTCCGGCCAGGCAGTGGCTACAGCTTCTGGGTTTGATGAACGCAGCGGCGGATCTGCTTCCATTGGGACGTCTTTACTCCCGGGCTTTGCAACTGCACCTCCTTCTTCACTGGCGCCCATCGTCGGTCGACCTCGACGCCCCGGTTCCGGTCACTGCCCTGACACGTCCTCACCTTCTGCGCTGGGCGGATCCTTCCTGGCTTGCGACAGGAGTGCCCCTCTTCTCACCGCCCCCCACCCTCTCCCTGTGCGTCGACGCAAGCCTCTCCGGTTGGGGAGCTCACCTCCTGCCATCGTTCGAGGCTTCCTCCGGCCTGTGGCCCCGACAGTCACCGCCCCGACACATCAATTGGTTGGAACTGAAGGCGGTCTGGCAAGCCCTCCTTGTGTGGGAACATCGCCTTCAACATCAGGAACTTCTAGTCCTGTCAGACAACTCCATGGTCGTCGCCTACATCCAGAAGCAGGGCGGGACCCGATCTCCCTCCCTCTGCATCCTCCTCTACCAGGTGCTTCGGTGGTGCGAGGACCGGCACATCACTCTTCGCGCGCATCACATCCCAGGTCACCTGAATGTCCTAGCCGACTCCCTCTCCCGATGCGGCCAGCTGTTGCATACCGAGTGGTCGCTGCGTCCAGACATCTTCCGGATGATCGGCGCAGCCTGGGAGACGCCCATGGTCGACCTCTTCGCCACGAGATGGAATCGGAAGCTCCCTCTGTTCGTCTCTCCAATTCCAGATCCCCTCTGTTCGTCTCTCCATCCCCTGGAACGGCGTCGTCGCCTATGCCTACCCGCCGACGGTGCTAGTCCCCAAGGTTCTGCTCAAGCTCAGAGGGTGCAACACGATACTGTTCCTGGTGGCCCCGTTCTGCTGGACCAGGATGTGGACCACAGACCTGCTGAACCTTGCAACGGCCCCCCTGCTGACGCTTCCCACCCCAAGCACGATGCTCAAGCAACCACGTTGTGCGGTCTACCACCCGTGTCTGGAGCGTCTTCTCCTTCACGCCTGGAGGTTGTCAGGCAAGCCCTCTCCGCTAGAGGCTTCTCGAGTGCTGCAGTGGATGCGATCGCTTCAGCCCGCAGATCCTCGACCAGACGTGTTTACGAAGGCAAGTGGAGAGTCCTCTGCTCCTGGTGCGACGACAGACGCCTCTCCCCCACCGAATTGACAATCCCTCAGCTGGCGGAGTTCTTTCTCTGGCTGTTCTCCGACCAGCACTTGGCGCCCATTACCATTAGAGGCTACCTGGCCATGATTGCAAACACCTACAGACATCTGGGACGGCCCGATCCCCCCGCCTGCAAAGACCTTGCCGACATGATGGGCCACTTCGGTCTACAACGTCCCACTCGGCGCTCCTTAGTACCTAGATGGGACCTGCCCTGGGTGCTTACGTGGCTCAACTCGCCTCGCTTCGAACCCCTCCAGTCGGCAACCTTACCAGATGTGACGCGGAAGACTTGCTTCCTCTTGGCCCTCGCCTCTGCCTCCAGGGTCAGCGAGCTGCATGCCCTTTCGGCACGCCACGACTGTCTCCAGTTCAGAGCGGACGGTTCAGTTCAGCTGCTGCCCAACCCGGCCTTCCTAGCCAAGACCAGATCTCCTTTGGCTGTCCCCCAACTGGTGACGATTCAGCCATTAAGAGACCCAGGTTCCACCAGTGTGTCCAGACAACAAGACCCGGTGCGAGCCTTACGTGTGTACCTGCGCCGGACCAAGCCGCTACGCAGGGGACGCACCCGCCTTTTCCTTCCTCTGTCCCCAGGTAGAAATGACATCTCAGTCCAGACGATATCCTCCTGGCTGCGGTGGGTGATACGATCAGCCTACCAGGACCTGGCTCCTCACACAGCCAGATGCTTGCACATCAGGGCGCACGAGATCGGAGCCATGGCTGCAAGCCTAGCGTTCGACTGCAACTGTGCTGTCAAAGACATTGTGGCGGCTGTGGGCTGGCGAGCGGAGACCACCTTTGCACGCTTCTACCTGAGGGACCTCTCCAGCCAGCGCCAGAACCTTTCGCTGATGGGAGACATCGTGGTGGCACAACACTCCCTCCAGGCGCCCTAGGCGCCGTAAGTATCTTTGCTAAAATTAGAGGGAGGTTGCTTGGGGAGGGCCACTAAAATTAGTGCGATGGCAGGGGTAGGGGCGTTATAGCGGCACCCGCCTCCTGTTCGGAATTCTCCCATATAGTAATACCATCGGTAATGTGTTTTGAGAAAACAAATGTATTTTTCTTTAAAATGAATTTTTTTGAAAAATACTTACCGATGGTATTACTCGGAGGTCCCTCCCACCGGCCCCGCTTGCCGCTGGTCTGCTAAGAAACTGACCGAAGTAGGAAGCGCGGAGCGCATGCGTGGTTGAACAGGAAGGGAGGCTAACCGGGCTTCCGCCCAGTCTATGGCGCCCCTCTCCTGCCATAACGGCCATAATCATACACAACGAATTTTGGGCTAAAATTAGACTAGCTAGGAACTAATCCCATATAGTAATACCATCGGTAAGTATTTTTCAAAAAAATTCATTTTAAAGAAAAATACATTTTTGCTGGCTGGTGGTGATTTATTTTAGCAGATGGTGGTTCATGGGTGTGAAGCAATCTGACACAGTGACGGAGGAATGTTTCATTCAGGGGGTATCAAAGAACAGTACGAAAAGGGCACAGATCTAGGTTCTAAGGGATTTCACACATGCATTTCTAGTAGCCATTGTACCCCCCCCCCCCCCCCCCCCCCCACCCCCATGTGCTTATACAAACTATTTACAGTACTATTTGCTACATGCACAAAGTGGTTACCCCATTGAACCCCATGGCCACTTTCCCCAAATGTGGGAGGTGTCGCCTAACGACTGTACCAGTTGCAGGAGATGAATCAGCCATGATAAATCAAGGGTAGTGCTAGATTAGCTTGGCACCATCAGGCGCCAAGTTGATCTGGCAACCTTGGTTGATCCATCTCCTGCTGTAGTAAGTTGGGGCTAAATGGGTTAATGAACCCCTCCACTTCAGAAATGAACATGATCCAAATGCAAGAGACACTGATCCTCATGCGCTTCAGGGGCACAAGAGGCTCCACGCCTTTTGCTGACACCTCTTTCCCTTTCAGCTGTGTGGGGACCTGGGTGGCTCGGTGGTAGAGCATTCGATACACGTCCGATAAGTCCCGGGTTCGAATCTAGCTGGGGTCAAAATTTGTTCTCTATTTGGTGCCCCGCCTTTGAAATCACCTTCTTGGTGGACAAAAGACGTTAAGTCTCAAACATTTCCTTTCAGCTGTGACTCTTTGGTTTTTGAATTAACACCCTTAGCCCCAAGGTCCCATTTCTCAAATTTTGGAGGTGTTGCCTAATGACTGTGCACGTTGCAGGAGATGGATTGACCATGATAATTCAAGGGTAGTGCCAGATTAGCTTGGCGCCTGAAGGTGCCAAGCTAATCTGGCACTACCCTTGAATTATCATGGTCAATCCATCTCCTGCCGTATGGACTCTGGGCTGAATGTGTTAACAAAATGTGTTTACAAAGATACCAGAACACAGTCTGTGTCTACTGGCAGTGAAAGGGTTAACCTGGTTTACCCTTCAATCTTCACTAGGTTTACCTCCAACGATCGCCTCCAGAGCCGGATCCCACCATGTCACAAGATGATCTGCACGATTTGAACGCTGAAAGAGAAAGCCTGGCTGAGTTTGTGCAACTGATGGACGACCTCAACAATCTGCCGCCCCAGACTCCGGCCCTAGGGGAAGTGCCAGCTGCCGGAGAAGTGTGCAGTGCCAAGTACTCAGAAGACAATCGCTGGTACCGCGGACTGGTGGCTAAAGCTTACCTGGCCACCAAAACAGCACTGATATTCTACGCTGATTATGGCAACTCGGAAGTGGTGCCTTTGCAAAGGTGCGGTGCGGTGCCCTTTGGTTTCTGTTTGCAAGTGTTACGTGGATCACATTTTAGATTTAACGGAAGCTTACATACTACAAATTTTACCTGGGAAAACTGAACTTTAAATAAATCAACTCTCCCAGCCGTGTATAAACTAAGGTCGTCACAGCAAAAAAATAATTTGGATATTCGCAATGACAACTTTTGTCCCCTCGGAAACGGAGAGAGTTGGGGTCATTTAGAGGATAGCTTTCCAGGGTAAAATTCATGGTGTATTTGGTGCACTTTTACCCAGTGTCATGTGTCGGCTTGTATCAACCTAGAGGCTTGTGCGTTTTGTTCACTGTTCAATCCTCCGTCATCGTACCAGAACATATACTCTTTCAAAATGCTGATGTAATGAGAGCAAACAGTATGTGTTAGGAGCCTTAATGATTGTATATATCTACTAAGTGCACACATGGTTTTTCTCGCGTTCAGCTTAGTTCAGTTTGGTCAAGATCAATGCACTCGGGAAGGTCCACCTATCAGAACTCTTCCCAGAGTTCCTTTCGACGTCGTGCCAATATTGATCATTTCCACTATGGATCTCTCATGTCCTTAGAGTCTGCCCAACGTTTGCAGTACTAAATTTGGAAATAATCAGCTTAGTTTACATCTTTTTTATGGTTTGGTGATCTCATGTCCCCATTAGTTAAACAATTTGATGACAAAAATGTCTTTAACTCATTCAGCCCCGACACACCACAGCAAGACACAGATCGAGCATGATAGTTCAAGGGTGGTGCCAGAATAGCTTGGTGCCAAGCGATTCTGGCACCACCCTTGAACTATCACGCTTGATCTGTATCTAGAATTGTAATACAGTCCTTCAGAGGGCAATTTGGGGATTTCGGTCCTCGGGTAGAATGTGTCAACCCATATCATACTGAGGCTAAAAGCTTCAAATTTGTACACTGCCATATGCAAACTACATTATATTACTTACAGATAAGGATATACACCAATGGCTTTAGTTCAAGTGTAGTGCCTGAATAGCTTGGCACCAGAATAGCTTGGCGCATAGAGGTGCCAAGCTATTCTGGCACTACCTACCCTTGAACTATATTAGTCATATTTATTTCACACACTGGTATATTCCGAATGATAAGGGTTAATATAGGTTGACTTTGTTATTTTATTGTTTGTGCGAGGGATGGGGGAGAGGTTGCATTTATTCATTCATTCATTCGCTGTCCTTCAGGCTGCGTGTGTTGCCGGAGAGGTTTCAGGACACACCAGCCCAAGCAGTGCGAGCGTACCTGAATGTAGGTCTCCCTGATGACTGCAAACGCTGGACACTGGATGACTTCACAGCCATGGTCAACTCTGTCTACCTCATGCGGCATGCAGCAGTCATCAAAGTGGGATGCTAGTCCTGTGTGTGTGCGTGTGTGTGTGTGTGTGTTTGTTTCATCAAAAAACATTACCGATGGCATTACTGTATGGAAGTAGCACCTAGCCTCACAATTTCAGCCCGGGATCGTTGTGTACAGCAACGCCACCGGGGAACCCCCCAAGTCAGCTGTACCAACGTCCCTGAATAGCTTCCCCTTACTGAGTAGTCTCCCTTACCTTATACGGCACATGCGCAGCCGTTTCCAGTTCTCGCGCTTAGCTTCCGGTTATCGGTTGTCAGCCCTAACGGCTCCCTTCTTTGGCTTTCTTTTCGGCCTTTTTCTTAGTGTGTAGTAGTTCGATCTTGGATACTATTTTCACCCGGAGTCCCCGCGTTCCGGCCTGGCTACGGCATTGATCTGTGGATCTTTCTTTGCCTCGTATCGAACGAAAATTCTCGGCGCGTTTCGTGTTCCGACATCGTGACCGTTGCCGGTGTTCCTTTTACGCCGTACTTTCTTCTGTTCCAGGATGCAAGTTCAGACGTGTCGGCGTTGTAATGATTTTCAGTGGCCCACTGATAATCATTACATCTGCCTTCCGTGTTCTGGATGCTCCTCTTCTCATCCGTGCGACGTGTGTGCCTCATGGAGGGAACTTCAATGGTCGCAGTTATGGGGGTTTTACCGCAGGGAACGATCCGCTAAACCCCAGGACCCACACTTGCAGCCTGGTTGTCTGTCCATCAGGAACACCGTTACTGCTGCTCCGCCTTCTGCCATCACCGGCCCACGGCGTGCGTTATCGGATGTTGTGGTGTCCTTGAGCCGCTCGGAACAGCCGATTACTCTGCGCCCGATCTTCTCGCCAGTGACGGGACATCTTGACCGCTGTGAGAGGCGCCCTTCTGCTCAGCGGCCACGCGACCCCTTACCCTTAGCGGGCACACACGTGAGTACAAAACCTTTATTATCTCTTATTCGACCTTCCGCAACGGTTACACGTGCCGCGCCTCGGCGTCTTCGGTCTCCATCTCCTTCAGACAATCGCCATTTTCGTTCTTCGGCATTGGCCCGTGGGGACGGGCCGGCTTTACGATCTCCTTCTTTGCACCGTCCTGTGGCTTCTTCGGTTCGGCGTTCTTCCTCTCGGGACCGTTCCTCCCGCCCGCGCCACCGTCTTTCCACGTCTTATCGTTCTAGAAAGGCTTCTTCTCCCCGCTTTGTCCCATCTTCCCGTATATCTTCGGGGGACCATCATCGTTCTCGCTCACGTCTTGCGCGTTCTGCGGGGGACTCTTCTCCCTCTCCTATTGTTCATTTGCCTAGAGGGACCTCGCGTCCTTCCAGACCCGATCCCTCTCACCATCGCCGACTTCCGTCGGGTTTTTCTCCTTCCCGTCCCTCCTCTTTGCTTGCCTACCGCTCTCCTTCCCCACCCTCGAGCGTTCATCCCAATGTGCCCTCCCCTGAGGACGTTCTTAGCTTACACCCAGAAGACTCCGCTTCGGCCGTGTGGTCTCTTGACGATCACTCTTCCGCTTCTGACCATGACCTAGCGGCCCTTTCACCTTCCGCCCGTGGCGCTTTGGGGTCCGATGTGTGTGCAGCCTTAGACTCGGCCTCTAGACTGATTTCAGGCTTCCTTCCTAGGGACATATGCCCTTCGTCCCCTCCCATCAAGCGGAAGTCTTCGGCTCTAGTGGATGCCCACCTTCAGCCGAAACGTTTTAAGTCGCTGCCTCAGCCACCTGGTTTTCGCGACCTTACGGAGGCCTTTAATACGCATCTCGGACAGGGTCGTCTTGGCGACAAGCATTTTTTCTCTGATTTTCGCTGGTTGGAGAATTTTGATCTTACTTTTCGGCAGCGCTGGTATCATGGACACTCGCCCTATTTCCTCTGTCCCCTTCCGTCAGTGGATTCGGATGCGGAGGCCTTTGTGGGTGGCAGGGCTGCAGTTCGGCGTATTTTGCCTCCCGGCCTGGATACTACGGCGGTTCGCATTCGAAATACGCTCGCATGTACCGGTTTTCTGGAACTGGCGACACAGGCTATTGTTTCTTGCACTGCGACATCTGGGCGCTCCAGCGTTTCCCAATTGGAGGACATTCGCACCATTGCTACCGTAGCGAACCGGGCAGCTTACCACGCCTCTTCCAACGCGTTAACGGGCGCAGTTAATTGTGATTTAATGCGTCGCGACAGCCTCCTTCGTTCTTGCCCTGGCTTGCCCCAATCTATTAAAACGCAGCTCCGCCAGGCCCCCATTGGTGGATCGACCCTCTTCGGCCCGACTTGGCAGCGGGTGCGGGAATCCTCCAAGGACCTGTGGCCCAACGCTCCTAGAAGTGACCGCCGTCGTTTTCCTCCAACCCGCAGGTCAGGGGGTCACGCCCTGCGGTTTCCCAGACCCACCTTCCGCCCACCCTCCGGATCCTCGGCTCGTTTTAGTCGACAGCCACAGTTCGGTCGACCCCTTGCGGCCCCGTCCTCCTCCGCCTCCGCCTGGCCCCGACGTTCTCGACGGTCCGGGCGGGGTCGGATCCAATGACGCTCCCCCGTCTCCACCCCCGCTGACACCTTTTGGGTCGCCAGTCGGCGGGAGGTTAGCTCTGCACAGCACCGAGTGGCGGTCGCTGCTGCCCGACGACCCTTGGATACAGTCTGTCGTTTCAGACGGTCTGCGCCTGACCTTTCAACACCCACCCCCGCTCCGACGCTCGCCCTTGTGGACTCAATCACCGGCAGACCCGCTCAAAGCGGCCGCTCTTCGGCTGGAGATTGCGGATCTCCTCCGGAAAGCTGCGACGGAACTGGTGACGCGTCACGACTCACCTGCTTTCTACAGTCGCCTCTTCGTCGTGCCCAAACCAGGCGGCCGTTGGCGTCCCATCATAGACTTGTCGGCGCTCAACAAGTTTATTTCGGCTCCCCCCTTTCGCATGGAGACGGCGCGGGCGCTTCGGGCCGCCGTCCAACCTCTCGACTTTGCGATCAGTCTCGATCTCACGGATGCTTACTTCCATGTCCCGATCCACTCGTCGTCTCGGCGCTTTCTCCGCTTCGCCTTCGAAGGACAGATTTTTCAGTTCCGCGCACTACCCTTCGGTCTCAACCTCAGCCCATGGGTGTTCACGAGGATTATGGATGCCGTATTGGCCAGGGCCCGTCGGTCGGCCTCCAGCTCCTCGTCCAACTACCTGGACGATCTCCTGCTTCGGAATCAGGACTCCATCGCCCTCGCGACGGACAGAGACTCGCTGCGGGATCTACTTCGCCGCCTAGGCTTCCAGGTCAACGAGGGAAAGTCGGACCTCTTGCCGTCTCGTCGGTTTATACACCTGGGCATGGAATTTCTGACCGACCTCAACACCGTGTGTTTGCCCGAACCTCGTGTCCAGAGATTGATCGATCTTTCTCGGACAGTGTACAGTGCCGATGCAGTGTCAGCCCGGACATGGCTCCAGCTGCTCGGTCTCCTAAGTGCGGCGGCGGATCTCTTGCCCCTAGGCAGACTGTTTACGCGTCCACTCCAGCTTCATCTGCTTTTACATTGGCGCCCCTCCTCGGGCGACCTCAACGCCTTGGTGCCCGTTCCCCCCTTGATCAGGTCCCACCTCCTCCGTTGGATGGATCCAGTGTGGCTTCGGACGGGTGTTCCTCTGTCCTCCCCCCTTCCTCGGCTTTCCCTTTGCACCGACGCCAGCCGATCGGGTTGGGGCGCACATCTCCTGCCGAGCTTTGCTTCAATTTCGGGACAGTGGCCGCCGAGCCTTTCGGACAAACACATCAATTGGCTGGAACTACAGGCTGTCTGGTTGGCACTCCGTCATTGGGAACTTCGTCTCCAGGGACAGGATGTGTTCGTGCTGTCCGACAACTCGACAGTGGTCTCTTACATCCAGAAGTTGGGAGGGACACGATCTCCTCCTCTCTGCATGCTCCTGTACCAGATGATGCTTTGGTGTCGGGATCGCGGAATCTCTCTCCGGGCTCGCCACATTCCTGGACATCTAAATGTGTTAGCGGACTCATTGTCCCGTCGGGGCCAACCTCTCCACACCGAATGGTCCCTCAGTCCGGAGATTTTCAAGATGATATGTGCCCGCTGGGAGACTCCCTCCATCGATCTCTTCGCGACGAGGTGGAACAAACAGCTACCAATCTTTGTGTCTCCCATTCCGGATCCCCTAGCATGGGGAGTGGATGCCCTGTCTCTTCCTTGGGACGGCCTCGTGGCCTACGCCTATCCTCCCACGGTTCTGATTCCCAAAATCCTTCAGAAACTCAGAGGGTGCAACACGGTCCTCCTCCTGGTCGCCCCATTCCACTGGACCAAGAGCTGGACGACCGACCTGTTGCGCCTCGCCACGGAGCCCCCCGTGAGGCTCCCGACGCCTCGCACGATGTTGAAACAGCCCCGACAAGCCCTTTTCCACCCGTGCCCGGAGAGGCTAGCCTTACACGCCTGGCGGTTGTGCGGGCGGCCCTCACAGCACGAGGTTATTCGCATGCAGCGGTGGAAGCTATCGCTACAGCCCGCCGACCATCTACCCGCAGGGTGTATGAAGGGAAGTGGCGCGTCTACCAGTCCTGGTGCGCGGCTCGACGCCTTTCCCCCACGACACTGACTATGCCCCTCCTCGCCGATTTTTTTCTTATGGCTTTTTGACGACCAACACTTGGCGCCCATTACCATACGGGGTTACTTGGCTATGATTGCAGACACTTACCGCCATTTGGGGCGTGAGGACCCCGGCGCGTGTAAAGATCTTTCGGACCTGATGGCTAATTTTGACCTCCGTCGTCCGGTTCCACGCTCCCTGGTGCCCCGCTGGGACCTTTCCTGGGTACTTACGTGGCTAAATTCTGCACGATTTGAGCCCCTACGTCTGGCCTCTTTGGCCAACCTTACGAGAAAAACTTGTTTTCTCCTTGCTCTCGCCACTGCCGCGAGGGTTAGCGAACTCCATGCCCTTTCCACAGAGCCCGCTTGCCTTCAGTTCCGGGCGGATGGCACAGTGCAACTCCTCACTAATCCGGCTTTTCTCGCCAAAAACAGGCTTCCCTCTGCCCGGCCACAAATAATCACCATCCGGCCGCTGCAGGTTGCTTCCCAGTCCATGGACTCCTGCCAACAGGACCCTGTTCGGGCCTTGAAGATATACCTCCGACGAACAAAACCTTTCCGAAAGAATCGATCACGCCTTTTTCTGCCCTTATATCGTGGCAAGTCGGACATTACTGCGCAGACTATCTCTTCATGGTTGCGGTGGATCATACGCTCCGCTTACGAGGACCTCTCCCCCTCAGGGGCCAAGCGGATGCGAATTCGGGCGCACGAAATCAGAGCTGTATCGACCAGCCTCGCCTTTGACCGCAACTGCGCAGTCCAGGACATTGTTGCCGCAGTCGGCTGGAGAGCTGAATCAACCTTTGCACGCTTCTATCTACGCGACCTCTCTGGCCAGCGTGATAACCTGGCCCTGGTAGGTGACGTCTCAGCGGCTCAACACTCCCTGCCGGCACACCATGAGCATTAGGTACGCTTAGCTGAAATTGTGAGGTGTTGATCCCAGTCTTTTTCACTAATGCGTCCACAATCACGGGGTAGTTGGCGGCGCCCTCCTCCTATTCGCCATTCTTCCATACAGTAATGCCATCGGTAATGTTTTTTGATGAAACAAATTTATTTTTCTCTAAAATATATTTTTTCGAGAAAATACTTACCGATGGCATTACTCGGAGGGCCCTCCCACCTGCCCCGCTCGCCGCCAGTAAGCTAAGTGCGAAAACTGGAAACGGCTGCGCATGTGCCGTATAAGGTAAGGGAGACTACTCAGTAAGGGGAAGCTATTCAGGGACGTTGGTACAGCTGACTTGGGGGGTTCCCCGGTGGCGTTGCTGTACACAACGATCCCGGGCTGAAATTGTGAGGCTAGGTGCTACTTCCATACAGTAATGCCATCGGTAAGTATTTTCTCGAAAAAATATATTTTAGAGAAAAATAAATTTTGAGTTTGTACGCTAGGGGCAGTTGAAAAATGTCTAGATATAGATGCTCTTCACAGTCTAGCCAAAAATTGTGCTGCAGTTTACTAGTGCAAGTTCTTTTGAGATGTTGCACACAGGCTTAGCCACCCAAACCCTGTTGGCCCCGTTCCAGCAGCTGTTTAGGGTGAAAACAATCCTCTTGAGTGTTGTCCATGGACAGTCAGAAGCGTAAAACTGACATTTGTTTCAGAACTGGTTTGCTGTGACATGGCCATTGTTTTAAGCTTCAGTTTTCTGCTGAAGAAATGTTAGACCTTTCAGCTCTGACACACTACAGTAGGAGATGGGTCAATATCCTTGAAGTGTGAGCTATCATGGTTGATCTGAGGTCAACTCTGAAACTGAAGAATAGAGGATGTAGGGCAACATTTACATGTGTTTGACACAGAGTGGATTAAATGCCTGGACAAGTGTGATATTGCATTTTGTCCAAACTTTTAACCCACAGCCCCAACACACTGCAGCAGATGTATCAACCATGATAATTCAAGGGTAGCACCAGATTAGCTTGGCGCCTGATAGTGCCATGCTAATCTGGCACTACCCTTGAAAAATTATGGTTGATTCATCTCCTGCAACTAGAACAAAGTTGCTAGATTTGGGGAATTTGGGAAATGCCACCTTGAGGTTAAACAACTGTTTCTGTCAAACGCGCACATGAACACATTTTAACTGATCTTAGAGGTCAATGTATAATTTGTGTTTTGCAGAACACTGATCCTATGACTGTTGAGCTGTATATGGAGAATCCCCTGGATGGAACTTCGGTACTGTCTTATCAGCCACTCATCAACAATGGCACAGTCATTCCGGCTGCAGGGTATGTTTTTCATGTTTTTCTTTGTGTTCCTTTATTCTAGATCTTTGGCTTCCCCATCCTGTGATGCATTCTTGTGCACCCTTGGGCATCATGACATCTTATGAAATTTTGGGGAGGGGGAGGTTGATTGATTGTAATTTGCTTAATGTCCCGACAGCAACAAGACTTTCTTAGGACATGCCTGCACTGCTGCTGAAAAAAAAAACTAAACAGAATATTGATTGTATGTCACCAGCCAGTCTAATATGCTAAATAAACCTAAGACCATTTAGCAACACACATCCAATATCAAGAGCTACAGAAAGCGTAGACAGTAGGGAGAGTTTCAAAAAGGAAAATACAGGCGAATGGACCAAGGGTAGACAGAAACGCATGCCCCAGAATATTCTGGGGCATGCGTTTCTGTCTACCCTTGGTCCATTCGCCTGTAGGGCTGACCAGGGTGACCCTGGGAAATAAAAAGTAGTTAAACATGGCCTTAACTTTTAGCTCATTCAGCCCGACAGCCGTATTTCCCCAATTTTGGAGACTATGCACCAGTTGCAGGAGATGGATCGGCCATGATAATTCAAGGCAGTGCCAGATTAGCTTGGCACCGACAGGCGCCAAGCTAATCTGGCACTACCCTTAAATTATCATGGTCGACCCATCTCCTGCTGTAGTGCGTCAGGACGGAATGGGTTAAGTGATTTTCTGCCATGAAATTGTAAAAATGTTAGTCTGTGTTTTTGATCTTACGACTGTATGGCGTAATGTCAAGAATGACCAACACATAAGCATTGCATTAGTTTCATTGTTTTCACAGATACTTTGGCAAGGAAGGACAGAATGGGGGAGATGGTGTGCTCATCGAGTCGGATACCGAGTCAGATGAAGAAGCAACCATGCCCGTATGAAGGGAGAGTACATTCCGGGAGTACATACGTAATCTGGTGCTATTTCCGTCAATTCATTGTGAGATTTCTGTAAACTGGAGATGCAGAACCATACGATTTGACTCCCATGTGTGTGCGGCCACTGGCACTGTTTAATGATGCCGTCAGTCTGAAGTGCATCAGGAGTGTATCTTGCATAATCAGCAAGAGGCATCGATTCTCATGAACCTCTGTGGCCATGGCCACAGAGGTTCATGTGAATCAGGGCCTCTTGCAGAGACTGGCTGAAGGAATGTTTGAGAAAAGTAGTTTCTATCATTTCTAATTGTATTTCTTTCAGGTTTAGCTGTATTTTTACTTGTTTTTGTTCTGTAGTGACTTCTTAAAAATTATTTGGTTTATGAGAATCAGTGCCACTCACAGAGAGTTGTGTTGTGTACATGTATAGAGGAACTGTTTAATTAGTTCTACAATTGTCATTTTGTTTAACATTTTGTTTCATACTTTTTGTGATCGTCTGTAGTGACTTCCATTTTGGGTCAGATTATTTTTTTCACTGTCGATGTATATCCATTTACATTTTCATTTCTTCTTTGAAATTACTCATATTCTGTTTATAGTTGATTTCAGAAAGAGTACATTGAATCTTTCTACCTTTGAAACCACATCAGTGGCAGGGAATCCTGATGCTAACTTGACTCTTTACCGTTCATTCCTAGAACAGGCACATGCTGTCTAAACGGCCTTACTTTTTTTCTGATTTAAATCTAATTCTGTTGTCCCAGTTTGAATTGTTAAAACTTGGATGTCAACTTTGCTTATATGGTTTTAACTCATTCAGCCCCGCAGCCGTATTTCCCAAGTTTTGGAGGCATCATCAAACGACTATGCACCAGGTGCAGGAGATGGATCGACCATAATTCAAGGGCAGTGCCAGATTAGCTTGGCGCCGATAGGCGCCAAGCTAATCTGGCACTACCCTTGAATTATCATGGTTGACCCATCTCCTGCTGTATGGTGTTGGGGCTGACTGGAATGGGTTAAGGTCAGATGTAACAAAATTTGCATTATTGGTTCTTAGTCGCATGTCCATTTTCTTCAAGGCAGGCTGGTTACAGTGCAAGCGTATGGTTTGATTTACGCAGATTTGAATGGCCTCCAGCACAGGATGACCCCTTGAACGCTACTAAGGATACCATTAGGCAGAAAAGAAGACGGGCAATTCCATGTCTTTTTCCGAGCGATATCGTCAGTAGCAGCCCAGGATGAAATATATTGTCAGCTTAAGTTTCATCAGTCTGGTCAGCTGCAGTTGCTACCCTTTTGTGCTGATCTGCGATTTTGGGCCTTGCGGATGAAGCCGCAAGGCCCAAAATCACAGATCAGCACACACAATCGGTCGTCAAATTTGTGATGCCAGCTCTTGTAAATAGCTAGGCCAGTCTATCGGCTCAGTATATTCGTCACCCACAGCAGTCTTTTTGATTCAAGTATTAGTGGCATCTAAAGAATATTTCTTTTGAACAGGACTCAGACTCCTTTTAGTTACAAGATACTGCCATTTATTTCTACAGGATTTTTTATCGAGGGACACCAGAAAGTGTACATATTGGGTTCGTTTGGAAAAGTGAGACTGTATACGTATAATTGCACAGTTCCACGTTTTGTTGTGTGAACAAGGACGTTCGACCACGTTTCCTTTTTGCCATTTTTGTTTGCCTTTAGATGCCTTCTGTATTAAAGTTGTTTGAAGTAAACTTCTCTCCTTGCATCTGCCCAGAGTGAGGAAGTTCTATGTTCTGACAGTGCTGCCTTCAGCACAGTTTATGTTGTTAACCCTTATCATTCAGAATACACCAGTGTGTGAAGTAAGTGCAACTAAAATAGTTCACGTGTAGTACCAGAATAGGCGCCAAGCTATTCTGGCACCAGCCTTGAACTAAAGCCATTGGTTTATCTGCCTTATCTACAAGTACTATAATGTAGCTTGCATATGGCAGTGTACAAATTTAAAGCTTTTAGCCTCGGTAGGATATGGGTTCAAAGTGTGGTCCTTCTCGTCAGCATATGAAGCTCCCATTTTGTGTTGGTCTGTGATTTTGGACCTTGCAGCTGGAATCGCAGACTGCACGTTTGGCTGCCTGATATGAGGTATCAAAGCTGGAGCGTTCATTCTATGCCAGGTCTTCAGCGACGGGCGATCTCTTGTAAGGGTGGTTGCTGCAAAGTGTACTGGGTGCGGATCTACACAACTACAATCATACAGCAAGTTCACATGCACTTTCAAGAGAAGAGAATGCTGAGGGCATTTACAAACTTTATTATGAAAAGTATCACAAATGAATGAGAATGAACAACTGACTGAACTCGTGCACTCGCACAACATGAACAGTACTTGCAACTGCAGTTGGTAAAGTAGACCACGATTCAGGTTATTCAAGGTCAAACAAGCTTAAAACTAAAGGTCTTTAATTTTCCTTAACTCGTACTCATTAAGCCCGATGCACGTATTTCCCAAATTTTTTAGGCGTCATCTAATGACTGCACCAGTTGCAGTAGATGGATCGACCATGATAATTCAAGGGCAGTGCCAGATTAGCTTGGCGCCGATGTCGGCGCCAAGCTAATCTGGCACTACCCTTGAATTATCATGGTCGACCCATCCCCTGCTGTAGTGTGTCAGGGCTGAATGGGTTAACAATAGAAGTGAACAGCAGCTTTCTTGAATTCCAACTCATTCTATAAATAAAATATAAGTAGAACTGAGAATAAATAGAACATGAGCTTCAAGGTGAACTGATCTTGGTGGTGTAGAATTTGTCTCCCCCTCTTTCAAATCGCCAAAGTGGCAAGACTTCCTGCTCAGTATGTTTCCTCACAGCCCAATACGTTTTCGGTCCGTAGAAGATTAGATCAAAACAGTTACTTTAAAATAATTTCCAATGTCAAATACACAAGATCAAATCTGTTTCAAACGCAACAGAACTATGACAACGGCAGAAAAGCTGACGGCAAAAATACAAGGATTTCTTGATCAAGTGGCTTGTAAATCCAACCAGTTTCCACTGAGCCAGAGTTGAGACAACACCATTTGAAAAGAACTGAGTATGAAGCAACATCCAACGAAACTCATGCACACAAAATTTGGAAACAACAAAATGAGACCACCACTCTCTGAAGATGAGGACATGGCTGACACTGAATAGTGTATGAATACAATGCATCCCTTTCACTGTCAGTACCTAACGTGCAACATGTATTGGCTATGACAGCGCAAGGGTTGTGGTTGACGAGTTTGGCATCTCAAAGGTGCAAGTTAAACCACAATCATTGACAGGTCATGGTTAACACGTCTCACATTTTTTTGCATTGTTGTAGATGTGCTTTGAAGACATTTATTCTGAACTGTCAATTGCCTCTGAAAGTGAAAGGTTACTATACATGCATCATCCCTCTGGCCGCCTGCATTTGTTCACGAAATCTTTCCCTCGGGGTATCATGTTCAATTTTTTTTTAAAATCTGACAGAGCAAGACCACAGATATCAACCACAGACCATATTCTGTTTATGATCATTGACACATAGTCATTCCATCGAGGAAATCTGTCAAAATAAAAATCAGCTCGAGACCCTAAGCATCCTACGCTTCAGTGACACCTATCATCGGGTGCCCTTTGTCGCGGTGCAGCCTTGATGATGTTGTCGACGCGCAGGATCATCTCAGCGGCCTCGGCCCCACTGATGAGAACTTGCCGCTTGACCTGGAAGGACTCCGTGATGCCTAGTGCAGCAACATCTCCCACCTCACCTTTGTCCATGTCTGCAGAAAATATAAGAGAATGAGGTACAATGTTAAGCAACACAGAAAATTCCATGTGTGCACAGCTAACTAGCTGAAGTATGCAACAGTAAAAGTGGGCAAGGATGAAAATACCGAGACAGGCCCAAGTTTGAAAGTTTGAGTTTGAAAATGCAGGGCAGTCTTAATATTGTGCGCTTCAGTATGCCATATTATTTGATGTAACACAGAGCTCTCTGGGGATGTCTGGTTAGTATCAGATCCTCGGGCCCACATCAGTCTTCGCCGGCCCACATACATCCGAGTGTAGGCCAGCTAAATCTTAGCCTGGTTCCTGTATCTATGCTGCGCTCTACTTATCTACCCTTTGAAAACTAAGAATGATGTAGAAGAAACTACCAAGTGAGTAGGAATGAAGAATGATGTAGATGGGAAAACTGACCTTGCTTGGTGGCGCGAAGTCAAAGCAAAGCTTTTCCCCCCCCCCCAACATTACTCCTGAATGTTTTGGGTTTGTTTTCTTTCTTTTTGTCCACCAGTAAAATAACTGATGATGCAAAATAGGGAATTCTTTTTTCCTGCTATACCAATGACCAGTGGTAAATTCATCACTACAATAATGTGATCAGGAATAATAAGGCTTAAGTTGGCTCAACGGACGTGCCTATTAAAATTTTGGCCCCTATCATTGACGGCAACAGGCGAAGGGTGGTGCCAGATTAGGTTGGCACATTCCAGGCTCCTGGCACTAACCTTGAACAGAATAGCTTAGCACTTGGCATAGAGACGCTCGGCTATCCTGGCGCCACTAACATAGCAACCTCCTTTATGAGAGAAAACCGGTCATTAACCCATTTAGCCCTGGGACCCTGCAGCAGATGGACTGATCATGATAATTCAAGGGTAGTGCCAGATGAGCTTGGCGCCTGAAGGTGCCAAACTCATCTGGCACTACCCTTGAATTATGGGCTGGGTTGCAGGTAATCCCTGTAGTGGACAGCTGCCAAGCAATCACCCATATACAGTCTGATATTTTGGGTCTTTTAGTAATAACAATAAACTACTACATGTCATTTGAAGCTAGGGGCAACCACCCATAGCAAGTACTACTGTATGGAGAAAACAACCGTACTGACCCAAACCAACGGTTGTCTTTCCTTCGGAGTGTGCAGCCCGCATTTTTGCGACCAGGTCGGCACTGTCATAACCAGCATTGTCAGCGATTATTGTAGGCAACTGCAAAAACAACAGAGTAAGTTTCACACCAAAGATGGTCAGACATTTCTCTGCAAAAACTTGACCCCAACACCATACAGCAGGGCATCGAGCTAATCTGGTCACCCCATCTCCTGTAACTGATACAGAGTTGTTAGATGACACCTCCACAATTTGGGAATGCAGCTGTGGGATTAAATGGGTTAAAAAGTACTTTGTTCTTTTCGTATAGAAGACAGCTATGACCCCAAATGATAAAACAGATCTCATAGCAAAAGGAACAGATGCTCATGAGGCCCCGTCTTTGAGGCCGCACGGGTTCACAGCAATCTTTACCTCTTGCAGATAAACAGCAGACTAATGTAACTCTACAGCAGAAGAAGATGGGTAGAAGCAAGACCATACTGACCATTCTGAGCGACTTGGCAAAAGCCTCCATGGCAATGGCCTCTTTGCCTGGCGTCTTGGCCGCTAACTTTGACACAGCCTCAGCCATCAACATTTCTGAGCAACCTTATGAAAAAAAACATCATTGATCAAGCCCAAGATTGGAAAATCATGCTATATAGCAAAAGAAATAGAATACAGCTCTATGACTATGAGAAATAGAGACAGACATAAAATGGAGGAGAGAGAAGCAACCATGCAACGAAACAATCACAACAAACCTGACATTTCTGCTGCATGGATTTTTGCTGTGCAATTTTTTTTGGTAAACATAGGATAAGCTGATACGACTCGCGTTTAATTTATCGAAATAGTCCACTCCCGTAAACTAGGCGTTAGTCACGTAACAATGCTAATGTATACACACAATTTTTATTCATTCAAAGGCATGATCAACATTAACCCTTTTAGTCCCAAGGTCCCATTTCTCAAATTTTGGAGATGTTGCCTAACAACCATGTACCAGTTGCAGGGGATGGACTGACCATAATTCAAGGGAAGTGCCAGATTAGCTTGGCACCTGAAGGCGCCAAGCTATCTGGCACTACCCTTGAATAATCATGGTCAATCCATCCCCTGTGCAGGGCCCTGGGGCTAAATGGGTTAACTGATCAGCATCAGAGTGCATCCCCTCTTGAAAAATAATCACCTCAAGTTACATATGAAAGGCTAGTCCACCCAGAAAACTCTACCAAAAATACAGATATAGACTAGCAAAAGGCACAAACTCTCACGAGCCCCCAGAATCTATCGGAGCTCATGCGGATCTATTCTTTTGCAGGATGGTGCCCTCTATTTCATGAGCCAACAAAAAAGTCTGGAGCCAACAAAATGACATTTTAAACTGTATCGATTTTTCACCTCCCCCAAAGACTGTGCGGGTCTCCTTGACAGTCTGCGACAGCACACACAAAGCGTCATGTAGCGAGCGTTCGGCTTCGTCCAGAATCTGCCGTGTGGCACCTCGCAGGATTATTGTGCATGCCTCACCCAGAGCAACACCTAGAGAACAAAACAAAAAATGTATTTTTCTTTAAAATAAATTTTTTCGAAAAATACTTACCGAGAGGAAGATGTACTTAACTGACAATTTCAGTCTCCAAAAATTGTTGTGTGTTGCCACACAACCAGGGACGTACCTCTAGCAAGCAGTTACCTAATCCCCCGAGTGTCTCCCTATCCTTGGAGTAACCTCCCTTCCAAATCTCGCGAGAGGCCGTTATTTCCAGTTCTATTTGAGCTGACATGCGGCAAGCGGGGAAGGTGGGAGGGAAGTTTGAGTAATACCATCGGTAAGTATTTTTCCAAAAAATTTATTTTAAAGAAAAATACATTTATTTCTTCAAAATCGTTACCGATGGTATTACTGAGAGGAAGAATTAAAAAGAGGGGGAGGGTGCCGCTCTAGGGTCAATACCCCCAGGTAACTGCTTAGCTAGACCCCTGGCCGGGGCACACTCCTGACAATTTCAGTCAAGTGTTACCTACGGCGCCGCCAGCGCCGGGAGGGAGTGTTGAGCCACGGCAACGTCAACCACCAGAGCCAGGTTGTGCCGCTGGCTGGAGAGGTCACGCAAGTAAAAACGGGCGAAAGTAGATTCGGCCCGCCAGCCCACAGCCGCCACAATGTCCTGCATGGCGCAGTTACGGTCGAAATCGACACTCGCGGAGAAAGCCCGGATCTCGTGTGCCCGAATCCGCAGCCTCGTCGCTCCCGCAGGCGAAAGGTAATTGTAAGCAGAACGGATAACTCTACGCAGCCAAGCGGAGATCGTTCGGGCGGATATATCGTGCCGGTTCGGAACCAAAGGCAAGAAAAGGCGGGAAATACCCCGCCGTAAGGGCTTTGACCGGCGGAGATAGATTTTTTTAACACCCGAACCGGATCCTGCTGTCTGTTGAACCGAGCCGTAAGCCCGGAGCTGTAGGCAAGACGGAAGTATGGAGAGAGCGTGGAGCTCACTCACGCGAGAAGATGTGGCTATGGCCCGCAGGAAGCAGGTCCTCCCCGTCAAGTCTGAGAACCGGGCCAAGTGCAGCGGTTCAAAAAACGAGCAGAGTTGAGCCATGTTATCACCCACGCAAGGTCCCAACGTGGGAGTAGTGATCGGGTCACTGGTCGCCGGAGATCAAAATGAGCCATGAGGTCAGCGAGGTCCTTGCAAGATCCCAGATCGGGTCGACCCAAATGGCGGTAAGTGGCAGCCACCATAGAAAGATAACCTCGAATGGTGATGGGTGGCAAGCCCTGATCCTCGAAGAGCCACAAGAAGAACTCCTCGAATTGGGGCATAGTCAGAGTTGTGGGGGAGAGGTGTCGCGGCCCACACCACGATAGAAAAACACGCCATTTACCCGCATAAACATTCCTGGTGGAAGGCCGTCGAGCTGAAGCGATAGCCGCCACTGCTGCATCCGAGAAACCTCGAGCGGTGAAGGTGCGCCGCACAATCGCCAAGCGTGTAAGAGGAGGCTCTCCTGGCAAGGTTGAAAAGATCCCGCCAGGGTTGTTTCAGCAAAATGGTAAGCGTTGGAAGCCATAGCGGGGATCCAGGGCGAGACTCAGGAGATCTGTGGTCCAGGTCTTGTTCCAAGAGAACGTTGCCACCAGAAACAGGACTGCAAGGCAGCCTCTGAGCTTGAGAAGAATCCTGGGTACCAGGACAGACGGAGGGTACGCATAGGCCAAGAGACCCTCCCAGGTGATAGAGAGAGCATCCACCGCCCATGCAAGAGAATCTGGAACAGGGGAGACGAAGAGGGAAGTTGTGCGTTCCACCTCGTCGCAAACAGGTCGATCATGGGTGTCTCCCAGTGCCGGCAAATCATCCGAAAAAAGGTCGGGGCGAAGAGCCCACTCGGGTATGGAGACACTGGCCATGAAGAGATAAGGAATCTGCCAGCACATTCGGCCGTCCCGGAATGTGATGTGCCTGTACATAGCGAAATGCCCCGATCCCGACACCACACCAGAATATGGAACAGAAGAATGCAAAGGGAGGGAGAACGGGTCCCGCCCTGCGTCTGAAGATAGGAGACAACCATCGTGTTGTCGGAGAGAACCAAGACTGCCTGGTTGGTCACGCGTGGTTCCCAAGAGATCAGGGCAAGCCACACTGCTTTGAGCTCCAACCAATTGATGTCATGTGTCTGCTCACCAAATCCAGTGACCAACATCCACTGTCGTGTTGAAGTCATGGAGCAGGTGAGTGCCCCAACCGGAAAGACTGGCATCCGTGCAGATCGACAGGGAAGGAAGCGGGGATGCGAGGGGAACCCCCGACGCCAACCACGCGGAATCCGTCCACCGAAGGAGATGCGGCCGAACTAAGTGCGACACCGGAACGCAAACCTCCAAATCTCCCGAAGACAGACGCCAAAGAAGGAGGAGATGAAGTTGAATTGGACGCGAGTAGAGCCGGCCAAGGGGAAGCAAGTCCGCCGCAGCACTGATGAGACCCAAAACTGTAACCACCGTCTCGCCGGAGCCGCGGAAGCAAGCTACATCCGACGGGCCAAAAGAACCAACTTGTCTAACCGAGCTTGGGGTAGGCGTACCAAGTTCAAGTCGGTCTGAAACTCCATTTCAAGGCGGAGAAAATGGCGAGATGGCGATAGGTCCGACTTGCCGAAGTGGGCTAGAAAACCGAGGCGATGGAGAAGGGAAAGCAGGGCGTCCCTGTCGGTGGTCAAGCAGGTCGCAACCTGATTCCGGAAAAGAAGATCATCGAGGCAGTGGGAGGACGGACTGAGAGACGACCTCCGTGCGTGGGAAATCACCGCATCCATAATCCTGGTAAAAACTCAGGGATTGAGAGTGAGGCCGAAGGGCATCGCCCGGAATGATACACCACTCCGTGGAAGACGAAGCAAAGGTATCGGTGGGCTGAAGGGTGTATAGGAACATGAAGGTATGTATCGGCAAGATCCAGACCGACAGCCAAATCCATCGGTTGGACGGCGGCCCGCAGGGCGCGGGTTATTTCCATACGATAGGACGGAGCAGGCAAAAAAAATTTTTTTTTTTTTTTTTGAGAGCGGAAAGGTCGATCACCCCGTCTGACTTGGGGACGATGAAGAGACGACTGTAAAAAGCCAGAAAATCTTGTCGCCGGACGAATTCTGTGGCGGATGTGAGAAGCAAGGAAGCCACTTCGTCCTGTAAAGCCGCCACCTTGACGGGATCGTTCGGAACCCGAGTCCAAAGCGGGGAGCAGCGAAGAGGTGGAGGGCGAAGAAGCGAGAGGTGAAGACGCTCCGAAATGGTAGAAAGGAGCCATGGGTCGTCGGGAACAGTGAGACGAAAGATGTTGAGCCATGGGCCAGATGTCCGTATGCGTATCCTTCATGGCTTGCCAAGTGGAGCCAAACAGCAAAGTACCGCCGATGGGCGCCTGGCGGAGCTGAGCCTTGAATGTCGAAGAAAACCCAGAACAACCAGCAAGAACTGCATCCCGTCTAATGAAATCACAGTTGATGGCGGCAGCCATCGCATTTGCAGAAGCATGGTACGAAGCCCGATTAGCCACCACCGAAAGAGAATGTATCTCTCGCAGCGGCGCAGTAGAGTGTGGATCCCAATGGTCGTCAAGAGCGCGTACCATCGCCTTGGAAGCGAGATCGCGGAAGCTGGAGCAGACCAGCGTGTTGCGGATTATGACAGCAGTTTTATAAAACCGCGAGGGACCCGGGCAAAAGCGAAGCGGCGTTCACCCACCTGTAAATCCGCCGCATCATCGAGCTAAGGCAAAGGGCACGCAAAAGCCTGAGAGTGACCTGCGTACCAACGGTGGAGAAGCGAATGTCTACGCCTTCAGGCCACCGAGAATCGGAAAAGAAGAGAGGCTCTTTGAAAGTGCCAAAAGTCAATTGCGACGGGAACGCCTCCGCCAGATCTCGAAAGCCAGATGGTGGCGGAAGAGATCGGAAATGCTTAGGTTGAAGGGAAACATCCACCGAAGCCGACGCCTTTTGCTTCAGAGGAGGTGTAGGGAGGCAATTCGGCCCGTCAGCCCATAAATCCGCCGCATCTTCGGCGTCTGGGGGAAGAGAGCGAAGAATGAGGTCGGGGGCCTCGTCCAAGGACCGTAGAGTCTCGACACCCGGAGTAAAACAGTCCGAGGACGGAGAACAGCTGAGCGGAGAGTCCGCGGGTAAAGGACTCTAGACGGAGAAAGGTGCGGCAAAACCCCAAGGTCGAAAGCAGAATCCACCGGATGAAAGCGAAGAACATCCTCTTGAACCGGCGTTGCCAAGCGCCAGGGGAAACAGGACCCTTGGAAAGAGTAACGATCACGCGGTGGCTGGAGAGAAGATCGCCGAGGGACGGATGAGGAGTCCAGGTGCCCAGTTCGCCGAGAACTCCTACAGTCATATGAAGAAGAATAAGAAGAACGACGCCGTAAGGAAGAGGGCAGATGCTGACAGCTCTCAGGCAAAAGCGGGCGACGAGCAGGAGAACGGGAACGGGACCAGGACTGTCCCCCCTCTGGAGCACGATGAAAGTGGCGTCGACAGCACTGCGAAGGACGTTCGAAGCGAAGGGGATCCACCCGTCATCGAGAGGCGTGTCACGAGCGACGGGGGGCAGGAGAAACCCAGGGATCACGGTGACAGGGGACGGACGATGGTGTAGGATCCCGAAGGGAAACGTCTGCAATAGGAGAATAAAACCGACGGGAGGGGTGAGAAATACGCCGAGAGGACGTACCAAGTGTGGCACGAGTGCGCGGTGACTGGCTTTTAGCCAGGGCGCGAGGAGACAGTGGTTGAGACGAAGCGCCGAGCAACGAGTCGTGATGTGACGACAATTGTTGAAGTTGCGACGGAAAAGTGCAATTGGGTAAAGTCACGTCTGGCTGGAGAGGGCACGCGCCAGGGACTGCCGATGGTCCTGTCTCCTCGCCCCAAAACGATGGGCTTGACTCCGTTGGAGACCCGTCTTAGAAGGCCGAGTCTGCGGAGCTGGCTGAGTAGCGCGGTGACTGGCTTTTAACCAGGGCGCGAGGAGACAGTGGTTGAGCCGAAGCGCCGAGCAACAAGTCGTGATGTGACGACAATTGTTGATTTTTTTTTTTTTTTTTTTTTTTTTTTTTTGCGATGGAAAAGTGCAATTGAGTAAAGTCACGTCTGGCTGGAGAGGGCACGCGTCGGGGACTGCCGATGGTCGCTGTCTCCTCCCCCAAATGATGGGGTTGCCTCCGTTGGAGACCCGTCTTAGAAGGCCGGGTCTGCGGGGCTGGCTGCGAAATACGCTCATATGAGCGGGGGCGTACATTCTCACCTGGTGTAAAACCACCCGCAGCGGGAGGGAAGGTTTCCAACACCCGCGCCTGAGTGGCAAAGAGCTGCAGAGAAGAAACACCGATAGCGGCAGAGCTGGTGGTGATAGGGCAAAGAGGAGCTTCGTCGGACTGTACAGGGTGCTGACGACGGTAGAATTTCCACATTTCGGACCAGCGATCTTCTTCCCACGAAGCACAAAAAAACACAAGTGTGGTCCGATGCACATCCCGAGCCAGGCAGGCAGCACGGATGTAAGTTACTAGGCCACTGGAAATTTTTACAGTTGGGGCACGTTTTTTAAGAAGAAAACTGCAACAGTGAACAGAGCGGAAATGAAACGCGCGTAGCCCAGAGGCTACGTAACCGAGCAGACGACCGTTAAAACCGACAATCGAAGACGAATTCGAAACGAACGGCAAAATGCCGCAAATCCACGGAAATTGCCCAATTCGCCACAATCATCGCGGGAGGCAATGTCCGAGGCCTTACCTGGCCTTGTTAAGACAAACAAGGCCGAAGAACGGACAAAAAAGACGATGATAACAGGAGACTGAGAAAGAAGGATCTAAACAAAATGGCAGTCAAGTATGAACTGGAAATAACGGCCTCTCGCGAGATTTGGAAGGGAGGTTACTCCAAGGATAGGGAGACACTCGGGGGATTAGGTAACTGCTTGCTAGAGGTACGTCCCTGATTGTGTGGCAACACACAACAATTTTTGGAGACTGAAATTGTCAGTTAAGTACATCTTCCTCTCAATAATACCATCGGTAACGATTTTGAAGAAATAAAAGAATGAATTCGCTCCAGTGCTATCATACTACACAGAACTTATTTTAATTTGAAATACCCAAATCTTATCTCCCTCGCCATATCCAGATATAAGTGCCACAGATCCTCATCAGCCTCCTACAGCTGTGGGGGCTGATGTGGATCCCTGCCTCTTGCCGACTGCATTCAAATCCATGGACTAAGGCAGACAAGATTAGCCTGCAATGAACATGACTAGAACAGAATGAGATCTGCAGTCCGTAAGTATCTTATCGAGGATCCATGCATCTCCCGGCAACAGCGTTTCTGAGTGGTCCCTGACACCCCATCCGAGGGACCAAGTGAAGGGGTCATGAAAATCTCGGTCGCAGATATCTGGGGACCATGCGAGACTGCGCAGGCCAACATCCTAGCCCTCGAATCTGGTCAAGAGTACGACTGGGTGTCTAATGGTAAAATCTACACCCTCCCTCACAAAACCTGCTACAAAATTATCAGAAGTGGTCAGATCAAACTAAGGCATACATCATTTTGTAGGGAAATGGATAAGGTTTCCAGTGATACTAATCTTTGGGTGACCACAGAAGAATTTGGGACATTATCACAGTTTTTTTTGACCAAATCGGAATTATAGCTTGAGAACAAAACGTGACACATTTTATACATGCTCCATGGAACTCAGATTTTCAAAGGCATGCTGCACTATGAAAAATCACTGTTACTGTCACTAGATGTTTGCAATGTTGGCCTAAATTACCATTGAGGTGATGATTTTCTAGAGCAAGTTGCTTTTGCATAATTCACCATAATATAAGAGCCTGCTTGAACATAACACGTGTTGTAAATTTTGTCAGCAGAAATCATACCACTATAACACATTTTGACAAATGGTTAATTATTAAAACTTATGTGTTATTTTGTAGAGTAGAGTGTGTACTTTGTATTTATGATGAAAGGTTTGTGGTTCTTACATGGAAAATCAAATGATCCAGTTTTGAAGATCTGTACTCAGAATGGTGTAAATGTTGAGTTATGTTCAAACAGTTTAGGCACTTATTTATCTCTACTAATCTGTTGTTTTTGCTGAAGACAACTGTTGTAGTCATTTATATCAAGGTTTTAAAGAGGATGCATGGGTGATAGATGAAAGAAACCCTTTACGAGGTTTACAGTATGCGTCCAAATTTTGGGTGTAAATTGTTATGTTCAAGCAGTCCAGCAAACTTTATAGATATATTATTTTCTTTTCACTTATTCTGCAATAATTCTACAGTAGGACTATACTTAGTTAGACAAGACCTTGGTAGGCCCAAAAATACCTAATTTTGTTCAGTTGAAATAATTTTATTGTATTTATTTCTGCGTGCTGGCGTGTAAATGTTATGTTCAAACCAGTATGCACACTTTTTTGTTGTTGAAAGGTACATTTTGTTGCAAATCATATAGTAGATGATGCCAACACATAAAAATAGGTATGCACATGCTGGTACACAACACATTTGAAACTCTTTTCAAATTTTCCTCATGAACATAACTTGACACAACTTTGAGGGATGTAAAGTTATGTTCAAACATTTATCACCTAAAATCAAAAAAATCACTTTATATAAAAACTACCAATAGCTGAAAGATGCCGTTTACTTTTTTTATAATAATAAAGCATGTGAATACCTTCTAGGATAAACATTTCTTTGTTTTTGTTTGTATATAACTTTACACCATCAGTACATCACATGCACTGTGTAAAGTTACGAACAAACACCAATTTCAATTCTTTGGCCATCCTGCAATAAAGTAGGTAAGATAACCAGATAAATCTATAAAATATGAATTTCAAGACCTATAAAATTTTAGTGACTGCAAAACAAGATAATGTCACAGCTATTGCTCATGAACATAACTCCCCCCACCCGGGTCTACCCTGGGGGACTTGGGTGGGGTAACTACTTTTTAATTCCCAGGGTCACCCTGGTCAGCCCCACAGGGTGGGTTTTCTTCTGTATTCTGGGGCATGTGTTTCTGTCTACCCTTGGTCCATTCACCTGTATTTTCCTTTTTTAAATTCTCCCTACTGTCTGCGCTGCCTGTAACTCTTGATGTTGGATGTGTGTTGCTAAATGGTCTTAGCTTTATTTAGGCCCCATGTCGTAGGTATAAACCTACGTATTGGACCGGCTGGCAACATACATTCAATATTCTGTTGTTGTTTTTTCACAAGCAGTGCAGGCACGTCCTGAGAAAGCCTTGTTGTTGTCGGGACGTTAAGCAATGTACAATCAATGAACATAACTCTAGATTGTGTCATGTTACGTTCATGCAATGATGATTACATTTCCAGTTGTGCATTGAAATTTGTGCATTAACCTTTATGCATGCACTATCTTAATATTTATCACAAACAGCTTTCAAATCTGCATTTCATAACTCTGCACCTTTACTTTTGTGCTTTTGAAAATGGTCCTTTGTCGTCATGTTATGTTCAAACACGCCATGTCATTATTTTTTACCTTTCTATTTCATGTTTTTGTCATGAAATCATGTTAGTGCAAACGTCATTCTTCTTTTGTACACTACAGGCAATCAACAAATTTCTAAATAATTCTACTTGTCATGTTACAAGGCAAATGTGTGAATGTGACTGTGTAAAGTTATGTTCATGCATCCTGTTTTCTGTCTTTTTGCTACTGTTTATGTAATAATGATGGACTAACAAATGAAATTTTACCAGAACAGTATGCACACTGCTTATAGGTGAAAGCAGGCTTGATGATAGTGTCTTCTTTAGAGACTACTCTTGAATAATCTTAAGATTTTTCCTGTGTGCAAGTCAGAAGGTGTAAAGTTATGTACAAACACTTGAAAAGTTGCAACAGCCCTCTTTGGAAATCACATAAACATCACTAGTTTAATATAATGGCTGTGCTTGTTAGTGGGATTGGTATGCATACTTATTTTTTTCCCAAGAGTTTGTGATTTGCCCTTGTGAGACCAAAAATATATTTGCTGAAGGTGTAAAGTTATGTTCAATCTTGTCAATGTAATTGAATTTGTGCCAAATCTCGACTCAGTTTGTAAAAATTTACTTATTTTCTATTGGAATAGTTAACAGCAGATAAAAGTCATCTAGTGTAGTCATTTTTAGCTTACAGAAGCTGTATTTGATTGCATGAGATAAAAAATGTGAATAACATTGCAGTGAAGGTGTATTGAACAACTTTGTCAGTATTCAGAACTATGTAAACATTATTTTTTCAATTGGCTTTTGCACTTAAATTAAATTATAGACTTGTTTCTGTGCATTTAGCATAATATTTTAAAATTATTTCTCCAAGTAGAATTAAAAATTAGTGGCTTTTGGAAACTATGGTGTAAAGTTATGTTCAAACAGTTTTTATGGTGTAAAAGGTTGCATTTTCCACTAACACACTTTATTTATAGACATACCATTTATTCTGGTTGGGGAACATACTTTGAAACATACAAATTCAAAAAATTGCTTACAGCTTGTGCTTGTTGTGAAGTGTTAAATGTGTGACATTGTAAATGTTATGTTCAAACTTTAAACTTCAAAGTTCAATAACAACCAAACTGCAAATAACATAAAAATTTTCCTTAGTGTCAATATTTATGTATGCAAAGGTACATCAGATTTATAAGAAATATTAAAATTATTTTGCTTTTGAAAATGCAGGGTGCTTGTCACACCATTTGGACACCCAGTCGTACTCTTGACCATCTGAGAACCTGCAAGCGGGATAGGGTTCCAAGACTTATCCTGAGAAGGGGTCGTGAAAGTCTCGGTCGCCGAAGCCTGGGGACCATGCGAGACTGCGCAGGCCAACATCCCAGCCCTCGAATCCAAGGGCCTGCAAGCGGGATAGGGTCCAGACAGGCGCCAAGCTAATCTGGCACTACCCTTGAATTATCATGGTCGACCCATCTCCCGCTGTAGTGCGTCAGGGCTGAGTGGGTTAACAGTTTATGAGATTTAATCACAGTCACTGAGTAGAGTTAGTCCAGTGAATGTGCGATACTTGTAGAGACATAATGTCTAGATGCTGGCAGACTAAGACAGGATCATTTGATGGGATTCCAAATTTTAATTCAAAGTTTGAAAGAAGAACTTCCAAACAATTTTCACCTACCAGCAACAAAGGGTTTGATGGGAAGCCAAAATAAATTTCCACTCTTTTGGGGTCAGATGGATGAATTTAATTTTTTCCCTAAAATTCATTCAGAAAATAAAGAAGAACCTACCAGAAAATTTCAGGAGTTTGTCTTCACCAATGATGACCTCCTCAATCAGGTCACAATGACCCAATTTAGATTTCTCTGGACAGTCAAACGTGGACACAATTTCTCCTCCTGCAAACACATCGCAGAATATCATACATACACCACAACACCATTCTACAAGAATAAGGGACAGAATTTTTCTTGAAGTAAGAAATAAGGAAGCAATTCTTTTAAAAACAATGAGAAGCCTCCAATTTCTGAAGTCTTAAAGTGCATTTTGCACTAGTTCCTGCAAGCCAAACCATCTCATCTGCATGAGGTATAGATGCTTATGAGCACCTGCAGTTGCAAGGGCTCATGAGAGCTCAGCCCGATTTACACCCCGAGCCTGAGGGAGTTGCCCAAGATTAAACCTGCAATCTGTAATGGACATAGCAAAAGACAGCAATGCATACAAGGTATAGAGAACTTGTGCAGTCCAATGAAAAATGTTTGTATCATCATTAAATCTCACATAATGCCAGCAAAAGCTCCACAGCGTATCTGAACAAGAAAGGCAAAGCCATTATGGCTCACGTGTATGACCGATTTACAGGTGACCTTTGTGACAAGGGATGGCTTCTGCAGCAGCAAAATCCATGTTTTCTGAAAATGTAAGCATTTTTCACACATCTGTCAACCCCCCGTGACCCTTGACCTTTGTGATGAGGCGACTAAATTAGTATGCATAGGAAGGTCTTATCATCAGCTATCGTACCAAATTTGGTTGAAAAATTTGCAAAATTACTTACCTAGGAATACCTACAATTTTATCAAAAATCAGCATTTTACACACATTTATCAGCCTCTTGTGACCCTTGACCTTTCCAAGGGGTCATCCAAATTAGTATGCACAGATAGGTCTTACCATCAGGTATCTCTGTACCAAATTTGGGTTATAAGTTGTAAATAGTATTTGAGAAAAAAAACGTCTTTTGTCAAAATATGGCTATTTTAGACATATTTCCTGAACTCTCGTGACCCTTGACCTTTCCGAGGGATCAACCAAATTAGTGTGCATAGAAAGGTCTTCCCATCAGGTATCTCTGTAGCAAGTTTGGGTTTGAAGTTGTGAATAGTATTTGAGAAAAAACATCTTTTGTCAAAATATGGCCATTTCCTGAGCCCTTGTGACGTTTCTGAGGGGTCATCCAAATTGGTGTGCATAGATAGGTTTTACCTTCAGGTATCTCTGTACCAAGTTTGGGTTTGAAGTTGTAAATAGTATTTGAGAAAAAAACATCTTTTGTCAAAATATGGCTTTTTTCACCTATTTCCTGAGCTCTTGTGACCCTTGACCTTTCCGAGGGATCAGCCAAATGAGTGTGTATAGAAAGGTCTTACCATCAGGTACCTTTGTACCAAGTTTGGGTTTGAAGTTGTGAATAGTATTTGAGAAAAAATAAATTATGTCAAAATATAGCTATTTTTTTTACCTATTTCCTGATCTCCTGTGACCTTGACTTTTGTGAGAGGTCACTCAAAGTGGTATGTTTAGAAAGGTCTTACCACAAAGTATCCTTGGGCCAAGTTTGAAGAATGTGGCTTGAATAGCCTCCGAGAAAATGCTAACGTTAAAGTTTACCACAGATGATGGCGGACACACGAACGACCACTGGCCCAAAACATAGACTCGCTTCTGCTTCGCATGTGAACCAAAAAGCTTACATTATTCTGCCTGTAATTCGCTAACCCGATACCCACCTGTGACAAGTGCCAATCGTTCAACTCCCTCAAAGTCGGCGTGCTCGATAGCCATGACACCAGCATCAGCGAACAGCTGCTCAGGGTAATTGTAGATCAGCTGCCTGCAGTTAACAACAAAATCAAGGGTACTGGGAAAGGAAACACTGGTTAAACAAAAATCCGTCTTGGTCCTAGGTAAAGGTTCAGAAACATTGCCAAGACAAGCATCTGGACAGAAATCTAAAGTAAATCCAATATACCCTCCCCCCCCACCCCCCACCCCCCCAAAGTACAGGAAATTTTTTATTTAATTTTTGCAAAGTCAAAAAAGTCAATCACAGTAAAGTTAAGAAATAAGTAAAATTCACCACAGTTTTGTCATGCATGGAACTGCAAAATCTGAGACCAATGTCCAGATGTGTGGCTCAGCAAAACATACAGCCAATTTAAATTTAACCCATTACGCCCTGAGGCTGTTTTAAAAAAAATTGTTTATTGTCCTATGAAGACTACTTCACAGATTAGGAGACAGATCAACCATTTTAGTTCAAGGGTGGTGCCAGCCGCCAAGCTATTCTGGCACCGCCCTTGAACTATCAGTCAAATTTATTTCAAGCAATGGGTGTACCAGGACGAAAAGGAAAAACCCCTTCCCTGCTGAGAAAAATGAACATGACAGAACCGCCAAAGTAGTTGATCCCTCTGTGCTAGCTCCCACATTTGCGGGGGGTCTACGCCTTTCACTCACACAACCTTTTGATGGCTGAGGCTCTTTAGCCTTGAACTAACCCGTATAACCCCATGAGCGCATTTTCCAAATTTTGGAGGCGTCACCAAACGACCATGTGCCAGCTGAACTTGAAGGGGATGTACAGACCATGATAATTCAAAGATAGTGCAAGATAAGCTTGTCAGACCAAAAAGGTGACTGCCAAGCGTGTGAAATGCAAAGAAGTACCCAACGGAGAAAGAAACACGCTTAGAAAAAACGGTACAACACAATTTATTAATATTTCGGGTAAATACCCTTTGTCAAAATAGACATACAAAAAGAGACATTAGCCGCTACTTATCTTCATATGCAGAAGGAATATGGCAACTCTTATGCCATATTCCTTCTGCATATGAAGATAAGTAGCGGCTAATGTCTCTTTTTGTTTGTCTATTTTGACAAAGGGTATTTACCCGAAATATTAATAAATTGTGTTGTACCGTTTTTTCTAAGCGTGTTTCTTTCTCCGTTGGGTACTTCTTAAGATAAGCTTGGCACCTTCAATATTCCTAACAATGGTAGATTAAGGTACATGTTGATTCATGAGAGATTTAAACTATGAAAGTTCAAAGGTGGTGCCAGGATAACTTACTGTAGTGCGTCAGGGGCTGAACAGTTTAACCCTTTTTATCCTGATACACCCAATGCTTGAAATAAATTTACTATGATAGTTCAAGGATGGTGAAAGAACAGCTTGGCGCCTGAGGCGCCAAGCTATTCTGGCACCACGCTTGAACTATAACAATTGATCTATCTCTAAATCTGCAAAGCCTCTCTTACTAGAGACATGCGAGTCGACGTGCGCGGGTGTATGTGTGCATTTTTTTAAATTATTATTATGTGCATTTATAAACTTTTAATTTTCTTAAATTCCTTTGTTTTCCTTGTTAATTTGATGGAGCAGACAGTTTAATTTCCCAATTTATTTTTCATAGACTAAGCAAATTAAAAAAAAAAAAAACAGCTTCAGGATAAAATGGGATCAGAAATATAAACAAAACATATCTTTCTTTTTTTTTTGTTGTATATTCGCACCTGTTGATAAAGACATTGCAGCCATGCTTCAAGATTTTTTCTACTTTGTCCTTCATCTTTTCCTTTTCTGCCAGCTCCAACTCTGCTACTTTAGACACAGCGTCAACACGTACTCGAGACCCAAACACCTGAAACAGACAGACAGACATCCTGTTTAATACAGTGGAGTCCAGTTAACACGAACTCGCTTTACACGAAATTCCGGTTAACATGAACCGTTTTTGCATTCCCGGCCGACGGCCTTCTTATTCTGTATTAAAATTTCACTGATAACACGAAATTTCGCTTTACACGAAGCTGGTTTCGGTTCCCAACCAGAGCCAATTTCACTATTATTCACCTGTTTAACACGAACACAGATTCCATTCACAGAAAACCAATTCACGTGTCGCTCTCGCGCTGTGGAAGTACACATGACAGATCAGAGCAAACTCTAGTCTGTGATTGGCTGAATAGCCTTCGGCTGTTGTAATCTGTCTTCTCATTGGCTAGCATTTCTGTACTGTATTCATGTTGTATCATTCATGTACCAACACAACCCTTTTACTGATGCGGGATTGTACTTCAGCCTGTGTTGCTTTTACCTGAGGATTGTAACTTAGTATGGATTTTGCCTGATGGATTTACATTAAATACTCGAGCTGTACACGTTTCCTTGTGTTTTTCCTAGCGAGCTGAAGGTATGCATAGAAAGTACGATAATGTGCACTTTTAACCTGGTACTCATTCACGCACATGTCTTACACACTTTCTCCTTGAGGGCCGTGATCAATTTTGAGGCCATATTGGTTAACACGAAATACGGTTAACACGAAGTGATTTTCCGTGTCCCCAGAAATTCGTGTTAAGCGGACTCCACTGTATCCAAGACTGTCCGTTACTACTATGCATAACTTCATGTGGAAAAAACCTGCTACATGTATTCACTTAAACAACAAAGGCAAAGCCATTATGGCTCACGTGTAGGACCGATTTACATGTGTGACCTTTGTGACAAGGGCTGGCTTCTGCAGCAGCAAAATCCACGTTTTCTGAAAATGTAAATATTTTTCACACATCTGTCAACCCCATGTGACCCTTGACCTTTGTGATGAGTCGACTAAATTAGTATGCATAGGAAGGTCTTATCATCAGTTATCTTTGTACCCAAACCAAGGGGAATCACTCAGCGCTGGACAGACAAACAGTTAGATCCCCTGCCAGGCTGCCTGATAGGCGGGGGCAGGGTATCTAACGGTTTGTCTGTCCAGCGCTGAGTGTTTCCCTTGGTTTGTGTACAATTCTGCCAGCGCTAGCCTCACCTATCTGGTTTGTGAGTATCTTTGTACCAAATTTGGTTGAAAAATTTGCAAAAATTTAAGAATACCTACAATTTTATCAAAATTCAGCATTTTACACACATTTGTCAGCCTATGCAGGCACGTCCTGAGGAAGTCTTGTTGCTGTCGGGACGTTAAGCAATGTACAAACAATCTTTCTACCCCAGCTGTGTGGCTATGCATTTTGCCAGAGCAGATCAGCTGTGCAGCCAGCCCAGTGCCAGAAAATTGGGTAGTACAAAAAATATATAGAAGTTTGGAAATATTAGTCCAATTGCTTGTGAAAAAAAAAACAAAAAAACAGAATATTGAATGTGTGTCGCCAGCCGGTCCAATACATTAAATAAACCTACAACATGGGGCCTAAATAAAGCTAAGACCATTCAGCAACAAACATCCAATATCAAGAGCTACAGGCAGCGCAGACAGTAGGGAGAGTTTAAAAAAGGAATATACAGGTGACCGACACATGCCCCAGAATAGAGAAGAAAACCCACCCTGTGGGGCTGACCAGGGTGACCCTGGGAACTAAAAAGTAGTTAACCCCACCCAAGTCCCCCAGGGCAGACCCAGGTCGGGGTGGGGTAGAAAGAGTTAAAGAAGGTTTTTTCATGACAAGAGACCTGTCCTAAGGTTGGACACTCGCAAAACAGGTTCTATATTAGTGCAACCTACCTTGATTTTGTCAGCATCCATTGGGGTGTTGGCAATCAAAATCTTGGCTTTTTCTAACCTCTTGGGCTGGTTTACACCAATCTTTTTATCCAGCAAAAATCCTGTCAACATAAAAACAATCATAAGCATGTCACCAAATATTGTAATATAACAATCTAGTACCGCCTCTGGCAAAGGCCACCTACATGGTGAGATAATAAGCGGCCAATAGACACAATCATCTCATCCTGCTGGGCGCCTCTGGAGTGTTCAGCCCAGGAATGTCACAACAAACTAGTAACATAGAAATTCACCTGTCACACTATGCCAGCCTTTACTTTCAACCAATTAAAGTGAAAAATGTATTTTTCTCTAAAATGTATTTTTTCGAGAAAATACTTACAGATGGCATTACTATATGGATGTAGCACTTAGCCTATCAATTTCAGCACTGGAATCGTGTACAGCAACGCCACTGGGGAACCACCCGAGTGAGCTGTACCAACATCCCTTAGTAGCTTCCCTTCACCGAGTAGCTGCCCTTACCTCATACGAGCAAGTGCGTAGCGTCACCAGTTTCGCTCTTAGCTTACTGGCGGCGAGCGGGACAGGTGGGAGGACCCTCTTAGTAATGCCATCGGTAAGTATTTCCTCGAAAAAATACATTTTAGAGAAAAATACATTTGTTTCCTCAAAAAACATTACCGATGGCATTATTACTATATGGAAGAATAACGAAATGGAGGAGGGCGCCGCCAATTACCCCGCCACTGCGGACGCATTAGTGAAAAAGGCTGGGATCAACACCTCACAATTTCAGCTAAGTGTTACCTAAGGCGCCTGCCGGTAGGAAGTGTTGAGCCGCCGAGACATCGCCCACCAGGGCCAGGTTGTCCTGCTGGCTTGAGAGGTTGTGCAGATAGAAACAGGCAAAGGTGAATTCTGCTCTCCATCCTTCTGCAGCGACAATGTCACTTACTGCGCAGTTGTGGTTAAAGGCGAGGCTGGTCGAGACAGCTCCGACTTTGTGTGCTCGAATTCGCATCCGCTTGGCCCCTGTGGGGGAGAGGTCCTCATAAGCGGAGCGGATGACCCTTCGCAACCATGAAGAGATAGTCTGCGCAGTAATATCTGTCCTGCCACGATACAAGGGCAGAAAAAGGCGGGATCGACCTCTCCGGAAAGGTTTCGTCCTGCGGAGGTATATCTTTAAGACCCGGACAGGTCCTGCTGGCGGGACTCCTGGGACTGGGAAGTGTCCGACAGCAACCGGAGGTTGATCACCTGTGCCCTGGCTGAGGGGAGCCTGTTGTTGGCAAGAAAAGCCGTGTTTGTGAGGATTTGCACGGAGCCATCTGTCCTGAACTGCAGGCAGGCGGATTCTATGGAGCCATCCATCCTGAACTGCAGGCAGGCAGATTCTATGGAGAGGGCATGCAGTTCGCTAAATCGTGCTGCAGTGGCGAGTGCAAGGAGTAAGCACGTGTTCCTGGTAACCAGACCAGGAACACTTGCTTCCTCTTTGCACTCGCCACACCAGCACGGTTGTGTGATGGGCGCAATTGCTGGTCCTCAAAAAGCCATAAGAACTGAGCCAGGTGCGGCATAGTCAGCGTCGTGGTGGAAAAGTGTCGAGTCGCGCACCAGGACTGGACGACATGCCACTTCCCTTCGTACACTCTGCGGGTGGAGGGTCTGCGGGCTGCAGCGATAGCTTCCACCGCTGCATGCAAGTAACCTCACGCTGCGAGGGCCGTGCTGCTGTGGCGAGTGCAAGGAGGAAGCAAGTGTTCCTGGTAACATCGGCCAGTCAGGCCAGGGACAAGGGCTTAAAGCGCTCAGAGTTGAGCCACATGAGCAATTGAGTCACGGTGACCACGGGGCGGTCTGTGGCGCAGTGGTTAAGGCGCCTGCCACCAATGCCAAAGGTGCGAGAATCAATACCGGGTTCCGGCGTCAGAATTTTCTCCTCTGGTAAGTGTCACCGTTAATTCGGGCGGACCGTCGGGGGTTCTTTCTCCGGGTACTCCGGTTCTTCCCCCCCCCCCCCCCCCACACTTTGGTACCGGTTTCAGGCCACTTTACAAATTTCAAATACAAGCGATCAAAAATCTCTGTAACTTCAGTAGCTAAACTGGCCCTTCGTCTGTCTTGTACTGTGTTTGTCTTAAATGGCGTAAATCTGTGTCTGTTACGTGAGTGTGCGTGTTGGGTTTCAGTTCGCGGCGCTTAGTCGATTCGCTAAAAAATTGAGAAAAAGCGCCTATATAATAACGGTATTATTATTATTATTATTAGCTGCCAGGGAAGGTCCCAGCAAGGCACCAGTGAGTGCGGAACCGGACGACGGAGGTCAAAAAGGGCCATCAGGTCCGAAAGATCCTTGCACGCGCCTGGGTCGTTACGCCCAAAGTGTCGGCGATCATAGCTAGATAGCCCGGATGGTGATGGGCGCCAATTGCTGGTCCTCAAAAAGCCATAAGAAGAACTGGACCAGGTGCGGCATAGTCAGCATCGTGATGGAAAAGCGTCGAGTCGCGCACCAGGACTGGAGGACACTCTGCGGGTAGAGGGTCTGCGGGCTGCAGCGATAGCTTCCACCACTGCATGCGAGCAACCTCACGCTGCGAGGGCCGCCCACACAACCACCAGGCATGTAGGAGCAGCCTCTCCGGAAAGGCTTCGTGACCCGCCGGCAGGGATCTTCTTCTGCATGCAGGC
>BTPG01000006.1:159953674-159986869 GCA_036245525.1 Semisulcospira habei | reverse complement strand
TGGGTCTACAGACAGGGCATGCAAATCGCTGACTCTGGCGCCTGTGACGAGGGCCAGGAGGAAGCAGGTCTTCCTAGTCACGTCTGCGAAGAGAGCGAGAGGAAGAGGCCCGTACCGACTGGAGTTGCAGGTCAATACCCATGGAAGATCCCAGCATGGAACGAGAGAACAAGTGACTGGTCGCTGGAGTTCGAAATGGGACATCAAGTCTGAGAGGTCTTTGCACACTTAAGGGTCCGGTCGGCCTAAGTGCCGATAAGTGTCCGCCACCATCGAGTGAAGTTGATCGGGGCCAAATCCTGTGCATGAAAAAGCCACAAGAAGAACTTGGCCAGCTGCAGTGTGGGCTCGTCCCAGGACAGTAGGACCCTCCATTTTCCCTCATACACCCGCAGGGTGGACGGTCTGCGGGCTGTCGCGATCGCCTCCACTGCTGCATCCGAGAAACCTCGAGCTGAGAGGGCATGCCGAACAACCTCCAGGCGTGAAGCAGCAGTCTCTCTGGACTTCAGCAATCAACCGGGATCTGGTAAGTAACATGCAGAGGGTCAGAGGCCGAGTGCCGCCTTGCTTTTGAATAAAAGCCACCACCGTCGCATTGTCGAAGAGGATCAGGGCCTCCTGGCCGCAGAGCCGCGATTCCTTAATTTCAAAAGGGATAAAACTCTTCATACTTCCACCTGTAAGAACAGGTTATACAATTAATTTTTTTTAAACAGAATAATTAAAAACAATAAACTGACTTAAAGTGATCATATATATCACCTTATGCCCACCAAAACAACCAACATTCTCAGAAAGGGCCAGATGTAATTATTCATTGCTGGAAATCATGTTTCTGCATTCACATTAATTAATTTCACATGCTGACATGCCACAAACACCAAACCAACCAGTGCCCAAAATAAGCCAATTTTAAAGACATCTCTGTTGGTTGTTACTTGCACATTTCTTTTGGTTTTACTTTTGGTACAAACGACCATTTGTCACAGGCTCAAGAAAATGTTTAACTTGACTATAGTGCAGAATTCATATTCCCAGCGAAAGAGGGACAACCACACCGCCTTCAACTCCAGTCAGTTGATATGTTGGTCTCGAAAATCCGACAACCACAGGTCCGAGACGGTGCTGAACTCTGGCAGTAAGGCCCCCCCCCCCCCCCCCCCAGTCGTCGTGACTTGCGTCCATGCAATGGCGAAAGTAAACGGAGGGAGGAGAACGAGACTCTTGTCGCCAACCAAAAGTGAACTATCCAACGATGCAGAAGCGGCCTGATCAGCAACAAGACCAGGACCGGGGCTGAGAGATCTTGCGAGGACGGACGCCAGTAAAGTAGCAGAAGTAGCTGTAGCGGTCGAGCGTAAAGCCTGGCAAGTGTTAACAGGTCCACCGCCACACTGATCAGGCCCAAGAGCTGGAGCCAGGTCCTGGCCAGAAGCGCAACCGCTAGGGAGACTTGCCGTACCAAGGTCGACAGCTTCTGGATCCGAGGCTCCGGTAGACTACCTGTTGAGATTAGTCAGAAGTCCATATTGAGGTGGACAACCCGGTGCGACTTTCCATCATTGAGGAAGAATCCAAATCAGCGAAGCAGCGTTAGAAGAGCGTCCCTGTCCGCCGCTAGTGCGGCCGAGTCCTGATTCCTGAGGAGCAGGTCGTCGAGATAATTGGACGTAGGGTTCAAGGAATCCTGCCTGGCTCTGGCGAGTACGGCGTCCATAATCCTGGTAAAGACCCAAAGGCTGAAGGCGGGACAGCCGAAGAGGTGGGGAGGCTGAAGGTCTGTCGCCCACGTCCAGTTCCAACTGAACTGAGCGTCGAGCAGGAGGACCGTGTTGCATGCCCGAAGCTTGTGCATGGGAAAGTGCAGGTATGCTTCGGAAGTCGAGACTGACCACGTAGTCCAAAGGTTGTACCGAGGCTCGTAAGGCTCTTGCCATTTCCATACCGGTAACAGGCAAAGCACGGTGTGTACTCGCATGTGTGGCTACTGTAGCGGTCAGGATGCGTAGCCATCCTGCGTTGGGGGAGGGCGTCTTACCCCTGATTGAACGCCCTGGGAGAGGGGGCCCGGCACCAAGCTCCATAGCCCACGAACTATCTGTGAGAGTGGGGGGAGCGTCTTGGGTGAGACGACTGGGTGTATAGTAAGATGGTGGCTGGGCCGAGTGGGCCATGGACACCACATCGTCTGATAGTGCACGCCGATGGCCGGTGTAGGGCAGAAGGCATAATAGCAGTTAAGATGGTGGTTGGGCCGAGCGGGCCGTGGACACCACATCGTCTGATACCGCACGCCGATGGCCGGTGTAAGGCAGAAGGCGTTATAGCAGTACGGGTGTTCCTAACGGACAGACTACCCTGCTGGACGCGTGGGTCCCAGGGTGCAGCGGGTCGTTGCCGCAGTAAGCCCCATAACTGCAACAACTGAAGTTCCCTCCAAGGGGCAGTCACACCGCATGTCCAAGAAGCCGACACACGGCAGGCTGAAGGTGTGCATATCGGTGGGCCACTGAAGGCCCCAACAGCCAGTATGTCTGGACCAGCCCTGAAAATGGCGAGTAATTTACTCGCCATGGCGAGTGAATTTTTTTTTGGCAAGTAAAAAAAAATACCCACTCACCAAATGCGAGTGCGCTCGTGCGTTTTCCAATCCAACGGCTAACCGCCAGCCGAACATCAGGTACGCCGGCGCATGACCTGACCGCACCTCGAGTCCCCTCTAATATCACTTTGCGGCAGTAGACGAACACGTCACTCGAACTGTACGTACCATAACAGTGGTCGGTGACAGTCGTTCTATTTTTAGTGACGAATTGGTTCGTTTAGCGGCTCGCTCAGTCGCGGCTGCGTTCAGAATCGACCCGACGCTGGGGTCCGTGCGAGTGTAACAGGGCGGGTAAACTGTTAGTTTATGTGTGGTGTCAGCATGTTATTACAAAGTGCGCTCTACATGTTGAACGCGTTACTTGCTGTGACGTCACCGTACATACTATTATGGGATACGGCATCGTGCGTTTCGCTTTCGATCTAGAACGAAGTTGTACATGGCGGAGAAAAAGCAAAGGAAGAGCTGGAATGCTTTGGATTCTTCAATCCGGCACCGTCTGATCTTGATAATCGCTAAGAAGAAAGTTGCACTTCGACATCGCCATCTCCATCACAAGCGACAGTACCAGAAGTGCTACCCCTGGGCCGTGTGTGGCACCGCCGCTACGACACAGTTTTCAGAGTCCATGGCTGTGCTGAGTGTATTTCCATGGCTAAAGCACGACGGCACTCGAATGGCATGCGCAATGAGCACTGAGGCAAACTCAAAAAGCAAGTCCAGAATTTTAACAGAAATTAAGTTTGTCAGTTTTTTTTAATCGTGGTCGATCCATCTTCTGATACACAGTTATTAGGCAAAAATTGGAGAAACACGTCTTTCTGAGTGGTTAAATGGGTTGAAACAAACTTTGAAGTACATCAGTTTACACACACACACACACACACAGAGTTTAGACAAGTCACACTTTGGTGGTCAATCTGCCGCGTTCAGCAGAAAACGCTGTATTCTCTGTTACAATACATTGTCAAACGATCATACAAATAAATAATAGATATATGTTTTCCTGTGTGTGAGAGAGCGAGGGAGACAGGCTTTTGCGCGATAGCTCACCAGTTAAAGAATCGGTATCATGGAAAGGACACACACACACTGTCACAACACATTTAAAGAGGAGAGAGCGAAATGAGATAATTTATTTTAATGAGTGATCGATTGTACATTGTTTATCGTCCCGACAGCAACAAGGCTTTCTCAGGACGTGCCTGCATTGCTTGTGAAAAAAAAAAGAAACAGAATATTGAATGTATGTTGCCAGCCGGTCCAATACGTTAATAAACCTACGCCATGGGGCCTAAATAAAGCTAAGACCATTTAGCAACACACATCCAATATCAAGAGCTACAGGCAGTGCAGACAGTTGGGAGAGTTTTAAAAAGACAAATTACAGGTGAATGAACCAAGGGTAGACAGAAACACATGCCCCAAATTACAGGGAAAAACCCACCCTGTGGGGCTGACCAGGGTGACCCTGGGAACTAAAATGTAGTTAACCCCACCCAAGTCCCCCAGGGCAGACCCTTACTTACTTATCAGTACTCAAACCAAGGGGAATCACAGCGCTGGACAGACAACAGTTAGATCCCCTGCCCTGATCTAACTGTTGTCTGTCCAGCGCTGTGATTCCCCTTGGTTTGAGTACTGACATTTCTGCCAGCGCTAGCCTCACCTATCTGGTTTGTGAGTATCATGCTTACTTACTTATGCCTGTCACCCCTACCCGGGTATAGGCCGTCGACGAGAGACCTCCAGCAACTCCTGTCCTGTGCTTTTCCTTCGATTCTACTCCAGGTGGTTCCCAGTCTCTTGATGTCTGCTTGGAGGTCTCGACGCCAGGAGTTTCTCGGCCTACCTCTTTTCCTCTTTCCCTGGGGGTTCCATGACAATGCCTGCCTAGTGATACTGGAAGCTGGCTTTCTCAGACTGTGACCGATCCATCCCCATCTTCTTCGCCCAATTTCATTCTCTGCTGTTATCTGCTCTGTTCTCTCCCAGAGTCTGACGTTGCTGATCTTCTCTGGCCAGTGGATTTTTAAAATTCTTCTAAGGCAACTGTTCATGAAGGTCTGTACTCTGTTGACTGTGGTTTTTGTCAATCTCCATGTCTCTGCTCCATATAGGAGAACTGCTTTTACATTGGAGTTGAAAATCCGGACTTTGGTGTGTTGTGACAACTCTCTGGAACTCCACACTTTTTTCAACTGGAGAAAGGCTGCTCTGGCTTTACCGATTCGTGCTCTGACATCTGCATCAGTGCCGCCTTTTTTGTCTATGATGCTCCCGAGATAGGTGAAGGACTCCACCTCCTCCAACGGGGTGCCAGCAAGCAAGACTGGTTCTTCCCTGGTTGCGTTCAGCCTCATTGTCTTTGTTTTCTGTTTGTGAATGGTGAGGCCCACTTGGGACGAGATGTCAGCAAGCCTCGTGGTCTTGTCCTGCATTTGTTGATGAGTGTGGGACAGTAATGCCAAGTCGTCTGCAAAATCGAGGTCGTCAAGCTGTGTCCACAGTGTCCACTGTATTCCACTTCGTCTGTGCTCTGTGGTCATCTTCATGACCCAGTCTATGGCCAGTAGGAAGAGGAACGGAGACAGCAGACACCCCTGCCTGACACCAGTTCTGACCTGGAGCTCTCTGGTGAACTGCCCTTCGTGGATCACGCGACATGTCATGCCATCATAGCTGCTCTTGATCAGGCGGACGAGCTTTGTGGGTACACCGTAGTGTCGTAGGAGTTTCCACAGAGTCTCTCGGTCCACACTGTCAAATGCTTTCTCATAATCCACAAAGTTGACGTACAGCGGGGAGCTCCACTCCAGAGACTGTTCCACGATGATGCGGAGAGTGGCGATCTGGTCTGTACATGATCGGTTCTTCCTGAATCCTGCTTGCTGGTCTCTCAGCTGGGGGTCAACAGAGCTCTTCATTCTCTCTAGGATGATCCTGTTGAAGACCTTTCCTGGTACGGACAGCAAGGTGATTCCTCTTAGTTGGAACACTTGCTGAGGTCGCCTTTCTTGGGAAGCTTGATTAGGTACCCCTCCTTCCAGTCAGCTGGCATCACCTCCTCTTCCCAGATCTTTCCAAACAGTGGGTACAGCATCTCCACTGTTGTCTCTAGGTCTGCTTTCAGAGACTCCGCTGGGATGCCATCTGGCCCTGCTGCTTTGCCATTCTTCAAAAATGCCACTGCTTTTCTGATCTCTTCTGTCACAGCTGATGGGTAGGTCGGTCTCTGCCGGCTGGATGTTGGGGGGGTCGGGTGGGCTAGGTCTGTTCAGTAACTCTTCAAAATACTCGGCCCATCTGTCGAGTTGGTCTGCTCTGTCTGCAATAGTCTTGCCTTCTTTGTCTTTTACTGGTTTTTCTGTAAGGCCATACTTACCCGACAATCTTCTGGTAATGTCGTAGAGCTGTTTCATGTTGCCGCTGCCTGCTGCCTTTTCTGCCTCTGCTGCCAGGCTGTCTGTGTAGGCCCTCTTGTCTGCCCTGATACTCCTCTTCACCTCGCGGTTGGCTTCCGAGTATTCCCCCTGTGCCCTTACTTTGGCTGCTCTCGTGCGACTGTTGTTGACCGCTGCTTTCTTCTGCTTCCTCGCTTCTATCTTCTTCAAGGTATGTGCCGACAGCCAGTCCTTGTGGTGGTGTTTCCTGAACCCTACAGTGTCTTTGCAGGTTGAGTTCAGCGCCTCTCTGTCTTCCACTGCTGCTCTGTGGTGACCGCCTCCTCTTCATTTACTAGCTCCTGTAGCGCTTGAAACCGGTTGGACAGCACCAGTTTAAACTCTTCTCTAACTCCAGTTTCTCTCAGGAGGCCTACATTATAGCGCTGTCTTCTTGTTGTCTCTGTGCGGCTTTTCTTTAGCTTGAGCTTCATTCTTAAGGTAAGCAGATGGTGGTCTGAGGCGACATCTGCTCCCCTCCTCACTCGAACATCTTGAAGGGATCTTCTAAATTTCTTGCTAATGCAGATATGGTCTATTTGGTTCTCTGTCGTATGGTCAGGTGAGACCCAAGTTGCTTTGTGTATTCTGCTGTGTGGGAAGATGCTGCCTCCAATGACAAGTCGGTTTAGAGCACAAAAGTCTACAAACCTCTCCCCGTTCTCACTCATCTCCGAGCCTAGTCCCTGTCTCCCCATCACCTCTTCGTATCCGGTGTTGTCCTCCCCTATTTTGGCATTAAAATCGCCCATGACGATGGTGATGTCTCGCTCCGCACATTTGTCCAAGGCACTCTGGAGTCGGTCGTAGAACTCTTGTTTCTCTTCCTCGTCACTGTCATTGGTGGGCGCATAACACTGGATGACGTTCAGCTTGAGCTTTTTCTTGGTTCTAAAGGCTGCTGTTATAATTCTTGGCCCAAGAGGTTCCCAGCCCATCAGCGCTCTCTGTGCCACTGGTGACAGCATGAGTGCTACTCCTTCTGTATGGGGGGCATTCTCCTCTTCATGACCTGAATACAGAATCATCTCCCCACTTAACAGCCTTTTCTGGCCAGACTGCGTCCATCTGGCTTCACTGATACCCATCAGGGAAAGGTTGTACTTTTGCATTTCCGCTGCTATCTGGGCGGCCTTGCCGCTCTGGTACATGGTCTTGACGTTCCATGTGCCCATGGTTGTGTCCCTGGATAGAGAGAGGCGGCTCGGTCCTGTGGCTTCCGAAGACTTCCGGCTTTCACCACAGGACGTCATAAGTCTTCTAGTAGAAGAACCTTCCTCCTCCAGGAAAGGAATTACTGTTAGTCTTTTCGTCGGCGTTTTTGTAGCTATTTCCTTTTTTGCAGGGTGGGGAAGCTACCCCCACGCCCAACCCCCTTACTAGGAGGACCAGGGGTTTTCTGTCGGGGTCACCTTCCCTTAGACCATGTTGGTTCACGGCACCTTATTTCATTCGGTGCACCCCTCTCACGAGGGACCCCCTATCCACCACCCAGGGGACGCGCCTCAACGCCATATGGTCCCAGCGCGAGGCCAGGGCAGACCCAGGTGGGGATAATTTATTTTAAGGAACATATAGATGATGCAGTTTTTCTTAAATAAATCTGCGTACCCTCTATAATGCTAGGATGGGGGTCTGTGTACCCTCTAAAATTTATACCTGGAGATCTACAGACCCCTTAACCTGTTGTGCAAACAGAAGCCCAGCTCTACTTACAAAAAATAAATAAATAAAAAATTCCACCACAGTTCACATGGGGACTTTGGCAGTTATTTCTCCACTTGATACTATCAAAAGCCTGAAGTCAGGACATAAACATTAACTTGGTTATGATTGTCTGTTCAAATATTTGTTTTCAATGCCTCTGGGCAGAAAACACTCTCTAACATTGGGCGTCAAACACTTGTGGTACGTTATATTGTTGAGTTGGGGGGCTATTTTCAGTAGTAGTTAGTTATTTGGGTTTAACGCCGAGCAGGCGACTAAGGCCATCTCACGGCGGGATGGGTAAAAATCTGGTCAGCCAGACTAAAAGCAAGGTCTTAAGACAAGATGTAAATATAGATTAAAAATCTCAGGCTAAAATGTCGCACATGTCTGGAAAAGAAACGTCTACAGACTCTCAAAAAGGGCAAATAAAAAAATTCACATAGTCTATGAATGCTCAGATCTTGTTAAAAATATTGCATTCTCTCAAAAAATTGAAGATTTTGTCCGGGGGAACATCCCGGAACAAAACCTTCAAGGAGTCTGCTGTGAAGTGTTTATATCTGGTGTCAATTAGGTCAGCACAATACAGCAAAAAGTGTCGAACAGAAAACTGCTCATCACAGGCAAAACACCATGGACGCTCATCCTGTTTAAGTAAGTAAGAGTGCGTAACATATGTGTGCCCGATGTGGAGCCGAGCAAGGACAGTCTCCTCACGGCGGCTGCCGCAGCGGAAAGGTAGACTGTCAGACAACTTAGGAAGAGCTTCATGAAGCTTGTTCCCTTCCTCTTTGTCCCACTCGGACTGCCACTCGCGGGCTATGTACGCACTAATAACAGGTTTAAAATCACTATAGACAGTCTGTGTGTCAGGGACAGGGTCACTGCGGGCACTGTTGGCAGCAGAATCTGCGATTCTGTTGCCTTCGATGCCCACATGGCCTGGGACCCAAATAAAAATGATGTCATAATATTCCTTCATCAAGTCCGCGTAGAGCTCTCTAATCTGCACCAGCAGTGGATGGTCTGTTCCCGCGCCCTGAAGGGCCTGCAGGGCAGAAAGAGAGTCAGACAGAATCAGGAAGTTCCTTTCCCGAGACTGATAGGCATGCTTGAGTGCTAGCAGAATGGCCTGCAGTTCTGCACTAAATACAGAGGAATGGTCAGGGAGACGGAGCTTAAATGGGCGTCTAGGATGGCGAGAGGACACTGCAGCCGCAGCCACTCTTCCATCCTCAGACTTGGACCCATCCGTATAAAGACGACAATAGCCAGGAAAAATTGAAAGGAGTTCATTGAGGCTCTGTTGGTATATGGCTGTTGGAGTACAATCCTTCTTGTGGGCAGTCAAGTCCAGCAAGATGTCAGGAACTGGTAGTAGCCAGGGTGGAGTGACGTGTTGCAGAGATTCCGAAACTTTGTCCAGGTCCACTCCGGCCGCCTGCAGATGAGGTCGGACACGGAAGGAAAGTGGACGGACAGCTCCCGGATGGGCATCGTAAATCTCTGCAAACGACGGGTTAAAAACACAATCATAGGCAGGATTTTCTGGATGGGCCTTCAGCTTCAGAACGTAGCTGAGCATGAGGCGGATGCGGCGGAGCCTGAGAGAAGGCTCCCCTGCCTCAGCATACAGACTAGGAACTGGAGATGTCCTGAAGGCTCCCAGACATATGCGCAGACCTTGATGGTGAATTGTGTTCAGACGCTGCAGAACAGACTTGGAAGCCGAGCCATATACCACAGAGCCGTAATCCAGTTTGGACCGAACAAGGGCCCGGTACAGTCGAAGTAAGACGATGCGGTCTGCACCCCAGTCAGTACGACCAACGACACGAAGAATGTCGAGGGCCTTCCGACAAGAGGTTCTAAGGTAGTTAACATGGTTGCAGAAGGTCAATTTTTTGTCAAAGATGACCCCCAAAAACTTAGCCTCTTCAGCCACCTTAATTGGCACTCCAGCAATGCTCAGGCTAGGTTCTGGAAAAAATTTCGTCTGGTTAGTAAAATGCACACAGACTGTCTTGGAGGGCGAGAATCTGAATCCATTGAGAGACACCCACCCCTGGATGCGATCAACGCACAGCTACAAGCGCCTCTGAAGGGACGCAAGTCCTCGACCTCGTGCACACAAAGCAAAGTCGTCCACAAACAAAGAGCATTCAGAATCATCCTTGACGGCCTTTACAATGTTATTTATTTTAATGCTAAATAAAACAGGAGATAGAATACTGCCCTGCGGGACACCCATCTCCTGTTCAAAGGAGTCGGAGAGGGTGGAGCCCACACGGACATGGAACGACCTGTTGGACAAAAAATTGTGAATAAAAACGGGCAGATGCCCTTTAAAACCCATGTCCGACAAATCAGACATTATACCATGCTTCCAGGTAGTGTCATATGCCTTTTCAAGATCAAAGAAAATTGCATAGACATGCTGCTTGTTGACAAAAGCATCTCGGATAAAAGACTCAAAGCGGACTAGATGGTCAGTTGTACTACGGAAGCGCCGGAAACCGCACTGGAGGTCTGTGATGAGACCCTGTGACTCAAGATGCCACACCAGTCGGGCGTTGACCAAGCGTTCCATAGTTTTACATAAACATGATGTCAAAGCTATTGGCCGGTAGTTGCCCGGGTCGGAAGGATCCTTACCCGGCTTGGGAATTGGCACAACCACAGCCTGGCGCCAAGATGGCGGAAAATGACCGGTTATCCAGATATGGTTAAAGGCCTTGAGAAGTACAAGGAGTGAATCCTCAGGCAGATGTGTTATGAGCTGATAATGGATGGTATCTAATCCAGCAGCAGAGTCAGTACATTTCTGCAAGGCTTGCTGCAATTCTGAAAACGTAAAAGGGGCATTATAGTCTTCCAAGTTATCCGATATAAAATCACAAGCACAAGATTCTCGCTTCTCCTTCTCTCTCTGGAAGAAAGGTGAATAATGCTCTGTTGAAGAATTATGGGCAATGGTGGAGGCAAGCAAATTGGCCACAGCCTTTTTATCTGTGACCAAACTGGCACCATCTCTAAGATGGCCGACAGAAGCCGAGCCACCCCCGCCCCTAATTCTTCGAACAGCCTTCCAGACTTTTTGGGACGGAGTCCTAGAAGATAAAGATGAGACGAAGCGTCTCCAGGAAGCACGGCGTTCACGTTTAAAAATGTAACGGGCTTTCGCCCGCTGTCTTTTAAAGGTTAAAATATTTGCTTGCGACGGATTACGAAAAGCACGTCGCTGAGCAGATTTGCGCATTGTTTGGGCCTTGCGGCACTCTTCATTGAACCATGGTACTCTCGGCTTCCGAGGGAGTGATGTGGAAGTTCTAGGGATGGTTTCACCTGCAACCTCCAACAAAATAGAAGTAAAACAAGAAACAGGTTCTTCAGCTGACATGACCACCTCCTCTGTAAGACGAGACTGACAGAGAGAGGCAAACAGAGACCAGTTAGCTTTCTTGAGATTCCAGCGCCCCACCGGCGAATCCTCCTCACAGCTGACCGATGACAGGACTACTGGGAAGTGGTCACTACCACACAGGTCGTCGTGAACCTTCCAGTCAAAGTCCAGCATGAGAGAAGGATCACACACAGTGAGGTCTAGAACAGAACTAGATCCGGAACCTGAGTTAGAGTATGTAGGTGAGCCATCGTTAAAAACACATAGGTTAAGTTGAGAAAAAACATCTTCTAACATCTGACCTCTGCCATCATAGTGGTCACTACCCCAAAGGTGAGCATGACCGTTAAAATCCCCTATGAGAATAAAGGGAGGGGGCAGTTGATCTACTAAGTTAAAAATTAATTTTTCTCTAAAATATATTTTTTCGAAAAATACTTACCGATGACATTACTGTCTGGAAGTGTCTACTACTTACTCAATTTTAGCCTAAGAACTTGTTGTGTTCCTTCACCACCCGGGAGGCACTCGGGGAACCCTCATTAGGGCTGAGAGTAGCCTCCCGTCCCAGTCCAGTCAGGCGTCCACTACGTGGCCCAATCACAAATCAGTCGTTTCTACTTAGCTCTGAAGTTTAGACGTGTTAGCCTATCGCTCCACCGACCGTTGCTAACAGGAAGAAACTTTTGGACGCCAAATCACCAAGACTGAAGGAAAGAATATCAAGAGAATACAGAGAGAAAGATCAAGCGGTGAAGACATCAGCGAGAAGAGACAAGAGAATGCACACAGAAAGGCTGGCAGAAGAAGCGGAGGCAGCTGCAAAACAGAGAGACATGAAGACAGTATACCAGAACACCAAGAAGCTGAAGGGCGATTACGGGCAGTACCACGAACTCCCAGTGAGAGCTGAAGATGGAACTCATGTCACAGTAGAGGAAGAGAAGCTGAAGAGATGGAAGCAACACTTCGAGTCCATCCTGAACCGCTCAGACCCACCAACCCTCACTGACATTCCTGAAGCGGAGGAGGACCTGGACATTGACCTCGGCAACATTACTATTGCGGAAGTCAAGCAGGCCATTCAAAAGCTGAAGAACGGGAAGGCACCTGGCGATGACGGAGTGTGCCCCGAGATGCTGAAAGTAGAAGATACGGTAACGACGCAGCTTCTTTGTCAGATTTTTCAAAAGATCTGGGACACTGAAGAAGCGCCGAGCGATTGGAAGACCGGCACCATCGTCAAACTTCCGAAGAAAGGAGACCTGGGGAACTGTAACAACTGGCGAGGCATTACCTTACTATCCCTCACCAGCAAGATCTTCAGCCGCATTCTCCTTGAACGCATTACGACAGCAGTGGATGGCATCCTTCGCCAGGAGCAGGCAGGCTTTAGGAAAGGCAAGTCCTGCATTGACCATATTTTCGTCCTGAGACAGATCCTTGAACAGTCTAACGAATGGAATGGATCCCTCTATGTGGTCTTTGTGGACTTTGAGAAGGCCTTCGACAGTCTGCATCGAGACTCCCTTTGGAAAATCCTGCGATACTATGGAATCCCCCAGAAACTTGTCAACGTCATCAGGTCCCTGTACAAGAATTTTGAGTGCAGAGTCGTCCACAACAACCAGCTCACCGAACCGTTTAAGGTGGAAACCGGAGTGAAACAAGGATGTATTCTTTCGCCGATCCTCTTCTCAATGGCAATTGATTGGATCATGCGCCGCACCACAGAGGGAAGGAGGCAGGGAATTCAGTGGACGCTGACCTCAATGCTGGATGACCTCGACTACGCCGATGATATCGGGCTGCTGGCAAGCAGAAACCAGGACATGCAACAGAAGACACAACAGTTGACACAGTCAGCAAGCTCCATAGGTCTCGGGGTCAACATTAGGAAGACTCAAGTCATGAGGAAGAACACCATAGTGGGCGACCCAATCACCATCAATGACCAACCTCTGCAAGAGGTGGACGAGTTCACGTACCTGGGCAGCAAGGTTACCACAGATGGAGACTGCACAAGGGAGATCACCACAAGAATCAGCAAAGCCAACCAAGCCTTCGCAATGCTGAAACCCATCTGGAGGACCACAAACCTGAGCATCCACACCAAGCTTCGTATTTTTAAGAGTAACGTGCTGAGTGTCCTTCTCTATGGGTCAGAGTGCTGGAAATCCACTACTGCTACGGAACGCAAGCTGGAAGTCTTCCAGAACAAGTGCCTGCGACGGATCATGAAGGTCTTCTGGCCAAACATGATTACAAACGAGGAACTACGGAAGAGAGCAGGCGCAGACAGCATCGCTGAAACCATCGCCACACGGAGATGGAGATGGCTAGGCCACGTTTGCAGAATGTCACCCGACTTATTACCAAGGGTGGCACTGAGATGGACACCACAGGGGAAGAGAAACCGTGGGCGACCAAAGGAGACGTGGCGCCGAACCGTGGAGCGAGAGCTCAAGAACAGAGGCCTTACTCTGCAAACAGCACCTAAAATAGCAGCTGACAGACAAAAGTGGCGCTCCCTTGCCGTCGCCTCAAGCACCAGACGGCGCAGAGAGGACTGAATGATGAATGACTAACAGGTTTGGGTGGGGGCTGAGGCTTAGGGGCAACAGAAGGCGGCACAACCGGACCGGCAGTGTCCGCCTTCTGCGTTCCCCGGCTCCTTGTCACCACCGGAGGAGGGTTACTCTCCAGGGGCGAGAGGAGCCGAGGCTCCGCCCCCAACCAAGAAGTTGGGGTCTGACATGAAAAGTCTTTGGTGGGGCGCTTGCCTGCCACCGCTGCACTAAAAGTATACACTGAGGTGTTAGAGGTTGGGGCAGCCGCAGCTGCACCAGGGCCTTCAACCAGTTTTTTGGCATCCAGAAAGGACAGCCCCTTCTCCACACGCACCTGCTGAATCTTGCACTCGGATATCCAACGAGGGCATTTCTTATCCGAAGCCATATGCGCCCCCTGGCAATTCACACACAGGGGGGTGGCTGTGCAGGACTCAGCAGAGTGTCCGGGCCTAGTGCAACGGGCGCATGAAGCCTCTGCCTGACGGCATGTCTTCTGCCCATAGCCATACTTTTGGCACTTAAAGCACCGGAGGGGGAGAGGGACGTACTTTTTCACTCTCAGGGAGTAGTAACCTCCCCAGATGGTAGTAGGAGGGGTGGGGGTGCCAAACGTCAGGATGATGGTAGGGAGACGGATCTCCCCACCACCTCGCTTGGAAGCGAAGCGCCTGACGTAAGTCACCCCCTGAGACTTAAGGTTCCTTACAAGTTCATCTTCTGACAGTTCTGCCAAAGCTTGATCTTTGATTACGCCTCTTGACGAATTCATAGTTTTGTGGGGTGTGACTTCCACAGGAGTGTCTCCGATGGAAGAGAGCCCCAGCAGCCTGCTGGAGTGTGCCCGAGTACGGCACTCCACCAGCAAGTCACCAGACCTGAGGCGCTGGGCGTCAGGCCTGCCAACATGGCTCCTGAGGGTCTCCCCCACCAGAAAAGGATGCAGCTTGGTAACTGGTTTCTCCTTCACCTTGCTATGGACAATGAGGAAGCGAGGCCATACGGCCGACGCCTGAGGTGTCGCTTCCTCACAGTCTGAATCGCTGTCATGTTCAATGTCGGTGTCTATGTGCCGTTTCTGTGCTAGTTTTGGTTTTTTGGTTTTATCCATATTATATTAGTAGAGATATTCATCCCCTGGGGGTCCCCGCCCGCCACCGAGCCCAACAAGGGAAAGTGCAACTGTCGGCGGGTCTCCAGCCGACGCACAATGGAGACTGCCCGAAAGATATACTCAAGGGGGTAAGCCCGATTGAACCGTTTGAGCCACCGCCTTCTATCACACCGTTGAATGCAGGGGAATACTGGCGTAAAGCACCTAATCAGCAGCAGAAGCTATAGCATGGTGCTCCGTATAGCAACCCGCATGTCAACAGTGGGATAGGGCTCAACGTGACAAGAGCCGATTGACTAGGCCGGTACGACTAGCCTCCCGTTTAGGTAGAAGTCAAGGCCGAAGTGGAGTGTTGGCACCAGTGAGCCGCAGCCCAAAGGGAACCTCAGCCACCAGGATCCTCTTCTCCCCCGACACGGGTCTCCAAGCACGGCAAACACTTGGGATCCAAAGGACCAAAAAGTCACGAGTATTTTTAAGGACCAATCCAACATGGTACGACCTAGGTTAGCACAGCTCCTTAAAAACCGGACCAGTGAAAAGGTTGAACAACATATCTGCTGACATCAAGTCCTAATCCTGGACAAAGATGGCACCCGTCCGCTAGCCCACTCAGTCAGGGACTGAGCGGACTACCCACCTACGCCACGTGGAGGCCGGTGCCGGGTAGGCTATTTTCAGTAGTAAAATTTTTCAGTTTTGGCTAATAACATTTTCAGTTTGGCTAGTAAAACTTGGAAGTCACTAGCCAAAGGCTGGTGGGCAAAATTTTAGACTTTCAGGGCTGTGGACTGGCATACTGTAACTAGTGTAACACATCAGTGCGAGACGGGATAAAGACAGAGGCGCCGACCCCCGTCAGGAGGTACTGGCAGGTCAAAATTCCTATATCACATAAGCCTCTCGTCTCCCTCTCCGCATATGGTTTATAATATCACTATGTCAAGCTGAGTAAGCTGCGTGTTGCGTCACGCCGCGGACGGACCGCGGCGAGCCCTGCCAGTACCTACTGTCACTACCTGACCTTGCCATCTTGATCTTGCAACTGGACAGGAAAAATAAATTTGGACAGGAAGATCTCATGTGGTCATAACACTTGGCCATTCAAGGTTAAGGTCCTGCCTTTTAAGGCCGTAACGCAAAGAGAGAAAAAGGAGTACATACCAAAAGGAGAAATGGAGAACCTCCACGTGTCCTTTGTTGAAGTCTGCAGGTCATCAACAGTCACTGCTGCCTAACTGTAGCAATGTCAGTCCGGGACCACCTCACCGTCTTTTTTTTTTTTTTTTTTTTTTTTTACCTGCGTGCCGAAAAGTATCGGACCGCTGCACTATCGCGGTTTACTTGCGCTCGAGAAGAAAACGTGCAACAAAGTCTAATCCACCAAACTCATTCACAGGAGACTCTGCGAGCATGTCCGCATGACCCTAAGACGCGGCTCTAAAAACATCGCCTTCTGCGGGTTACTGCACCGCTGTACTATCTCGATTATCCGTTGCAAAACTTATGCCGCCACACGGAGTATTCCCCAGCATGCCGCTGCAAAAAGCATTTGACGTTAAACGATTCACTTCCATCACCCACAAGTACAGAGTAAACCGCAAAGTCCCAAGAACTACTGAACAGAACTGAATCGCACCACTTCCGATCAGGCATTTTCAGATTCCGATTGGTTGCGCTAACAAGAGGACCCAACCGATTGGCTCATAACCCCCGAGGGGACACGATGGCTCGGAGGTAATGATCTGCAAGTCAGCGAAGAAATGGCAACCGTAAGCGGACCATGTCAGCGCTATGTCCACTGAGGATAATTATTGGCTGTACAGCATAAGACGGCAAATTCAGAAGAGTTAGCATCTCTGAGTGAACCATCAAGCGCACAAGGCCGAATCGGGCCCGTAGAGCAACGCACCACCACGTCGGTTGAAGTGCGAAGAAAACGAAAATATCCAAAGGGTAGTGCAACCGCTGGTCAGGAAGTTCCGGGACCCCTGGCGGAGGCAGTACCCGAGGCCTTACCTCGTCAGGTCAAGAGACCAGTAGAAAAACCAAAATCCGAACTATGAAGGGAGCCGAAGGCTGAAGGCAACCTGCTTGCAGGGAGCTAAGCGCAAAAAACTGGTGACGCTACGCACTTGCCCGTATGAGGTAAGGGAAGCTGCTCAGTGAAGGGAAGCTACTCAGAGATGTTGGTACAGCTCACTCGTGTGGTTCCCTGGTGGCGGTGTGGTACAGAACGATTGATTGATTGATTGTACATTGCTTAACGTCCCGACAGCAACAAGGCTTTCTCAGGACGTGCCTGCACTGCTTGTGAAAAAAAATAAATAAACAGAACATTGAATGTATGTCGCCATCCGGTCAAATACGTTAAATAAACCTAACACATGGGGCCTAAATAAAGCTAAGACCATTTAGCAACACACATCCAATATCAAGAGCTACAGGCAATGCAGACAGTAGGGAGAGTTTTAAAAAGGCAAATACAGGTGAATGGACAAAGGGTAGACAGAAACACATGCCCTAGAATAGAGAGAAAAACTCACCCTGTGGGGCTGACCAGGGTGACCCTGGGAACTAAAAAGTACCTAACCCCACCCAGGTCCCCCAGGGCAGACCCGGGTGGGGGCGTGGTACAGAACGATCCCTGGGCTGAAATTGATAGGTTAAGTGCTACTTCCATATAGTAATGCCATCGGTAATGTTTTTCGAGGAAACAAATCACAATTTACTACATCAGGGTGTAGGGAACAGAGATATATACTGAATGATACATCAGCAAAATACCTGCAAATATATGTATCTTGATAACCCATTACATCCCAAGGTTGAATTTATAAATTTTGCTTATAGCCTATGAAGACTCTATTGTGGACAGGAGACAGATCCACATTTTAGTTCAAGGGTGGTGCCAGAACAGCTTGGCGCTTAAGGCGCCAAGCTATTCTGGCTCCACACTTTAACTATCATAGTCAAATTGAATTCACACAACAGTGTATCAGGATGAAATCGGTTAACCCTCTGGCTACATGTTGGCTAAGTGATTCCTGCAGAAATTACCTTAATAAAAATTGCTACCAACAGTCAAATGGTGAACACCCTTTTTCCTTATCAAACTGTTTTTCTTTCCTCCTGCTTTGCATGATGCACCGAGCGCAAAGGTCACCCCGGTTTGCCTGGAGGAATTCACCATGTTTTCAAAACCTTTGTTGAAGTTAGGCACCCGATAACATACTCCGCCCCATTTCCGGACAAAATTGCAGCTTCTAATCAACCTTATTCATTATGTGACGTGCAAACCTAATTGATTTTAAGAGCTCACCTTCATCCAGATACGAGTCCCTCAGGTTCCCACCAAGCTTCTTGATAATCTGGATTGCATCTAGGTTCCCACTTCCCTGTCAAATAAACAATAAACCTGTCAAAATCTGAACGTCCCAACATGCACAGCATGCGTGTCCATGCGATGATGAGCACTGCCAAAAAAATTTGTCAAAGGGGTAAACGTAAGAGAACCCATCCAGGGTTCACTTCACATTTGCAAGCAATCATCGCAACAAAAAACGCTACCGACACGTATAAGGGTTAATGAATGTGTGAAGCTACCGCTTGCAACTTTATCTTCTTGACCGTTACCAATGATACAATTCAACAGAAAAGACATGTAACTTTTGTTCCCTTAAATGCTGACAATACTGTTCAGCAGAAAAGATGCAGAGTTATGTGGCTTCCCCCCAAAACAATATTGCCAGCAGCAGTCAACCCATAAGGCTAAGCTAATCCATTTAACCCCAAGGCCACATTTCCCAAATTTTGGAGGCATCACCTAATGCCTATGTACCAGTTGCAGAAGCTTGATCGACCATGATCATTCAAGAGAAATGCCAGATTAGGTTGGCGCCAAGCTAATCTGGCACCACCTTTGAATTCTTACTCATTTCCTGTATCCTGTTACTAAGTGCACTTGAGAAACGCGCGCTGTCTATCCCCTCAGTTCGCGCCTAGCTGCCGACCAGGTCGGACGTACCCTCATTACTTGCCGCCCGTGCCTAGTGACCGACATTCTCTTGTACTGCGTTTGTTGAGTGTTGGGTGTACGGTGTGTGCAGTACCTGTAACGTAAGAGTATATTTCCCTGTGTGGATTATTGGAATGTGTAATTGTGGTTGTGATGTCGGATATAGAAGAGTTGACATGATTTCGGACGACAACGTCTTAGACGTGGATGAGGAGATTTTGTTGACGAAGGTGAGTTTTTTAGTTAACACTGGCCCTGCCTGACCGAGTGTCACCGACACGAGACTCAGAGCAAAACAAACAGTTTTGCAGCCCTCTGTAAAGCGGTGCAACTTCTCACCGAGAAGGCCGTAAACACTTTGGAAAAAAGCAAAAGACCACAGGACACACTGGTCCTTCAGCTAAACGCAGACGTTTTTTCTGACTCAAATGCCAGCACCGCTGGTGGGGAGGCGGAACGGCGAAATGCAGAGGCAGAAAATATATATAGAAAGGGAACCGCTTGACGCAGGGGGGTATGGGACTGCGGAGATTATAGGAGATGATATTTTGGCCGATACAGAGGCAGCCTTTCGTGTCTCGGAAGAGGCGGGACCACCGGTCAAAGAAAGATAAGCAAACTGACCTACTTAATTCCCATTTGGTTTGGAGCGGCCGTCACATGAAAATCTCCAAGAAAAACTGTACAAAATTCCCGAAAACTGCAAAAATATGAGTGTGCCCCGCACAAATGCAGTGGTGTTTCTTGTGCTAAGAGTCCACCGGACAGACGGACGTACAAATGTACAATAATGAAACTACCTTTTCTAAGGCAGCTGTCGCGGTGACCTTGTGCACGATAAGCCTCTGACCTAGAAACTTGCAGCGAGCATGTTCGCCGCGCAAAACTAGTTGCCAGCATCTGTGCTCCGCACGTAGCAATGACCTCTGCTGGTGGCTCTAACCCATAGAGCGTATATATTTAACCTCATGGCACAGATTTCGGGAAACTCCCCCAACAAGCCGGCGAAAAAGACAAAGTCGCAATATTGCCGGCATCTGTGCTCCGCACGTGACAATGACCTCTGTGGGTCAGGACCTCTGAGTGGCTGGCTCTAACCCAATAGCACAGATTTGGGGAAATCCCCAAGAAGCCCGCGAAACAGAGAAAAGCGGTCAAGATATGCGTAGTCATGGCTGGCCTCACTGCCAGCCACAAACTGGCAGGACCAATGGTGAGGACTCCTTTTTTAGACCGACACAGAAATCATATCCTTTATTGATGACAACCTCTTAGTGGGCATGACAAAAGAGGACACAGTTCAAAATGGTATCGATACGGTTCAACTGCTTGATGCAGGGGGTTTTCACAGTCCACGGGGACAAATCTCAATTCCTACCCACGCAAGAGATTACATACTTGGGATTTGTGATCGACTATCAACATGTCGGTGATACCGACGAACGAACGTAAGCAAAAACTGGGCGAAACGTGCTCCGAAATAATGAGAAAACCAGTAGCCAACATTAGAGCAGTAGCTTCTGTCATTGGGTTGATGGTACCAAGTTTTTTTCAAGTACTCCTAGGCCCTCTCTATTATAGGGCCTTTAAACAAAAAAAAAACCCGAGCTCTCAAAGAAAACAAAGGAAACTGAAAGAAAATCATGCCTATAACACAAGACGCGGTTCTTGAGCTGCAATGACAGGGTGATAACATCGGACACCAAAAGGCTCCCCTACAGAGGGAAGACCTTACCGTTACGCTGAAAACAAGCAACTCACTTTCAGACTGGCCGGGGGCTGTTGTAAGGAGTTTTGGAATGAAAATGACAAAAACAAAAACTGCTGAAAGCTATTCTTTTTGAATTAAAATTGCTCCTATGACAGGTTTTCTGGTATTTTGCAAAAACTACACTTCAATTTTCTGACAAAGAATGCATGCATCACATGAACAGTTGTGTGTGTTTGTCGGGAATATGTGATGTATTGTGACTTGAACTAACAAATAAATCAATAAAGAAAGAATTGTGTTAATTTTATAATTTTAAATCGTGTTTTTACAATCCCGCTCGGAAAGAATGTAGACTGACATACTCTCCCCCAGCTGAAGCGTGTGATTAATTTTACCACGGCATACTCCTGAACGCTCACGTTTGTTTCACTTCATTTCAACGTCAACCTCCTCGACAAAGGTTTTGCGGGCTTCAGCACACCGATATAACACGATTGTTAACCTACTAGACCTATTTTCAGCACCCACGTGTTCGAAACGTGTGTCAGTCTTCAAAGCGATCGATCAAGATCGCCTGTAAACAAAAGGACTGAGAGTTTCTAGCTTTCCGGTTGTTGCTTTCAGGTATAATTTAATTGTAAAACTAAAAGATTCAAGTAGAATTATTGCCTTAAACCCCGTTTTGGTTTCCTTTTTGATTAGTATTGCTCACTCACCTCGTCATCAGACTACAAATTCTACGAGCGACATCTAGTTTTGATGAACGTTTTTCGGTCGTGTTTTCCAGACATGACGTCATTGCCGATGTTTTAAGAGAGCGCGTCCCATGTGTAAACAGCGTTGTCGAGTGATTTGTGAAAGGTTTGCAAATCTTTTAGGTATTTTGGAGTTTTTTAGTGTCAGTCTCTATCGAGCGAATGCTTCTGTTTTTCTCCAAAACCGTAGGCGCCCTCTTCCCATTATGATAGGTTTATAAACGTTTCTCACTGTGATACTTCACGATCGCGAGCTCTTTGTCGTTCGTGAGCATATATAAAACAGCCGACAAGGTTTGAAGATGAAATATCACTTCAAAATTATGAAAATTGACCAAAAGGCGAGTTATTGTCGCTCAGCGAATGTAGACTGACGGAAGTGGACAAATCGCCAGTAAAGTGGGACATGCCAAAACAAATACCAGAAAACCTGCCCTATGAGAGATGACAGACATGCATGTGCGTGTACTGACAGACACCACCATGGCTGTTGCTTGCGTAAACAAGATGGGCCCAATGAAAGTGAGTTTGCCGCTAAATGAAGTTACTCGGGATGTCTGGTTCGGGTGAAATCAGAGGAGACTGTGGCCGAGTGCAGCACACATACCAGGTACCAAGAATCTAAAAGCAGACCGTCTGTTTAGACAGTTGCACAGTGACACAGAGTGGAGAATTGACTCTGAACGTAACTGTTTGCATCCAAAATCAATGCTCTTTTTCCCAAGTATGTGGGGCTTTCACTGGGGATGCTTTCTCCATTGGTTGGGGTGATTGTACTATGTGTTTTTCCCCCTTTCAGTCGAGTCTGTTCCTCGCGCTGGGACCATATGGCGTTGAGGCGCGTCCCCTGGGTGGTGGATAGGGGGTCCCTCGTGAGAGGGGTGCACCGAATGAAATAAGGTGCCGTGAACCAACATGGTCTAGGAGAAGGTGACCCCGACAGAAAACCCCTGGTCCTCCTAGTAAGGGGGTTGGGCGTGGGGGTAGCTTCCCCACCCTGCAAAAAAGGAAATAGCTACAAAAATGCCGACGAAAAGACTAACAGTAATTCCTTTCCTGGAGGAGGAAGGTTCTTCTACCAGAAGACTTATGACGTCCTGTGGTGAAAGCCGGAAGTCTTCGGAAGCCACAGGACCGAGCCGCCTCTCTCTATCCAGGGATACAACCATGGGCACATGGAACGTCAAGATTATGTACCAGAGCGGCAAGGCCGCCCAGATAGCAGCGGAAATGCAAAAGTACAACCTTTCCCTGCTAGGTATCAGTGAAGCCAGATGGACGCAGTCTGGCCAGAAAAGGCTGTTAAGTGGGGAGATGATTCTGTATTCAGGTCATGAAGAGGAGAATGCCCCCCATACAGAAGGCGTAGCATTCATGCTGTCACCAGTGGCACAGAGAGCGCTGATGGGCTGGGAACCTCTTGGGCCAAGAATCATCACAGCAGCCTTTAGAACCAAGAAAAAGCTCAAGCTGAACATCATCCAGTGTTATGCGCCCACTAATGACAGGGACGAGGAAGAGAAACAAGAGTTCTACGACCGACTCCAGAGTGCCTTGGACAAATGTGCGGAGTGAGACATCACCATCGTCATGGGCGATTTTAATGCCAAAATAGGGGAGGACAACACCGGATACGAAGAGGTGATGGGGAGACAGGGACTAGGCTCGGAGATGAGTGAGAACGGGGAGAGGTTTGTAGACTTTTGTGCTCTAAACCGACTTGTCATTGGAGGCAGCATCTTCCCACACAGAAGGATACACAAAGCAACTTGGGTCTCACCTGACCATACAACAGAGAACCAAATAGACCATATCTGCATTAGCAAGAAATTTAGAAGATCCCTTCAAGATGTTCGAGTGAGGAGGGGAGCAGATGTCGCCTCAGACCACCATCTGCTTACCTTAAGAATGAAGCTCAAGCTAAAGAAAATCCGCACAGAGACAACAAGAAGACAGCGCTATAATGTAGGCCTCCTGAGAAAAACTGGAGTTAGAGAAGAGTTCAAACTGGTGCTGTCCAACCGGTTTCAAGCGCTACAGGAGCTAGTAATTGAAGAGGAGGCGGCCACCACAGAGCAGCAGTGGAAGGCAGTTAGAGAGGCGCTGAACTCAACCTGCAAAGACACTGTAGGGTTCAGGAAATACCATCACAAGGACTGGCTGTCGGCACAGACCTTGAAGAAGATAGAAGTGAGGAAGCAGAAGAAAGCAGTTGTCAACAACAGTCGCACGAGAGCAGCCAAAGTAAGGGAAATACCATCACAAGGACTGGCTGTCGGCACAGACCTTGAAGAAGATAGAAGTGAGGAAGCAGAAGAAAGCAGTTGTCAACAACAGTCGCACGAGAGCAGCCAAAGTAAGGGCACAGGGGGAATACTCCGAAGCCAACCGCGAGGTGAAGAGGAGTATCAGGGCAGACAAGAGGGCCTACACAGACAGCCTGGCAGCAGAGGCAGAAAAGGCAGCAGGCAGCGGCAATATGAAACAGCTCTACGACATTACCAGAAGATTGTCAGGCAAGTATGGCCATACAGAAAGACCAGTAAAAGACAAAGAAGGCAAGCCTATTGCAGACAGAGCAGACCAACTCGACAGATGGGCCGAGTATTTTGAAGAGTTACTGAACAGACCTAGCCCACCCGACCCCCCCAGACATCCAGCCGGCAGAGACCGACCTACCCATCAGCTGTGACAGACCCAGCCGGGAAGAGATCAGAAGAGCAGTGGCATTTTTGAAGAATGGCAAAGCAGCAGGCCCAGATGGCATCCCAGCGGAGTCTCTGAAAGCAGACCTAGAGACAACAGTGGAGATGCTGTACCCACTGTTTGGAAAGATCTGGGAAGAGGAGGTGATGCCGGCTGACTGGAAGGAGGGGTACCTAATCAAGCTTCCCAAGAAAGGCGACCTCAGCAAGTGTTCCAACTACAGAGGAATCACCTTGCTGTCAGTACCAGGAAAGGTCTTCAACAGGATCATCCTGGAGAGAATGAAGAGCTCCGTTGACCCCCAGCTGAGAGACCAGCAAGCAGGATTCAGGAAGAACCGATCATGTACAGACCAGATCGCCACTCTCCGCATCATCGTGGAACAGTCTCTGGAGTGGAGCTCCCCGCTGTACGTCAACTTTGTGGATTATGAGAAAGCATTTGACAGTGTGGACCGAGAGACTCTGTGGAAACTCCTACGACACTACGGTGTACCCACAAAGCTCGTCCGCCTGATCAAGAGCAGCTACGATGGCATGGCATGTCGCGTGATCCACGAAGGGTTGATTGATTGATTGTACATTGCTTAACGTCCCGACAGCAACAAGGCTTTCTCAGGACGTGCCTGCACTGCTTGTGAAAAAAAACAACCAACTAAACAGAACATTGAATGTATGTCGCCAGCCGGTCAAACACATTAAATAAACCTAACACATGGGGCCTAAATAAAGCTAAGACCATTTAGCAACACACATCCAATATCAAGAGCTACAGGCAGTGCAGACAGTAGGGAGAGTTTTAAAAAGGCAAATACAGGTGAATGGACAAAGGGTAGACAGAAACACATGCCCCAGAATAGAGAGAAAAACCCACCCTGTGGGGCTGACCAGGGTGACCCTGGGAACTAAAAAATACCTAACCCCACCCAAGTCCCCCAGGGCAGACCCGGGTGGGGGTGATCCACGAAGGGCAGTTCACCAGGGAGCTCCAGGTCAGAACTGGTGTCAGGCAGGGATGTCTGCTGTCTCCGTTCCTCTTCCTACTGGCCATAGACTGGGTCATGAAGATGACCACAGAGCACAGACGAAGTGAAATACAGTGGACACTGTGGACACAGCTTGACGACCTCGATTTTGCAGACGACTTGGCATTACTGTTCCACACTCATCAACAAATGCAGGACAAGACCACGAGGCTTGCTGACATCTCGTCCCAAGTGGGCCTCACCATTCACAAACAGAAAACAAAGACAATGAGGCTGAACGCAACCAGGGAGGAACCAGTCTTGCTTGCTGGCACCCCGTTGGAGGAGGTGGAGTCCTTCACTTATCTCGGGAGTATCATAGACAAAAAAGGCGGCACTGATGCAGATGTCAGAGCACGAATAGGTAAAGCCAGAGCAGCCTTTCTCCAGTTGAAAAAATTAATTTTTCTTTAAAATATATTTTTTCGAAAAATACTTACCGATGACATTACTGTCTGGAAGTGTCAACTACTTACCCAATTTTAGCCTAAGAACTTGTTGTGTTCCTACACAACCCGGGAGGCACTCGGGGAACCCTAACTAGGGCTGAGAGTAGCCTCCCTTCCTTGCCCAAAAACGGGCATTCACCACGTGGCCCAATCACAATCAGTCAGTGATACTTATCTTACCAGCGGCAAGCGGGGCAGGTGGGAGGGTCCTCCGAGTAATGTCATCGGTAAGTATTTTTCGAAAAAATATATTTTAAAGAAAAATTAATTTGTTTCTTCAAAAACATTACCGATGACATTACTGTCTGGAAGAATGGCGAAAAGGTGGAGGGTGCCGCGCCCAAGTTACCGCCATAAAGGGCATACGACAGAGCCACACACCCATTCGCCAAACTCCCGACAATTTTAGCTAAGTGCGTACCTACGGCGCTTCCGGCGCCGGGAGGGAGTGTTGCGCTGCGGCGATGTCCCCCACCAGTGCGAGGTTGTCTCGCTGGCCTGACAGATCCCTGAGGTAAAAGCGGGCGAAGGTGGATTCTGCCCGCCAGCCCACTGCGGCCACGATGTCTCGAACAGCACAATTGCGATCGAATGCGACGCTCGCGGCCATGGCTCGTACCTCATGTGCGCGTATCTTGAGCCTCTTTGCAACTGCTGGGGAAAGGTCCTGATAGGCTGACCTGATGACCCAGCGAAGCCAAGAAGAAATCGTTTGCGCTGATATGTCTTCTCTGCTATGTGCTAAGGGTAGAAAGAGGCGTGATCGTCCTCGGCGGACGGGTTTGGTACGTCGTAAATATACACGAAGAGCGCGCACAGGATCCTGTTGCCTGGTCTCCCGAGTAAAACTTGCATCTTTCAGCGGCCTAATGGTAATCACTGGGGGCGCAGTCAAGGGAGACCTAGTCTTTGGCGAGGAAGGCAGGGTCTGTGAGTAGCTGTACAGAACCGTCTGCCCGGAATTGGAGGCAGGCAGGACTTGCCGACATCGCATGTAGCTCGCTTACTCTAGCCGCGGTGGCCAGTGCCAACAGAAAACATGTTTTTCGTGTCACATCCGAGAACTTAGCGAGGGAAAGCGGTTCGAACCTGTCCGAGTTCAGCCACGTCAGGACCCAAGGGAGGTCCCATCTTGGAATCAGTGAGCGGGGAACCGGACGCTGCAGGCCGAAGTGTGCCATCAGGTCTGCAAGGTCTTTGTTTTCGCCAGGGTCTGGGTGGCCGAGGTGACAGTAAGTGTCTGCAATCATAGACAGATATCCTCGGATCGTGATGGGGGCTAGGCCTTGGTCTCCAAAGAGCCAGAGGAAGAAGTCAGCGAGCTGTGAAGGAGTCAACTCCGTGGGCATAAGGTGTCGGTCAGTGCACCAGGATTGGAATACTCGCCACTTTCCCTCATAAACACGTCTGGTCGAGGGTCTACGGGCTGAAGCGATAGCTGCCACTGCTGCACTCGAGAAGCCTCTAGCGGTGAGGGCTTGCCGCACAATCTCCAGGCGTGAAGGAGAAGTCGCTCTGGGCACGGGTGGAAAAGAGGCTGGCGGGGCTGCTTGAGCATTGTCCTCGAGGTGGGCAGGCAAAGCGGAGGGCCCGTGGCGAGACTGATTAGATCGGTAGTCCAAGACCTGTTCCAGGAGAATGGGGCTACGAGTAACATGACCGTGTTGCAACCTCTGAGCTTGAGGAGGACTTTGGGAACGAGGACCGTCGGGGGATAAGCGTAAGCGATGAGACCGTCCCACGGAATGGAGAGCGCGTCGACTGCCCAGGCTAGGGGGTCTGGAATCGGTGAGACGAAGAGGGGAAGCTGGCGATTCCACCTCGTGGCAAAGAGGTCTATCATGGGAGTTTCCCAGTGAGCGCAGATCATCTGAAAGATGTCTGGGTGAAGCGTCCATTCCGTGTGAAGTAATTGTCCGCGCCGAGATAGTGAGTCCGCCAACACGTTCAGGTGACCGGGGATGTGTCGAGCTCGGAGGGATAGTCCTCGGTCCTCGCACCAGCGCATCAATTGATAGAGTAGAATGCATAGCTCGGGAGAGTGAGTACCGCCCTGCTTCTGAATGTAAGAAACGACTGTGGTATTGTCCGAAAGGACTAGGATCTCCTGGTGGCGAATGTGCGTTTCCCATTTGATGAGGGCTTGCCAAACCGCTTGTAGCTCTAGCCAGTTGATGTGTCTGTTTGCTAGATCCGGAGACCAGAGGCCGGATGTTGAGAGGAAACTCGGTAGCAAATGTGCACCCCAGCCGGTGAGACTTGCGTCCACGCAGAGTGAGAGCTGAGGAGGCGGGGAGGCTAGAGGAACTCCGACAGCGAGCCATGAAGTGTCTGTCCAACGTTGCAGATGTGGGCGAAGGATCTGAGTCACAGGTACCGGCGCGTCTAAGTCGCCGGAGGACGGACGCCAATGAAGCAGCAGGTGTAATTGAAGCGGCCGGGAGTAAAGACGACCGAGGGGAAGGAGATCCGCCGCTGCATTCATCAAGCCGAGGAGCTGAAGCCAAACTCTGGCGGGGACTGATTCCGCCTGTGCTACCTGGGCGGCCAAGGAGGCTAACTTGTGGATCCGAGGCTCCGGCAAACTCACTCTGTTGAGGTCGGTCGCAAATTTCATGCCGAGATGAATAAATCGTTGAGATGGAGATAGGTCCGACTTGCCTGTGTTTACCAGGAACCCCAAACGCGACAGCAACAGGAGCAAAGAATCTCTGTCCGTCCGCAGGGTGCTTATTGATTGATTCCGCAGGAAGAGGTCGTCCAAATAGTTGGAGGTTGGACTGGACGACGACTGCCTGGTTTTGGCGACGACAGCATCCATAATGCGAGTAAAAGCCCACGGGCTGATGTTGAGACCAAACGGAAGGGCTCGAAACTGGTAGATCACCCCGTCGAACGCGAATCGGAGATACCGCCTGGAAGCCGGGTGTATGAGGACATGGAGATATGCATCGGATAGGTCCAGGCTGACAGCGAAGTCCCTCGGTTGTACAGCGGCCCGAAGGGTCCTGGAGGTTTCCATGCGAAAAGTGGGAGCTATGATAAACTTGTTTAGTGCTGATAGATCGATAATTGGGCGCCACTTGTTGCCCGGCTTGGGAACCACAAAAAGTCGGCTGTAAAATGCTGGTGAGTCGATATGATGCACTACCTCTGTGGCGGCCTTCTGTAGAAGCGATTCGACCTCTCCGCGTAGTGCGATGGCTTTCAGACTGTCTGAAGGAATCTCTGTCCATACGGGTGAGCGTCTCAGAGGCGGGGGAGAACGAAAAGAAATTGAGAGTCCGTCGGTGATGGTGGCGAGTACCCAGGGGTCGTCTGGAAGTAGCAACCTCCACATGTCGCTGAAAAGAGTGAGCCTCCCGCCGACAGGAGGTCCCGGAGCAGAAGGCGGGGGCTGGAACGGGGACGAGTCAGGGAGCCCGCCCGCGCCCACGGCGGCGGGCAGACCTGGGCCAAGCGGGGACAGAGGTCCTAACTGGTCTAGCACGGCCGAAGGCGGGGAACCGCCGGGACGTCTTGGCGGAAGCTGGAGTGAAGGATGAAGCGGGTCTGGAAGTCCGCAGGGCGCGACCCACGGCCTTGCGGGCGGAGTGAAAGCGTGAGGCTGTAACACGGCTGGGCCAGCGGTCCGGATTGCCGTCCTTCACCTTCTGCCAGGTGTCACCGAAGAGGAGTGGTCCACCAAGGGGGGCACGGCGCAGCTGTGTCTTCAGATCGGGAGGCATACCGCGACAGGCGAGTAAGACTGCATCACGACGCATGAGGTCACAGTTGGATGCTGCCGCCATTGTGTTGACCGATGAGTGATACGCTGCCCGGTTTGCCGCAACTCCGAGGGCGAGAAGGTCACCAAGTAAGGGTGTAAGCGATGGTTGCCAAGCGTCCTCGATGCGACGAATTAAACCTTGAGTGAGAAGCTCTAGAAAACCAGCACAGGCCAAGGAGTTCCGCACTAGTGATGCCGTCTTATCCAACCCACGAGGGAGGGTGTGTCTCAGCTGATTGGTACCGCCAAGCTGGGATATCGATTGAGGGTCCAACGATGGAAGCTGACAGCTAAAAGGACTGTGAATGTCCCGCATACCAGGATTGGCAGAAGGAGATGTCTAGGTCAGCCGGCCACTTGCGATCAGAGAAGAAAAGATACTCCTGGGAATCTGTCTGTAGGTAAGCGGAAAAGGAATCTCTCAAATCCTTAAAACCAGGGGGCTGCGGTAAAGACTTGAACCTCTTCTGTGGACGGCCAGAGTCGACAAAGGCAGACACCTTCCTCTTGAGTGGGGGCGACTGGGGACACGCGTCATCGGGCAGTGCAGCCGTGATGAGTCGAGCTGCTTCATCAATGCCGAGAAGCGTTTCCGTGCGTGACGTAGAAGGGAGTCTAGGGGATGCAGTATCATCCGACACCGTATAGTGAGACGAGGAGCTGTCCACACCGAGTAGGCCCGAAACTGAATCCTCCGGGAGAAGACTAAGAGTCTCCTTATCCCGCGTAGGGAGCGAAGTCCGGTGAGGATTGACGTTGGTGGATATCGGTCGAGCCACGTCACGACGAGAGAAGGTAGCTGCCGGAGAGCATCGCATCCTCTGGTGTTGATGTGTAGCCATCGGCGAGCATCGCGTCCGCTGGTGTGGGTGAGGCGGGGGTGGGGGCAAAACGCGACCAGGAGACGGGGACCTGGAGTGAGCCATGCGCCTGTCCCGGTTGGAGCGACTGCGAGAACAGGAGCGGCTGCGAAGATGGGAGCGGCGGCGACGACGGGAGTGACTGCGACGACGCGGACGACTGCGACGATGTAACTGGGAAGAGGTGAAGCTCGGGTCCGAAGCTCGCGAAGGAGACGAACACAACAAGGACGCTGGTTGGAAGTTGTGACGGCCGTTGCGTAGCATATCAGGTTGCTTCCTCCGATCGTAAGTAGCTGCGCCAAAGCATCTAGAATTGCTGGCCGAATGAGAGATGTGAGGACTGTTGGAAGACCTACGCTGTTTAGACACGTGTCTCGGCTGACCTACCTCCATAAGGTAGGCACTCTGCCCTAGTGCTGTCTCTCCGTAAGAGTCAGCGGGCGTATCCTTGCGAGACCTCTCAGGACTGACGGACAAATGACGGCGTGGATCGCGTCTCTGTAGGCTTGCCTCCGTATGGCGAGCACTCTGCCCTCGTGCTGTCCCTCCATAAGAGTCAGCGGGCGTATCCTTGCGAGACCTCTTAGGACTGACGGACAAATGACGGCGTGGATCGCGTCTCTGTAGGCTTGCCTCCGTATGGCGAGCACTCTGCCCTCGTGCTGTCTCTCCGTAAGAGTCAGCGGGCGTATCCTTGCGAGACCTCTCAGGACTGACGGACAAATGACGGCGTGGATCGCGTCTCCGTAGGCTTGCCGCCGTATGGCGAGCACTCTGCCCTCGTGCTGTCTCTCCGTAAGAGTCAGCGGGCTTAGATCGAGTGTGAGTCACAGAAGATGCAGTCCTGTGTGAAGAGCTAAACTCATGTGTCCCACGTGTCGTCCGATCCCCCAGGTCAGATCGAGAGTGTTTAGTTAAAACGCCGGGAATGGTCGGGGGTTCCAAAAAGGACTGCCGGTCCGTAACCGGAGTCGGGCGCTCGCGCCGGTAAAATTTCCACAACTGGGACCAAACTTGTTCAGGCCAGGTTACACAAATCTCGCAAGAATGGTCCGACGCGCATCCCATACAAGGAAGGCATAACTTGTGCTTATCGCTAGGCCATTGGAAATCTCCGCACTGCGGGCAAGTAAGGACTTGGTTACTGTAACATAAATCAGACATGACTATCGACCGGGCGCAGGCACGACGAAGCCCCGCCAACGAAACACGAGAGATCGGCGCGAATCTATACGATCGAAGCGTAGCCACAAATTGAAGCCACAAACCGAAGCAGGCACCCGGTCCGGGGCCAGCCAAGGGCTGGGGCCGATATGTTACCTCTCCTGAGATGCGGGGACGGGAAGAGATACATCCATGGCGTCTCAAGGCACACGAAGAAGGTAAAAAATCCCAAGTAGATCCACGCTGAATAGAGCACAACACAACCACAGCAGGGAGCGTCGGGAAGAAAACACTGAGTTTCCGATGGAAGAAGAACAGTTAGAATTCCGGTAGTGACGTACGAAGTCCAGAAGAACAAATAGACTAAGACGACCGGCCCTTTAAGAACCGGTAAATTTCCTAGGCTAAAACACGTCTGCTCACAAGAGCTAAGTATCGATGACTGATTGTGATTGGGCCACATGGTGAATGCCCGTTTTTGGGCAAGGAAGGGAGGCTACTCTCAGCCCTAGTTAGGGTTCCCCGAGTGCCTCCCGGGTTGTGTAGGAACACAACAAGTTCTTAGGCTAAAATTGGGTAAGTAGTTGACACTTCCAGACAGTAATGTCATCGGTAATGTTTTTGAAGAAACAAAGTGTGGAGTTCCAGAGAGCTGTCACAACACACCAAAGTCCGGATTTTCAACTCCAATGTAAAAGCAGTTCTCCTATATGGAGCAGAGACTTGGAGATTGACAAAAACCACAGTCAACAGAATACAGACCTTCATGAACAGTTGCCTTAGAAGAATTTTGAAAATCCACTGGCCAGAGAAGATCAGCAACGTCAGACTCTGGGAGAGAACAGAGCAGATAACAGCAGAGAATGAAATTGGGCGAAGAAGATGGGGATGGATTGGTCACAGTCTGAGAAAGCCAGCTTCCAGTATCACGAGGCAAGCATTGTCATGGAACCCCCAGGGAAAGAGGAAAAGAGGTTGGCCGAGAAACTCCTGGCGTCAAGACCTCCAAGCAGACATCAAGAGACTGGGAACCACCTGGAGTAGAATCGAAGGAGAAGCACAGGACAGGAGTTGCTGGAGGTCTCTCGTCGACGGCCTATACCCGGGTAGGGGTGACAGGCGTAAGCAAGTAAAGTAAGTAAGTAGTCGAGTCTGTTACTGGTGGTCCTGGCAAAGATAAACAACGACAAAGCCAGGGGAGTGGTAGTGGCACCATCGTGGCGAAACCAGAGTGTTTCTGGCCAGTGCTGATGCAAATACAAACCAGTGCTGCTGTCAGCAAGAGATACTTTGTTATGTCAACCAAGCGACTTGACACAAAGATATCCTCTGTGCAAACCACTGAAACTACAGACTACTCATTTGCAAGGTGTCAGGGATAGATACAGAGGGATTTTCTTCAGATGCAACAGACATCACCATGTTATCGTGGCGACTGGCCACCTGTCACTTGTATGAAGGATACATCACTCCTTCTAGACGGTACGAGAGTGAGAGATATGTGGATCATGTCTCACCGCCGCTAGATGAGGCAGTCAATTTTCTTGCATCATTGGTACTCAATGACCTGTGCTATAAAGTATAATGCTATGGCTACAGAAGGGTCAGCGCTCAGTGGTTATTTGTGTAGATGGAGTGCCGCTAGGGTCTACAGAAGTGATTAAGAGATTCATGAAGGGTGTTTTGAGAGAAAACAGTGTTTCCCAAATACATGGAATGTGAATGTAGTGTTGCACATGCTAAAGACGCGGGTGCCTCTAAACAAACTTACGTTCGGCAATGTACTCACGCTGACTTGTAATACTTATTGCTTTGCTCTCTGGATAGAGGTGCCAAACGCTACGAGCGCTACATGTTATTAACATGCACTTGACAGAACGCAAGTGTA
>BTPG01000006.1:159865131-159953507 GCA_036245525.1 Semisulcospira habei | reverse complement strand
ATTTTATGTAACTAAGCTGTTAAAACATTCAATAAGGGGAAAACATCAGGAACCCATTGAATTTCATGCTTTTCCAACAGTCAATTCTTTGTATGCGATTCATACGTTAAAAATATTTGAAACAAAAAGACAGACTGGAGCTGATGGATAAAACAGTTTGTTTGTTGCAATCCTCGCTCCGCACACTGAGCAGGCCAAGCTCGAATACTGTGGCCAGGTGGCTAAAATGGACTCAAAAGAGAGCACAGGTGGACACTTTGCATTATTCTGCTCAGTCCACCAAACTGGCCAGTGCCTCAGCAGCATAAGATACATATGGGTGCTTCCATAGATGTCATCATGAAAGCTGCGGGATGAACGTTATTTTTGCCGGGTTCTGCGTGTGAAACTCACCTATGTCGGGTGGTGATGGACAGGTATCTGGCAAAGAAGTAGAGATAAGGCTGCTTGTCATTTCAGCATGACTTAGCCTTTACGCTCGTTACCACTGTTGCTCTCAAATCTCAAGTGCACTTAATGACGGGATACAGGAAATGAGTAAGAATTGTAGACCGGACCTAGTGCACTTGCCCACCCCACACTGTGTTGAAGAGCACTGCGCTCTACCCTGCCCTTTCACTTCGTTGTAAGGTGCACTTGTTCTGGGGTTCCTTCAGTGGTAATGAGCTGTCTTTCAATACTGAGGGGATAGGCAGCGCGCGTTTCTCAAGTGCACTAGTTCCGGTCTACAACAAATTCGTAAGAATTTGCAATCAGCTTCACCTTACAGGTAAGTCTCGCTGTATTGCTAACAATTATCATGGTCAATCCGTCTCCTGCTGTAGTGTGTCAGGGATGAGTTGTCCATCTGTGCATCCAGGGGAGTCACTGTACATTTTACACAATGAGCTAAAGTCCAAATTTCTAAGGGTTGCATACAACAAGTGATCATAGTTTAAAGGTGGTGCCAAGCTATTCTGACATCATCCTTCAACTAGTAAGTAGTATGGTAGAGCAATGTTCTGTGTTGTGTGTCTGGGATGAATCAATTGACCCATAAAGCCCTGAAAGACTACGATAGAACGTGGATCGACCATGATATTTCAAGGATGGTGTCAGAATAGCTTGGAGCCTGTACGAGCCAAGCTTTTCTGACACCAACCTTGAAATATGGTCGATCTGTCTCCAGAACTGTGATGTAGACCTCGGAGGATATCTACAAAAAGGTGATAACTTCGTCCTCAGGGTGTAATGGGTTAATATGCGATCATTACCTTCAACCTGAGCACAGCATCCACTGCCAGTTCAGCAAAGTACTCCTTTTGCTGCGTGAGGATTTTGGAACTGATAGTTGTACGAGCAATGTTGATCAGATCTTCACGGAATTTCTTTGGATCACTCCTGCAAATACAAGTTAGTTAGTTATTGGGGTGTAACGCCGAGCAGGTGACCAAGGCCATCTCACAGTGGCTGTAAATACAAGGGCAGAAACATGTTTTAGTTCCACATAAACACAGCCAGCAAACAAACAACTGTTTTTTGTTATTGTCATTGCATACACCCAGAAAGATATATATATTATGCACTTTCGTCCAGTGGACTTTGCGTACAACATGGTCATGACATTTTAAAGGCAGTGCCAGATGAGCTTGGCACCTGAAGACCCCAAGCTCATTGGACACTACCCTTGAATTATCATGATCAAATCCATCTCCTACAACTGGCACACAGTTGTTAGGGAACCCCTCCAAAATTTGAGAAATGGGACCTTGGGGCTAAAGGGTCAATTTAAAACAAACTTCGGATATATAACAAGAAACAAATCTTGTTATACTTATAATCCGAAGCTTGCTAACCATGAATGCTGAACCCTTTCACTGCTGGGATAAAGCAAGCATCACACAAGCGCAAAAGACACAGATCTTCACAAGCCCCTGCTGATGTGGGGGCTCAAGAGTGTCTATGCCCCTTCCTAACACCACTTTGTATCCACATTCCTTAGATGGTGGGGTCTCTTTCGTGTAAAAGTCAATAGTACTAGCCATTTCTTCTACGCACACCTTCACAAAGACAAAGACACACACACAGAGTAAAAATAACGCAAGTTAAAGTACCCATTGTCACGAGCGCACTCGGTCAGTGCACGCCTGGCCTCGTCCACAGCCTTTCTCCAGCCCACAATAACCGTCTGGGGGTGAAGCTTTTGACTTACCAGATTCTCAGCTTCCTGGACACACATCACATGCAATAGTGTTATCGTTAGTGTTTTCTACAATACTTCTCTGTACGCACACATAACGCAGAATATAACAGAACCAGTTTGGAGCAACCACCCTTTTCTTGCAAGAAAAACGTGGTTTTAACTCTTTCGAGACGTGCCGCATCCGGATTTGCGGCTCTACGCCGCAAATTCGGATGCGGCACGTCTCAAAAGAGTTAAAAGACAGGTGCTTTCTCAAGAGAAGTCTTGAAGGGCAAAAATGTCACCCGTTACTGAAGACCATCATTTGGGTGGTTAGAGCCACTTAAGTGATGGTCTTTAGCTCACCAAGTCCTGACGCACCACAAGATACGGGGTGGAACCCTGACAGTTAAAGGGTGGTGCCAGAACAGCTTGGCACCCACAGGCACCAAGCTATTTTGGCACCACCCTTTGAACTAGCAGGGTCAATCAGTCCCCAGAACTCTGATAGTGACTTCAGACGATGACGGCAAAATGAGAGGATTTCGACCCTGGGATGCAATGGGTTAATGACAGGTGATCTCTCATTAGTTTGGTTACTCAAAACAGGCCCTGATGTAGTCTGTCAGCAGTCAGAAGAGTACATCTCCACTGGGTGACAGACTGCCTGAGTGACCAGCACAGTTTGCAATCAGGTGGTGACAGACTGCCTCGAGTGACCAGCACAGTTTGCAATCAAGTGTGGTCATCCAAAGCAGGTTATGCATTATATTGACAGTAACACGTTGAACAGAGTTAAATTCCATACTTGCAATCTGTCATCCGATGACTACATTAGTTTCAGAGACAGAGCAACCATGGTAGTTCAAGGGTGGTATCGGAATAGCTTGCCGCCTGTCAGCTAGTTAGTTATTTGGGTTAAACGCCGAGCAGGCAACCAAGGCCATCTGACGGCGACACCTGTTAGCACCAAGTGTTTCTGGCACTACCACTGAACTATCATGGTTAATCCTGATGTAGTCAAAACTTTCTTAACATGAAAAAACCCCAAGTAAACAGAATCAAACAACAAAATGTGTATGTACGGACTATTTCACTCGGATGTATTAATTACAAACCATATACACTTGAATTGTTGTAGCCAAAAAGGAGGAACATGAGAGATGCAATACACTCATTACCGAAGACAAGACCACATTTAATATTCCACGCTTGTATTCACGCCCAGGTACAAAGCTGCTCTGGACATGCCAAGATGCGTGGGTACAGAAACCTCAACATATAATGAAGCAAAACGTATTTCAAGAAAAAATCAAAACCCTACTTTATGGTTCATTGTCAATGCTGTAGATATGCAACGTTCACAATGTTTGATCTACAAAGCAGCGAAACTCAACAGAATCAATGATTAGCGGCTCAGCGGACAAACTGGCTAAAGCAAAACGGTCGTCTGCATTGTTCAAATTTTGATGACCGAAATTCATGTTGTGAAAGGTTCCATAAAACACAGAAGTGGAATGTTTGTGGTTGTACAGCAACAAGACTTTCTCAGGACGTGCCTGCACTGCTTGTGAAAAAAAAAAACCTGACTACTGAATGCATGTCGCCAGCCGGTCTAATACGCTAAATAAACCCAAGACCATTTAGCAACACACATCCAATATCAAGAGCTACAGGCAGCGCAGACAGTAGGGAGAGTTTAAAAGAGGAAAATACGGGTGAATGGACCAAGGGTAGAGGAGAAACACATGCCCCAGAATAGAGGGGAAAACCCACCCTATGGGGCTGACCAGGGTGACCCTGGGAACTAAAAAGTAGTTAACCCCACCCAAGTCCCCCAGAACAGACCCCGGGGGGGGGGGGGGGGGGGGGGGGGGGGGTGTGTTTTTGTATACTATCATTAGACAGACCTCACGACTCCCATTCTCAAACTGTTTCAATTATTATTATAGTCACCGAGAGCGAAGTACTATCATTTCTAGACAGACCTGCGACTCTCATTCTTGAACTGTTTGAATCATAGTCACCAAGAGCAAATTTCACGGGGACTGAGTGCAAAGCTCACGGTGACTATCATTCAAACATTTTGAGAATGGGAGTCATGAGGTCCGTCTAGAAATGATAGTATGCAAACACTCCACTTCTATACTATAACAGCACACCCACCAAGCCTAAAACCATACCAGAGCTGCCTCCTGTTAACCAACCCTTCTCCAACATAAGAGTACTGGCAAATGACAGAGCAGAACTATGCATGGAGCTTGCATTACCGAACTCAGCTGACAAAAGAAATGCTTCCAGCCACACAAGAAGCCTCCAAACAACCATCTGCATCTTTTGACCACAAACCATCTCCTACCAGGACCTGCTAGAAACACGATACAAGATGTACTTTGCAGAGACCGGAAAACGGAAGCAGGGCCAGCTTAAGGCAATATGGCCATGGACAGTGGAGATGAAACCTGAATGACATGGTCACACCTGGGACACCACCGAGGTGCTAGCAAAGGACAAACAACTGTGTGCCGCTCTACCAACCAGAAGTAAGCACATGGGCAGTAAGTAAGCATCCATTTGAATGAACTGTTGTAGTCAAAAAGGAGGTACACGAGGGACGTGCAATACCCTCGTTACCGAAGACAAGACCACATTTAATATTCCACGCTTGTATTCACGTCCAGACACAAAGCAGCTCAGGACATGCCAAGACGCGTGGATACAGAAACATCTTTTACCTATTTAGCCCCAACATCCTACAGCAGGAGATGGATGGACCGTGATATTTCAAGGGTAGTGCCAGATTAGCTTGGAGGCTTCAGGTGCCAAGCTAATCTGGCAATACCCTTGACAATGGTCAATCCATCTCCTGCAGCTAGTATATAGTCGTTAAGTAACACTTCCAAAATTTGGGAAATGCACCCGTGGGGCTAAAAGGGCTAACCAGAGATGTTTACCCCCCAAAAAAAATGGAGTAATGGGCTATGCCAGAAAGAGTAATCTTGGGTAAAAAGAGTAATGCTTTCTGTCAGCACATTTGATCGTTCTCAAACGCAATCTCACTCAAAAAGTTCTTACAAAGCCTTGCAGTTTTTATTTGCACTCAAAATGAGATACAAGTGAAAAGAAAAAAAAATCACTGTGTTAATTCAGGCATGCCTACACTCAATTTGAAGTTTCAGTATTAGCTATTTGAAATTTCAGTAATACTATTAAAATTTCAGTAATACTATTACTATTGTTACCTATTATTTCTGCACTGTTTTTTATATTGTGCCTTTTATATTAGCACGTGCGCAAAAATATAAATGACACACGCACACATCACTGACCAGGACACATATAGTTTGCACATCTCTGTAATGGGTTAAATAATGGTTGGGCGCCCCCCCCCCCTCCCCTCCTCCACTTAATTTTTTTAATTTTTTTTTAAACTTGCACATTGCAAAATTTTCTGATCATTGCACTTAGGTCCAACCAAGGGAAAGCAGACACTGACAGGTTGGTTTAAATAAAGGGACGTAATCGAGCAAATTGTCCTAGTGTGATTACTCCCCTTGTTATTGTTTTAATTTGAATAACTCCTACATTTACTTTATTTCTAGATTTAAAAGGCAACTAATATTAATGATAAAATAATAATTTATATGATTTCCTAATTTATGTACTAATGTTGGATCTGGTCATGGACCCGGTTATGTTTTGAAGTAGGATTTTGTTTGATCACTTTCTAAGAAAAAAAGTGGATTGGAATACGATTTCAAAAATCGTAGTTTTTGTTTTAAATAATCGTAATAGTGTGAAAAAAATCGTAGTGGCGTAATCTATACCAAAAATCGTAAGAAATTACTCCAAAATCGTAAGGGTAAACATCTCTGGGCTAACGAAGCATCATGAATATGAAAAACCCTGTTGAAAGGGTACAGTCATAACTGGTTGTATGCCATGCCGCTTTTATGACATGCACTGCATATATGTCAACCTGGTTTAAGAACTGAAAATGCTCATTCTTTGCTATGCTTAAAACAGAAGACCAATACCTCACATCCATGCTGCTTATTTTTATGTCGCATGAATATGCCACCGACAGCTGTCATAGCAACCCTTTGTAACAGCTTTTTGACCTTGAGCACTGTCCATGTATGCATTTTCACTCAGTCAGGGACTGTTCAGTGTTCTCCAGTTTACATCGTCAACTGCATACTCGCACGGTCAGTCATAACACCTTATGGCAATCATAGCCAAAACTAACAGTCAGCTTATCCTTGGTGCCCAAAAATTAACCTTCTGGACAAAATCAGCTGGTTCTACAAAAAAACCAAGAACGACAAAGCCCTTCAGGCTCATGTGCATGACCGATCAACATAGCTAATCATTATCTGTGGCCCTGACCTTTCCATCACTGAAATAAGCAAGCGTTCAAATATAAAGGGTTGGCTTTTGTACCTGCAAAATCCATTTTTCACATCATTTGATTTCTTGTGACCTGAGAGCTTTTCTGAGTAGTTGTCCAAATTAGTATGCATAGGAAGGTCTTACCATCAGGTATCTCTACCAGGTTTGGGTTCGAAGTAGTATTTGAGGAAATAAATCTTTTATCAAAATATGTATTTTCTTTAAAATAAATTAAAAAAAAAAACAAACTTATTGACGGTACTACTAACAGGAAGATACCCGTAGCTTATCAATTTCAGCCTAAAGTTTGTTGTGCGTTGCTACACAACCAGGGAAGTAACTCTCCCTGTCCCCTGAGTAGCCTCCCCTCCTCATGACGTGAGTGATGCCTTCCCATCAGTCTTACGATTAGCGACTGGCTGCAAGCAGCGCACGTGGGAGGGTGCTTTGAGTAATGCCATCGGCAAATATTTTCCGGAAAAATTTATTTTAAAGAAAAATACATTTGTTTCTTCAAAAACATTACCGATGGCAATACTAAAAGGAAGAATAGCGAAGACGAGGAGGGTGCCGCCCCTATTGTCTACCCCAGCGGTAACTCTTAGTCAAGGCCCCTGAGGCGCAAACTCCCGACAATTTCAGCTAAGAGTTACCCATGGCGTCGGACCGGGAGGGAGTGTTGCGCCTCAGCAAAGTCCCCCACTAGCGCCAGGTTCGCTCGTTGGCCAGAGAGGTCTTGGAAGGAGAACCGTACAAGTTAGATTCTGCCCGCCAGCCCACGACCGTCACAATGTCCTTGACAGCGCAGTTGCGGTCAAAAGCAAACGCTGGCTGCAATTGCTCTGACCTCATGCGCCCTTATCCGTAGCCTCATAGCACCCCGCAGGGAGAGGGCTTCTATGTGGAACATATGACTCCTCGGAGCCAGGCGGATATAGCTTGGTCGGACACGCCTTCCTAGCCCGGTATCAAGGGCAGAAATAGGCGAGAATGTCCACTCCTATGGGGCTTTGACCGGCGAAGGTAGATTTCAACGGCCTGAACGGGACTTCTAATGGGATTCCCGGGACTGGTCATGACCTCTGAGTGGAGGAATAGTGATCACCTGAGGAGCCGATGAGGGTTTTTAAATTTTTGGCCAAAAAACGTCGGGCTGGTGAAAAGATGAACTGAGCTATCGGCCCAGGGCCGCAGAAACAGGAGGGATGCAAGGAGAGTGTATGCCGCTTGCTCGCTCTTGACGCTGTGGCGAGGGCCAACAGGAAGCACGTCTTCCTAGTCAAAGCACAAACTGCGGCAAGGGCAGAAGTTCAAAACGGTCTGAGTGTAGCCCAGGTCTCTCTCTTGGCTTGACTTCGCGAACGAAGATTCTATAGGGCTTGCCCATGTCGTCTGCAGGCATTTTCGTGGCTGCGGAGGCCAATCCGGGACAGGCAGTGGCTGCAGGGGAAGGTCTGGTCAGGGTTCTGAGTTACGACAACTCTGTTTTTTCTTCTAAGCCGCTTGTCCTTAAGGTTAGCTCTGCGAGAGTCCTCAAAGGAGACGGCTGCCTTGTGAATGGTGGAGCGCCAGGTGTCACGGTCGGCAGCAAGCGAAGACCACTGGCGGTGGTCGATTTGGCAGGCACTAAGCGACTTCTTGAGACCGTCTTTGTATCTCTTCTTTGGTGCCCCTCTGTCTCAGTGTCCAGTGGCGAGCTCGCCGAACAGAGTGATCTTGGGTAGGCGATGATCCTCCATCCTGGAGACGTGCCCCGCCCAGCGAAGCTGTGTCCGCAGCAGCAAAGCCTCGATGCTCACAGTTTCCGCCTGTTCAAGGACCTCGATGTTGGTGACATAGTCACTCCAGTGAATGATGAGGATGGTACGCAGGCAGTGCTGGTGAAAGCGTTCGAGGAGTCGTAGTTGGCTGCGGTAGAGGGCCCAGGACTCGGAACCGTACAGCAGGGTGGTGAGGACGACAGCTCTGTACACGCTGATCTTGGTGCCTTTTTTCAGCTGTTGATTGTGCCACACCCACTTGAATAGTCGCCCGAAAGCACTGTTCGCTTTTGCCAGCCTGTTGTCCAGCTCCTTGTCCAGCTTGGCGTCTGACGTGATGATGCAGCCAAGGTAGGTAAACTGGTGTACAGACTTCAGTTCGGACTCGCCGATGGTGATGTGGGGAGGGCGATGCTCTTCCTTGGGTGCCGGCTGATGAAGGACCTCTGTCTTTTTCAGAGTGACCTCAAGTCCAAAGAGCTGGGCAGCATCTGCAAAGCAGGACGTAATGCGCTGCAAGGCTCTCTCTGTGTGTGCAACGAGGGCAGCGTCATCAGCGAAGAGCAGCTCACGAATCAGTTGGTCTAGGGTTTTCGTGTGGGCCTGCAGTCATCTGAGGTTGAACAGGCTGCCATCGAGACGATACCTGATGTACACTGCGTCGTCATCGTCGAGGTCCACTGTGGCCTGCTTCAACATCATGCTGAACAAGATGGTGAAGAGGGTCGGTGCCAGCACGCAGCCTTGCTTCACGCCGTTGCGAATGGGGAATGGTTCTGAGAGGTCACTGTGGAGCTGGACGATCATGTTGAGGAACTTTGGGGGACAACCTAGTCGCTCCAGGATCTGCCACATACCTTGCCTGCTCACAGTGTCAAACGCTTTTGTTAGGTCGACAAACGTTACGTACAGCCCTTTGTTCTGCTCGCGGCACTTCTCCTGAAGCTGTCTCAGCACAAAGACCATGTCGGTGGTACTCCTGTTGGCTCTGAAGCCACACTGGCCCTCTGGGAGGTGGTCTTCAGCGATGGCAGGTACCAGCCGATTCAGGAGCAACCTTGCAAGAATTTTCCCGGCAATGGACAGCAGGGTAATTCCACGATAATTAGAGCAGGCAGACTTCTCTCCTTTGTTCTTGTACAGGGTGATGATGACTGCATCACGGAGATCCTTTGGTAGTGTTCCTTTTTCCCAGCAGCAGAGAAAGAGGTCGTGGAGCTTGTTGTGCAGTGCTGGGCCTCCATGTTTCCAGATCTCTGGCAGGATTCCGTCAATGCCTGCTGCTTTGCCACTCTTGAGCTGGTGGATGGCTGTGAGGGTCTCTTCGGTGGTGGGCGGTTCGTCCAATTCAACCTTTAGTGGAAGGTGTGGGATTTGGAGGATGACTGTTTCTTGAACAGTGCGTTCAGCGCCGAAGAGGTCCTGAAAGTATTCCGACCAGCGGTTCAAGATGGAGGTATTATCTGTGAGGAGTGCCTGTCCATCAGCGCTTCGCAGGGGACTTTGTACCAGGTGCCTAGGGCCATACACTGCTTTCAGTGCTTCGTAGAAGCCCCTGTAGTCACCGTTGTCAGCGCAGAGCTGGGTCCTCTGTGCGAGTCTGGACCACCACTCGTTCTGGAGCTCTCTAAGCTTGAGCTGGAGACTGCTGCAGATGAGGCGGACGGCATACTTCTTCACAGGGCAGGAAGGCTGGGCTAGGTGGGCCTGGTGGGCGGCTCTTTTTTTTGCTAGAAGTTCCTGGATCTCTACGTCGTTTTCGTCAAACCAGTCTTTGTTCCTCTTTCTAGCAAAGCCCAAGACTTCCACAGAGGATTTTACAATAGCAGTTTTCAGTTGTTCCCAGAGTGTTTCAGGAGAGGAGTCTGCTGGATCAACTGTGTCTTTGAGCATGCGCTGTAAATCGGCCTGAAGGGCAGCTTTCTTGTCGTCACGCTGAAGGCTGGCAACATCAAGCTTTTTTTTGGGAGGGCCCCCTTTCTTGGGTTTCAGCTTGAGGCGGAGCCCGAGTTTGCAGCGAACAAGGCGGTGGTCAGTGTGGCACTCTGCGCTGGGCATTACTCTGGTGAGGAGGACGTCACTGCGGTCCCTCTGACGCACTAGGACATAGTCGATAAGGTGCCAGTGCTTGGAGCGAGGATGCATCCAGGTGGTCTTTCGACTGTCCTTTTGCTGGAAAGTAGTGTTGGTGATGACGTTGCTGCTCTGCACAGAGCTCCAACAGTAGGCGACCATTGTCAATGCAGTTCCCAACGCCATGCTTGCCGAGGACTCCTTTCCAGGCTTCAGAGTCTTGGCCCACTCTGGCGTTGAAGTCGCCAAGGATGATGACTTTGTCGTCTGCAGGGGTGCTCTGCAGGAGGCTGCGCAGGTCAGAGTAGAACTTGTCTTTTTCTGCAGGCTCTGCCAGGAGGGTTGGGGAGTACACACTGAGAAGAGTGTGGTGTCTCAGTGGGAGGCGCATGGACATGATGCGGTCGGAGTGACCCGTTGGTAGGTTTTCCAACTTTGTCGCAATGGGGGTCTTCACCATGAAGCCCACGCCTGAGAGCCGTCTTTCTGATGCAGGCCTGCCTGACCAGTAGAGGGTATAGCCAGCGCCAAGTTCTTGGAGGCTGCCTTCCTCCGGAAGGCGTACTTCACTGAGCGCGGCGATGTCGATGTTTAACCTCCGCAATTCATGGGCAATGAGGGCGGAGCGACGTTCAGGGCGTCCGCTGTCTGCTGTGTCGAGCATGGTTCGGATGTTCCAGCTTGCTACGTTGAGTCCGGTTGTGGTCGTCATGAGAGTGGATCCATTGTTTTTTCTTGTTTTCTGACCGCAGAGTTGCCAACCCCCAAATTTTTTTTCAGTAGTCAAAATGTAGAATTTCAGTAGTTTTATGACAATTTCAGTAGTCAATGCGCGTCAATTTCAGTAGTCAATTTCAGTAGTCAATGCGCGTCGCAGCGATGCATTACTAATGTAACTATACACAAACACAAAGGCAGGCAGAATACACATGACATTTAATGACATAAAAAAACACTGACAAAGTGCCATACTTGGAAAAGATTTTATAAGCACAGCAGCTTCATGACATACTTGCAATGCTGGACAAACACAAGCTTCAATCTGGGGATCACTTAGACAGGGCAGTCCTCGTTGCTGCCTTACATTTCTTCAACACTATATCTGACAGTTTCGTTTCATAGCAGGGCACACCCTGCATGTTGGTATCCGGAAACATTTTTTTGCACAAGTTGTTGAAATGGTCCGCTACGGATGCAGGTAGATTGTGTTCCGCTACAAAAGTGGTGAACAGCGTTTCAGTCCGGATGACAGATAAGTCTGTTTCTTTGAAAAAAACAGGAAGAAACTGAGATGGCACAAATTTTTCTGGATCACAATGGCTTCGGCTTTTGTGGCGACTTCCATTGACGTGCCGGGTCACATCGTTTAATCCTCCATCAGGCATGCCTACCCACAATTTGAAGTTTCAGTATTAGCCATTTGAAATTTCAGTAATACTATTTTTTTTTCCCGATTAAATAAATACTAAATAATAAATAAATACTATTAAAATTTCAGTAATACTATTATTATTGTTACCTATTATTTCTGCACTTTTTTATATTGTGCCTTTTATATTGGCATGAGCGCAAAAATAAAAATGACACACACACACATCACTGACCAGGACACTTATAGTTTGCACATCTCTGTAATGGGTTAAATAATGGTTGGGCGCCCTCCCCCCCCCCCCCCCCCCCCCCTCTCCTCCACTTAATTTTTTTAATTTTTTTTTAAAACTTGCACATTGCGAAATTTTCTGATCATTGCACTTAGGTCCAACCATGGGAAAGCAGACACCGACAGGTTGGTTTAAATAAAGGGACGTAATCAAGCAAATTGTTCTAGTGTGCTTACTCCCCTTGTTATTGTTTTAATTTGACTAACTCCAACATTTACTTTATTTCTAGATTTAAAAGGCAACTACTATTAATGATAAATTAGGAAATCATATAAATTATTATTTTATGTACCCAATTTAACAAAATAATTGCATTTTTTGTCAGTTAGAATATCTTTTATTGTACAACTTCACCCACAGCTTTAAACTAAAATAAACACTTAGATTATGTTAACAACAACGATATTTATGACGCAGAGAAAAATTCATAATACGGCATATAAGACCTGTCGGAAACCTGTCACGGCCAACCACAGGCCGACGAGTTTGGTGCATTCCAACCGGTTTCACAATGATTGGTTCAAAGCCTAACACACACTGGAAGCTGTGATCAGTAACTTAGTTGGGTGACCGTGACCTTGACTCGGCCGGCAGCCTACACTGTAGCCACAGGCGCTCAACGAACACTTAAACAAAATTTTAACTATTGATTTTGCTTTTCCGTAGTATTTTTACTACTTCCGTAGCTCCGTAGTAACACATCTACTTCCGTAGTAAACTACGGAAATTCCGTAGTGGTTGGCAACTCTGTGACCGCATGGGAAGATGCCCGTTGACCGCGGCTAGCCAACTGGGGTTACGAGGGGATGAGCTTTGGTTAGGCCACCTTTTCTAGGCCCCTCTCCGTGTGGAGCAAGCAGTGCTGTCCCTAGAGAAGCTGCTTGGTCGTTCAGGGTGTGCCGAGTGACGTCATCCCCAGGTCAACATCAGGCGACCAATATCCTGAACCGCCTGCATGCAGGTTTGAGACTGCGGCTTCCAGTGACATCTTACACCTGCCGTTTTGCCCCTTGCCCATCGCTACAGGACTTGGAAAGTTCAGTGTCATAGTCCGTGGACGTTTCCTAAAGCCTGCGCGGTGGAGCTTTTTGGTGGAGTGCAGTGTGCGCAGTACTGGCCCCACCCTTTAATCCTTTGGTTCGTTTGCCATGGCCTAGCAAGCTGGGACGGTGGCATCGAGGTCCTCGGGGCGTAGGTTTTATATCAGACTGTCCTTGTCTTAGTCTCTGGCTCAAAAGCCTTCCCCGGAGACACGGGGGCTTTGATGTCAGGGGTTTCCTCCCTTAGCCTTTCCGCAGCCAAGCGGCCAGGCCTGCAAGGCAGCAGGGGACTCGTGGGGGCCGGGGTCGTCTATGTCCCGTGCAGATGTGAACATCTGCCCACTGCCCAGACGGTGACACCAGAGGAGAAAATTCCAACGCCGGAACCCGGTATCGAACCTCGCACCTTTGGCATTGGAGGCAGACGCCTTAAGGTGGCACACGGCATGTAATTTTCGTCAAAAATCGTTCAAAAATGTGTTTCCAGTTTGACCCAGAAATGGGTCCTACGATATCTGTATTATGCATGTGTGTGATTGGTTTTGTCCATTTTATTGATTTATACCCCTATTTTGGATGTTTTAGTGATGTATCCATCGCTGGAAGTGAAAAGAAAAACTAACGTGGCCGTCAAAAACTCAATTTTGAGTGCCTGGTTACGGCATGTCCCTTTGAAAGAACCCCCATGTGTTTGGTACGAGTGGAAAGGTCACGGTCTTGGCCTACTTTTGAGGTCTGTTTCGGAAACAAAGAATGCGATACGGAGACACACGAAGAGAAAACCCGAGGCCTATCAGAGCAGCTTACAACCAATCGAAACCCTCGGAACATAAGCGCTTCCGTCATCCGTTTGAATGGAAGTTTCTGATTGGCCGGCGGCGCACGGCGCAGCGCGTGATCACGGCCGAAGAGCACTTCGGCAGTTTCCGTCCTCGGCAACACGCGTGTTTGTAATAACTCAAAATGGCGTCGTTATCAAGCCGTGTGCGACAGTCTTGTCATAAACTCAATGTAGTGCGACAGAAATGACCCAAAAAAGGGGACCAAATGGGCTACCAAGCACCAGTACGGCAAGAAGAGAAAGAGGAGCAAACAGAAAAAGCAGCAGTCACCGAATGCAGCTGCAGAGAGTGCGGCTATCGATGCGACTGTGACGGCTTTGACATCGGCAGAAGTTGCTTCCGTCAAGAAACTTCGGAATTTTTTTCAAGACGATCGTGAAAAAGAGACCGGTGAAGCTGCACCCATTGAGGCAATAAATATTATCATCAACCCGGAAAGTTAAACCAGCTCTTCTCTCCTGTACAGTGTGATACTTGTGAGCAATCGGTAAGTGAAGTTTCCTCATTACTGCTTACTTGTTTGTGTTTGTGACTTGGTGACATTGGGTAAGAGTACCATGACTTTTCATGTATATCGTACTAAAGGATTTTTCTCTGTTTATTTTTCAGTATTGCCTTTTTGAAGACAAATCTGCAAGGATGGGGACCTCTTGCCAGCTGAAAGTGCAATGCACGGGTTGTGGCACCATCATCAGTGAAGTGATGACATCACAGAAGACTGGCACCGTGTACACTGGCTACGAAATAAACCGGCGCCTGGTGACTGCTGCTGCTATGAACGCCATTGGCTTCACCCAGCTTTCCTGTTTTTGGAGAATGCTGAACATGCCTCCCCCAATCCACCTGAAGACCTGGCAGCACTACCAGAAGACTCTCCATGCAGGAGCTCGGCGCAAGAAGATTGACGATGTTTACCTTCACCGCCAAGAACGCGTTCGTCGCAGGGGACGGGAGGGAGTGCAGTATAATCCTGGAGCCTTCTAAACTCTCTGTGTGCTTAGAGACTGTTCCAGTGTCAGTACAGACTCTCTTAGTTTCCACAGGAACCATTCCAAGTGTTTACAATGAACAATTTGACTTATAGACAAACTGTTTACCTGTCTCCAACTTTGAAGTCAATTTTCTGAAAACATGCTTTTTTTGCAACAGCGATGATTTTACCCCCTGAAAAAATGTTGCTTTGGATAAAGATATCAAGCTGAAATTTTGCACACAGATGTAAAAATAGTTGCTGAACACAATAAGACTAGTTAGAAAATTGTACCTTTAGTGGTTTCTGTGATCCATTAGGTTGATCAAGTCATGCTATGAATTTTTTTTCTTGGCAACAATATGACACATGACCAGAGACATTTCCATGCATCACAAGGACAGTTATCATGCTTTATTGTGTAGTATAATCCTTTTCCTTCATTTCAAACCATTTTAGATGGTGAACAGGCTGCTCATTATGTAATGGTGTAGGGGGCAAAATCGCTACCCATTTTTTTTTAGTGATTATGTCATAACTTATGAATTATATGAGCTAGGATGATTAAACTTGGTGTGAACATTCATTATGCTGTCTTTGTTTTATGTGCCAAATTTCAGAATAATAGGTCAAACAGTTTTCGAACAATGTTTTGAAGAAAAAAATGACGATTTTGCACGCCATGTGCCACCTTAACCACTGCGCCACTTCCCCATCAGCCCAGGTAACACCCAGGGTAAATCCCAATTTGGGATCAGTGAGCGAGATACTGGTCGCTGGAGCTGGAAATGTGCCATCAGGGCGGCAATGTCCTTACAAGCCCAAGGGCAGTGTCAGCCACCATAGACAGGTAGCCCCGGAAGATGATAGGTGCCAAGTTCTGTTTCGCAACCACAGGAAGAACGCAGAGAGCTGGGGCATCGTCAGAAATGTGGGAGAGAGGTGCTTGCCGCAGCACCATGACTGCAAGACCCTCTACGTCCCCTCGTAGACTTTCCGGGTCGAAGGTCTACGTGCTGTAGTGATGGCCTCGACCGCTGCCCCCGAGAAGCCTCTATCGGTGAGGGCACTCCGCACAATCCCCAGGCGTGTAAGAGGAGTCCCTCGAGGCAAGGATGAACATCATCCTGCCGGGGCTGCTTCAGCATCGTGGGTGGTGTGGGGAGTCTTAGGGGAGGGTCCATGGTGAGGCGGAGGAGATCGGTTGTCCAGCTCCGGGTCCAATTGAACGAGGCCACCAGGAATAGCAATGTTTGGTAGCCCTTGAGCATTTGGAGGACCTTGGGTACCAGCACGGAAGGTGGGTAAGCATAAGCCAGCAGGCCGTCCCAGCGGAACGAAGAGGGGAAGCTGCATGTTCCACCTCGTCGCGAACAGGTCGATCATAAGTGTCTCCCAGTGCGTGCATATCATCCCGAAGAGGTCGGGGCGGAGGGTCCACTCGGCGTGGAGTAGGTGGCCCCTCCTCGAGAGGGGGTCCGCTAGGATGTCCAATTGGCTGGAAATGTGTTGCGCGAAATGCCGCGGTCTCTGCATCACACGTACATTTGATATAGGAGGATGCAGAGTGAAGCCGAGCGAGCCCCCCCCCCCCCCCCCCCCCCCCCCCCCCCGCCACCCTGCTTCTGGAAGTAGGACACAACCATCGTGTTGTCGGAGAGAAGCAGAACCTCTGGATGTCTGAGGCGAGTCTCCCATTCAACGAGAGAGAGCCACACCGCCTTCAATTCCAGCCAATTGATATGTCATCCAACCAGGTCCAGAGGCCACTGGCCAGATACAGTGCAGAAGTCCGGGAGGAGGTGAGCGCCTCATCCCGAGAGATTCGCGTCCGAGCAGAGTGACAGGCGGGGTAGGGGGGAGGATAGGGGAACTGCCGTAACAAGCCACACAGGGTCCATCCATCTCCGTAGAAGCGGGAGGACCATCTGTGACATGGGAACCAAGGCTGCAAGGTCGTCCGAGGACGGGCGCCAATAAAGCAAGAGATGCATCCGGAGCGGTCGCAAGTAGAGCCTGCCTAGAGGTAAAAGGTCTGCCGTGGCGCTGATGAGCCCTAGGATTTGAAGCCAAACTCTGGCCGGGACCGCATCGGAGAGAGACACCTGCAAGGCTAGTCCCGCCAACTTCTGGACACGCGTCTCTGGTAGGCTTACCGTGTTGAGGTCCATTAGGAGCGCCATGCCGAGATGTGTAAATCGGCGGGACGGTTTCAGGTCCGACTTTCCCCAAGTTGACCAGGAAGCCGAGATGTTGCAGAAGGGAGAGTAAAGCGTCCCTGTCGCTGAACGGAGCGGCCACGTCCTAATTCCGCAGGAGTAGATCGTCGAGATAGTTGGAGGTCGGACTCGAAGACGACTGCCGGTAGGGCTCAGAACTGGTAAAGCACCCCTCAGGAGGCGAAGTGCAGGTACTGCCGAGCTGCAGGGTGTATGAGCACATGTAGGTATGCGTCAGATAAGTCGAGGCCGACGGCGAAATTCAGGAGCTGGATAGTTGCTCGCAAGGCTCTGGAGGTTTCCATCCGAAAGGTCTGGGAGCTGTGGGCAGCTAGCAAGAACATCACGCCACACCAGGTCGCAGGTGGCCGCTGTGGTCATGGCGTGAAATGAAGAATGTCAAGCCGCCCAATTTGCCACGAACGCCAAGGAGTGTACCTCACGCAGCTGCAGAGGGGAATCGAGGTCACAGGTGTCTTCCAGCCGTCTTATGATGGACTGTGTAGACAAGTCGAGGAACCCAGCACAGGCCAGGAAGTTGCGGATCAGGGTGGCAGTCTTGTCCAAACCACGAGGCAACCGAAGCTGTAGTGCCTTACGTCCGCCTGCTTGCGTTTCTGTCCCGACGTCGAGAGGAGGCAGGCGAAAAATTGTGAGTGTCCGGCATACCAGTGTTGGCGGAACTTGAAGTCAATGTCAGCCGACCATTTGTTGTCAGCGAAGAAGCCCGAGCCCGTCCAAGGTCTCTGAAGCTGAGCGGAGAATGCGCTCGAAAAGGTCCCGGAAGCCAGGTGGCTGAGACAGTGACTTCAATCGCTTGGCCTGATGCGGAGAGCCCACCCAGGCAGAGGCCTTTCACTTGAGAGGCGGAGCTTGTGGGCAAAACTAAGAATCTTGCTAGATGATGCGCGAAGTGTCTTGTAAGGAGCGTAGAGTCTCCACCCATGGCGGATCAGAGGCAGGCGAAGCCGACAGACAGCGCAACGAATGAGGTGAGCCACGTGCCAAAGGGCACCAGTCAGTCTGAACCAGTGCAGACACAGAGTCCTCAGGATGAAGGCTGAGAGCGCCATCCAGGGCCGTAGCAGGTGCACTTCGGTGGGGACGGAGACAAAATTCTGAAGGAGCAGGATTGCCATGCCGGTGAGTATCCGGCCTAAGGACGGGCGAACGGCTTGAAGGACGGCAGCGGTGGTCATTCGCGTCGCCATGCTGCAAGAGGGGCAGAATGATCCAGCCACTGACGGCAGGGTGATCGGAGAGGTCTGGAAGAAGACTTTCACGTATAGAAGATGCCGCAATGTCGGGAGACCTCAAGTGGTTTCTGTCACGTTCCACTTAGAGGGTGTGCCTAACCATTGTCTCACGCTCTGCAGAGCGGTAGAGTCCAGTCCGCCGGCCCCACTCCTCCAATCTTTTACGCTCCGCAAAGGTGGTGGGGCCGGTACATATTTTACGCTACGCAGAGCAAGGGAGCCTAGAACCATGTTCATACGCCATCAATCGTGAGTGCTCCACAGAGCTGGGCCGGATACCATGTTTCCCCCTGTGTAACGTTTTATCTATGTGTAACGTTTTATCTACGTATAACGTTTTATCTCTGTATAACGGAAAGTCTCCCCAGAGTGGCTGGGGCCAAAACACAATCTATGCTCCGCAGAGCGGGATGACATGGGGTCACTGTGACTCTGGAAACATAGCTTATTGGATAAGACACTGCGCTGACAGTTGTAAGATCCCGGGTTCGAATCTCCCAGATGGCAGGAATGGGAGGTGGACTTTGCCTCATTCCCACCGAGTCAAATGTACGTACAGACTCGGCGGACGGTTGCCGGTCTCGCCTTCGTGTGCACAGCAAACATAATCATCAAGTGTGCACGTTAAAAAAAAAATCCCATTACCACTTAGCGAAAAGAGAAGGCCCGGTAGGTTAGTTAGTTATTTGGGTTTAACGCCGAGCAGGCAACTAAGGCCATCTCACGGCGGGAAGGGTAAAAATCTGGTCAGCCAGACTAAAAGAAAGGTCTTAAGACATGATGTAAATATACCTTAAAAATATGTCAGGCTAAAATGTCGCACAGGTCTTTAAAGAAAACGTCGGAAGACTCTCAAAAAGGTCAAAATAATAGAAACATCATAATCTATAAACGCTCAAATCTTATTAAAAATATGGCACTCTCTCAGAAAACTGAAGATCTTGTCCGGGGGCACATCCCGGAACAAAACCTTCAAGGAGTCTGCTGTGAAATGTTTATACCTTGTGTCGATTAGATCAGCACAAGACAACAAAAAGTGTTGAACAGAGTACTGCTCGTCGCAGGCATAACACCATGGACGCTCCTCCTGTTTAAGTAAATAAGAGTGCGTAACATACGTGTGGCCGATGTGGAGCCGAGCCAGGACAGTCTCCTCACGGCGGCTGCCGCAGCGATAAGGTAGACCGTCGGACAAGGCCCGGTAGGGCCGGTGAAATGGAAACAGAAACATGTCACATGCACCGAAGTTAATAGCCGGGAGGAGGTTTGCACATAAAGTAGCTCTTAGTAGCAGCAGGCTTTCAAAGCTCTAGCTTCCATCCCGACGATGGCACCATGAGCATCATTAATGAGATGGATATGTGCGCCTTGGAGACACTGTACCATACCATACTCTCTGCATGATGTTCGCACTCCGCAGAGCGGGTAGGCCCGTAACATGCAGGCATGGAAATTACCAAAGCAAAAATCAGCTGAAACTACTTGCCACAAAGTATCCTTGGTGCCAAGTTTGAAAACTGTGTCTTGAACAGTCTCTGAGAAAACACTCAAATCAAAGTTTACTATGGACAATGAACAGCCCTGAACATACTCACTTTTACTTCACATGCGAGCCAAAAACTGTGAAAGAAATGGGCACATCTAAATAGTGCTCCCTCAAATTACATGTCTCGCCATTTATATGTTTGCAATTTCTCTAAAGGCTTCAAATGATGGCACTTAAGCAGCTTCTACTGTACACTGAACAATTTGTCAGTACATGCAAAACTATAAAGAAAAACGAACTCATAGTTTTCACCTCAGTATGTGTAATGCGACTGTAAGAAACTGTACAAAATAAAAAATAAACAAAATTAAACAAATGCAATACCTTCAGCAGCTCACAAGCAAAGACAACCACGGATGTTGTACCATCTCCAACCTCATCATCCTGTACTTTGGAAATATCTGTATAAACGAAAAGATAACAGTTGTGACTATTAACTGATGAAAAACTTTGAAGAAAAATATTAATTTACAGACTTTGAGTTTGATTTTTCTCTAAAAGATATTTTTTCGAAAAATACTTACCGATGGCATTACTGTATGGAATACACCTTTAGCTTACCGAATTCAGCCTCAAAACCGTTCGTGTTAACTACATGAAACGGAGCGTAATAGTAGAGAGTCGTAACCAAGCACCCGGGTAGTCTCCCCTCCCTCCATCCGGAAGTGCACATTCCCGCCAGTTTCTCCTTAGCATGCTGGCGGCAAGCGGGGCAGGTGGGAGAGTCCTGTGAGTAATGCCATTGGTAAGTATTTTTCGAAAAAATATCTTTTAGAGAAAAATACATTTGTTTCTTCAAAATTCATACCGATGGCATTACTGTATGGAAGAATAACAAAGAGGAGGAGGGTGCCGCCCAAGCCGTGCCATTGCAATACCTTCAGCTTCGAGGGGCAACCCCCCCGACGAATTCAGCTAAGGTTGCTTACCTATGGCACGAGAGGCGCCCGGAGGGAGTGTTGCGCCGCCGAGATGTCTCCGACAAGGGCCAGTGTCTCGCGTTGTGCGAAGAGGTCTCGGAGATAGTAGCATGCGAAGGTGGACTCCGTTCTCCATCCGACTGCCGCTATGATATCCCTGGCTGCGCAGTTGCGGTCGAAAGCGACGCTGGCGGCGACCGCTCTAATCTCATGTGCCCGTATTCGCAATCTCTTAGCCCCTTCTGGAGAGATATCTTTGTAGGCGGATCGAATGACCCATCTCAGCCAGGAGGAAATCATCTGGGCTGAGATGTCGGTCTGTGCCAAAGCTAAGGGTAGGAAGAGGCGAGAGCGGCCTCTCCTGATGTGCTTCACTCTTTTGAGGTATACCTTCAAAGCACGGACCGGATCCTGCAGCCGAGATGTTTGGGAGCAATCAAGACGTGTGAGAGGGCGTAGGCTCAACACTTGAGGTGCAGCCGAAGGGAGTCTATTCTTTGCCAGGAAGGCAGGATTGGGTAGGAGATTTACTGCTCCCCCTGTCCGGAACTGCAAACATGTAGGGTCCACCGACGGGGCATGTAGTTCACTCACTCTGGCCGCTGTAGCGAGGGCCAGGAGGAAGCAGGTTTTCCTGGTTACGTCCGCCAGGCGGGCCAAGTGAAGAGGTTCAAAACGACTGGAGTTCAGCCAGGTTAAAACCCAAGCAAGGTCCCAACGTGGCAGGAGGGAGTGTGTGACTGGGCGCTGGAGGTCAAAGTGGGCCATCAAGTCCGAGAGATCCTTGCAAGCTCCCGGGTCAGGAAGTCCCAAGTGTCTATAAGTGTCAGCCACCATGGAGAGGTAACCTCTGATGGTGATGGGTGCCAGATTCTGTTCGCGGAACAGCCACAAGAAGAATTCAGCCAGCTGTGGCGTGGTCAAAGCCGTGGAGGAGAGGCGTTGCGACTCGCACCAGGATTGTAGAACTCTCCACTTGCCTTCGTAAACCTGGCGAGTGGACTGCCTGCGGGCTGTAGCGATTGCCTCCACTGCAGCACCCGAGAAACCTCGAGTTGAGAGGGCCTGCCGCACAATCTCCAGGCGTGAAGAAACAGTCTCTCTGGGCAAGGGTGGAAGAGGTTCTGCCGGGGCTGCTTCAGCATTGTGCGTGGTGTGGGGAGCCGAAGTGGAGGATCCGTGGCTAGGCTCAATAGATCTGTTGTCCAACTCCTGGTCCAATTGAAGGGGGCGACAAGGAGAAGGACCGCGTTGCATCCTCTGAGCTTCAGAAGGATCTTGGGCACCAGTACTGAAGGAGGATAGGCATAGGCTATGAGACCGTCCCAAGGAATGGAAAGAGCGTCCACTGCCCAGGCGAGCGGGTCCGGAAAGGGTGAGACGAACAGCGGAAGCTGACGGTTCCACCTGGTGGCAAAGAGGTCCAACATGGGAGTCTCCCAGTGTGCACAGATCATCCGGAAAATGTCCGGTCGAAGGGACCATTCGGTGTGCAGCAGTTGTCCCTGCCGAGAAAGAGTCCGCAAGAACATTCAGATGGCCCGGGATGTGTCGTGCTCGGAGTAAGATCCCCCGATCTCTGCGCCACAGGAGGATCTGGTAAAGCAGCATGCAGAGGGACGGAGACCTGGTGCCGCCCTGCTTCTGAATGTAGGCTACCACCATCGCATTGTCTGAAAGTATCAAGATCTCCTGGCCACGGAGCCGAGATTCCCAGTTGATGAGAGCTAACCAAACAGCCTTGAGCTCGAGCCAATTGATGTGTCTGCCTTGGAGTTCCGCCGGCCACTGACCCGAGACGGCGCTGAATCCCGGCAATAAGTGTGCTCCCCAGCCGGCATGGCTTGCGTCCGTGAAGAGTGACAGTTGAGGTGGTGGAGTGAAGAGTGGTACCCCCATCACCAACCACCCTTGATCCGTCCACCAGTGCAGATGCGGTCGAATCAGCTGAGGAACCGGAACACTGGCCGCGAGGTCTCCGGAAGATGGAGCAGCAGATGTAACTGGAGAGGTCGTGAGTAAAGTCTGCCGAGGGGTAACAGTTCCGCAGCAGCGCTGATCAGGCCTAAGAGCTGGAGCCAAGTCCTGGCCGGGACTGCGTCCGCTAGAATCACCTGGTGAGCGAGTGTCGCCAACTTCTGGATTCGTTCCTGTGGTAGTCGTACCCGGTTGAGGTCGGTCAAGAACTCCATCCCGAGGTGAACAAACCTGCGTGACGGAGAGAGATCCGATTTCCCGTTGTTTACCACAAAGCCAAGTCGGTGTAGGAGGTCTTCACCTCCTGCCAAGAGGGACCAAAGAGGAACGAACCGCCCAGCGGAGCCCGGCGTAATCGTGTGGCGAAGGTTGAAGGAGTTCCAGGGCAAGATCGCAAGACCGCGTCACGCCGCATAAGATCACAATTAGCTGCTGCCGCGATAGCGTTGGTGGCCGAATAGTGTACTGCCCGATTCGCCGTCACTGCCAAGGAGTGGATATCTCGTAATTTCTGCTCACTGGGTCGGTCCCAAAACTCCTGTACTCCACGGACCACCGCCTGCGTAGCTAGATCTAAGAAGCCCGTACACGCGATGGAATTCCGGATCAAGGGTCCGGGTGGGAAGAAACGTCGCACCGGCCCTGGGCCACCCACCTGGAGGTCGGCTTCAGGATCCACCGCTGGGAGGGGGCAGATGAAGGCTTGAGAGTGACCCGCATACCACTTCTGCTGAAAACGGATGTCAATGTCAGCAGGCCACCGTGAGTCCGCGAAGAAAGCGTCAGAAAGGTCCTGAAAACCTGGAGGCTGGGGAAGGGACTTGAATCTTTTCGCCTGGAAAGGAGCGTCCACTGAAGCCGTAGCTTTCCTCTTGAGTGGGGGTGAAGGTGGACATGCGTCCAAAGGAAGAATGGTCGCGATGATGTGTGCCGCTTCGTCTAGAGCCCGAGAAGTCTCTGAAAGCAGGGGCAGCTCTTCTACTAAGTCGGAAGCGGGAGGGCTACGTGGGTCCGAAGGTGTCTTAGGCTCCAGCAGGGCCGATGCCGAGTCTTCCGGGTGCAGACTGAGTACATCCGAGTCATAAGTCGCAGGGTCCGGAGAATGCAGACGGGATCCGCCATGCCGCGGGGTTCCAAAGGATCCGTCTCGCGAAGCCGTCGTGTACCGACGCAGAGGACTTTGGGGTGAATAAGAATGCGCAGTAGGAAAATGACGATGGAGCCGGTTGCTGGAGGGGGAGCGACGAGAGGGACCGCGGCCGTTGCTGTGGGGAATACGGTCTACGGTGCCCAAATGATGTGCTCGACGAACGTGTCCTAGCTAGACGACTCCCTGTGGTAAAAGAACTTGTCCATGAACGAGCGGGGGAACCAGTGTGTCGGGTCATAGGTGACTGATGTGACGTAGAATAATTGTCTCTGTGGGAATGGAGACTAACCTCTGAGCGCCGAGGGCTGTGAGGTGAAAGCCGTACTGCGTCAGTAGCCTCATAGGCTGTCCGCTTCTGATTGGTCCCTGATGCTTCAACCGATAGGCCGAGAGAAGGGGTCGAAGGAGTCTGTCACCGATACTTGGGGACCATCTGAGACTGCGCAGGCCAACATCCCACTCTGCCCACATTCCGGGGACCTGCAATCGGGATAGGGTTCTGCGACTTAGTAATAGAATGAGAGCCTACCTTCTCTGTAGAAGCTTGTAAGAGCGGTGCTGTGGGGCAAAAAGAAACTGTCACCGAAGGGCCTGGCTCCATCCGGTGATGAGGTATGTTGCTCTCTTTGGCTGACGGCCGAGCCGCTCCCGCTGGTCGTCGGTGCCAATAAAACTCCCACAGCTGGGACCATTTCCGTCCCTTCAACGAGGCGCACACACCACAAGGGTGGGACGATGAACAGCCAGAACAAGGTAAACAGCGTGCGTGCGTGTCTGAGGGCCACTGGAAACCTTTGCAGCGGCGACAAGTGTGCAGTTGGGTACTGTAACACAAAAAGGCACACATGAGTGTAAAAGCCCGAGGCCACTAACGAAAGGCCACGTGCACGAAACGACTACTAATCGAAAACCGGTTGTACCCGAACTGCAATTACTTTCGAGTTGTGCCTGCGCTGCCAGCTAAACATTGTCTGCTGGCTGCGAAGGCACAACCCGAGACCTTACCTCGTCATTGTCATAAGGCAATGAGTTTAGAATTCACGAATAAGAAATTCCGAAATCCGATAAACGCTGGAGGCTGAAGCCGACGCAACTTGTCTACCGGAAGCTAAGATGAAAACAGGCGGGAATGTGCACTTCCGGAATGGAGGGAGGGGAGACTATCCGGGTGCTTGGTTACGACTCTCTACTATTACGCTCCGTTTCGTGTAGTTAACACGAACGGTTTTGAGGCTGAATTCGGTAAGCTAAAGGTGTATTCCATACAGTAATGCCATCGGTATGAATTTTGAAGAAACAAACATCACAAATTCTAAAGACAACCCAGAGCCCAATGAGATTACCCTCTTTTCACAAAATTAAACCTATGATAGGCTGCTAAAATTTAATTAAATAAAGTGATGCCAAGCAGATTGTGGTCTTAGAACTCTCACCAACAAGCACTTTAGCAGCGGGATTGTCAACTCCAATGGCCTTGAGGATTGTGGCACCATCGTTGGTCACCTGCACTACCTCATTGTTGGAGCTGCCTTGAAGGATTTTGTCCTGAGAAGAACACAGACATTTAATGAAAAACACCACTTTATAACCTCAACCCTGCGTATGTTATGCACAATATGTATATTTGTAATTAAAATTTATAACATCAAGTCCTCACTTTCAAATGGGGGTGGGGTGGTTTGGGTGGGGTTGCGGTGGGGGGAGGGGTGTGGAAGGGAAAGAGGTGTCTTGAGGGAGAGAGAGAAATATATACAGATTCAGAGACTGAACTTGGATATTTCTTAACTGCACGTGTAAACATTCTGAATATGACGATGTTAATGATGATGTAATTATTATAAATATTTCACTGCGACACTTTTTACACACACTGCATGTTTCATAAACTTTTCATGTCATCAGTAGTGATGCACTAAATATTACAACTTATGCATGTACACTTGTACTTCAGTTCTATACGTGTAAAAGTATTACGATAACTCCGAATCTTAGTTTCCATCAAAAGTGCATGTGCGTAAATTCTATATATCTGTTTGACGCACTACATTCTAACACGTAAATTATTTAGTGTACATGTTTTGTTACCCAGTTACCTGGGCATTCCCCCTAGTGAAGCCCTTGCCGAGAGGGTGAAAATTTGAGAAAATAAAAGCACAACTCCAATACTACACAGTTGATATGGATTATTTCTTATTATTATTTCATCGTCTCTTGGATCTATATTAGGAGTGTGTGGTGCCAGTAATCTTGGACAGGTTTTATTTCACACACACACATATAATATATATACACACATACACCGTCTCTTGCAGTTTAACCAATGCTAGTTTTTCTCACAAACATAAAAGATACTTGAATTTTGACAATTGGTCTCATTAAACACTGAAGAGACACATAATTTAAAAAAATGATGCTACTGTCCTTTTAATAGTGAAATTTGCCAGAGAAAATGGGACAGAACAGAGCGTGTCTGGAAAGAGTGCTTACCACTTCATCAATTAAACAAACTGACAACTGTTTGTGTTTTGTCTTCCTTTCTGACATGCCTATCAATTATTTTGCACCAAAAGTTTTTATGAGCTACTCCAGTGGGGGAAAAACATCTGGCAAAAAAAAAAAAACCTGTTTGGGTGCGACACCTCTGTCCACACAACAGTGAGTAAATGTTTCAATGAACACTACCTGCTAAGTAAAGTTGAACTTTACAAAGCAGACACAATAATTATCTTAATTGTACAGGAAAACGTGGTTAAAAACTGCAGCATACAAGCCACCTGGGCCTCAGGATTAACAGCTGTGCTGAATTTCGATCACCCATGGAATCCTTTGTCCGTCTGTTACGTCCAATCAGTTTCGCTTTGCCATCACGCACACACATGGTGAGTGATGAATTGGTTAAATCAGATATCTCAAGTGCAATATAGCAGACTATCTTTTAACCGATATTTCCAAGTAGTAGATGTCCCAAACAATCTGTTAACATGAAACTAAAGTCCTGAAACAAGGTTTCAATTTCTAGTCAGCCTGTCCCATTTGGACATCACCTTTTGAGACAGTCTCATATATAGATATATATATATATATATATATGAGCCAGTGACAGATGGTGGAAACGGACGGGTAGCCATTTTCCCAGTGCAAAGTAAAATATAAATGAAAGTCAAACATGTTGTTTCCTATACTTATGCAACACTTCTATGGAGTGTTTAGCGTCTATTTTACATGAATTTTGCACGAAAACACACATTTTGGAGTTTTTATTTCATCCCGAAAAAACGGTTAGTCGAGCATGACAGATTGATTGATTGTACATTGCTTAACGTCCCGAGAGCAACAAGACTTTCTCAGGACGTGCCTGCACTGCTTGTGAAAAAAAAAAACTGAATATTGAATGCATGTCGCCAACTGGTCCAATACGTTAAATAAACCTACAACATGGGGCCTAAATAAAGCTAAGACCATTTAGCAACAAACATCCAATATCAAGAGCTACAGGCAGCGCAGACAGTAGGGAGAGTTTAAAAAAAGAAAATACAGGTGAATGGACCAAGGGTAGGCAGAAACACATGCCCCAGAATAGAGAGGAAAACCCACCCTGTGAGGCTGACCAGGGTGACCCTGGGAACTAAAAAGTAGTTAACCCCACCCAAGTCCCCCAGGGCAGACCCGGGTGGGGGTTCGAGCGTGAGGTTGATTGATTGATTGTACATTGCTTAACGTCCCGACAGCAACAAGGCTTTCTCAGGACGTGCCTGCACTGCTTGTGAAAAAAAAAAAACTAAACAGAAAATTGAATGTATGTCGCCAGCCGGTCAAATACATTAAATAAACCTACAACATGGGGCATAAATAAAGCTAAGACCATTTAGCAACACACATCCAATATCAAGAGCTACAGGCAGTGCAGACAGTAGGGAGAGTTTTAAAAAGGCAAATACAGGTGAATGGAAAAAGGGTAGACAGAAACACATGCCCCAGAATAGAGAGAAAAACCCACCCTGTGGGGCTGACCAGGGTGACCCTGGGAACTAAAAAATACCTAACCCCACCCAAGTCCCCCAGGGCAGACCCGGGTGGGGATCGAGCGTGAGGGCCCATGTCCCGAACACCCTGTGTACTCCGACTTACGTACAGACCCAAGCATGGCCTAGTTGTTCCAACTTTCTAATGAACCTCATCTGCATACATATTTCCGCATAAAACACTTTATTGTACTAGCCCTCGGGGTTCACGTACGATTATTTTTTACTTTTTGTGGTGTGCTTTCGTTTTCATGTCCGTTTATCACGTTCGACTATTTGACGATTTCTATTTATGCGGAGTTCTTTTCGTACCTGCAACTTTGTTTGGAGGCCATATTTGGTCACGTGATTAGCCGCAGTGCTTTCATTCATTGGAAATGGCGCCACAAGGTAGAGAAGGTAAGCAAAATTGTTTCATGTCCCATAACTTTACCTTATCACGTACGACCGTACGTTGCCATTGTGTACATTTGTGTAATGCTTCATTGTGTTCAGTACCTCTAAGCTCGCACATTTTATATAATTTTACAGTGTAAGCGAACGATGAGTGTGTGGTCGAAACTACTCGGCGATACTCTCAGAGGTTTGTTCAAAAGCGACTTTTTGAGATGACGACGACTTTTTCAGTAGAAATTTGTCATGTCCCAAATCATGGTTGACTAATTCTTGTCATGTCCAACACCACGTTCGACTGATAGACGGTCCTTTTGTTTAAATTTTGATGAGAAGTCTCAGATTGGGTTAAGCTACCTGTTAATTTTCAAACTTGGGTTTCACATACCTCTTTGTTTATGACCTGAGGTGATAATGGCGGATGAATCGTCTCATTTTCGGTCGACCGTGATAAGACTGCGTGCGGACATGAAGTGGCTTCATGTCCTTCATCACGCTCCATGACGCTTTGTTTATGCCAAAACATTGCAATAGTTCATGTGCGATTTATAATATCCTGTTTTAGTTACTGAGTTTAATCATGAACATTTTTTTTTTTTTAAATTGCCAAAAGTGGTGTTCTAACCACCCAAAAATCCTTTTCAGGTCTTCGTCAACTTGATTCTCCAGAGGAAGAAATCAAGGCCACTCAAGTTAAAACGAACGCTGAAAGATATCAGGAAAATCGCATGTCAATTAAGTGCGACCCCTCCCGTGATGAAGCTGAGAGGCAGAAGAATAAAGAACAAAGTTCTTGAAACAAACACCCTCCGACAGAGGAAGAAATACTGCGCAAACATGAACAGGACAGGCTACGTGCACAGATAAGGTACGTGTTGGTTCTGGTTAACATGCTTTAACACATTCCCATATAATTTATTTTTTATACTATTGTGACTTTGTTTAGGAGACCTACTCTGGTTGTGATTCGTAAAAATGTACATTTCTACCATTTATACTGATCATCTGAACTCTTCTGTGCGTGATGGGTTCCCAGTATTTAATCTCTTCAGTTCAATTCCATCAAACATTATTTTTATTCAGAGAGAAAAAAAAGATGATAACCCAGTCCCTGGCCAGATCTACACCAAAGCCCAAGACCAGGCATGCGGTGGAGCAGCAGCATAAAAACTGGCATAGAGCGAAACGGGATCAATGCAATGAATGGTTGACCCAAAAGTGGCGGCGTCAGCGGGAGAAATGTTCAAAGTATTACTTTTAAAAAAAAGGTAAATGTGCATTTCCCATAGCTAATTTCTAATATTTTGAATTGAATCTAATCTCAGAATTTGTTTCCTTTGCAGAACTGTTCATGTGAGAGGCAGATTCTTTATTCCGATTAAGGTGGCTCTTGGCGTCCGTTTTTTGTAAAAATTGTAAAAAACAAACTGTTCAAGATAGAGTTGTGAAATTTGGCACACTCATAGTACACATCATAGATGTTTTCCTTGCAAAGTTTGAAGTTGCTGGGTTGTTTAGAAAAAAATCTACAGCTGATCATAATTATAATACACGACGGCAATGCATGGTATTTTGCCCCCTCTGCTGTACAAAACTGCTTTGCTTTTTCAATGTAGAAATTACTGTTTCTTGTAAAGCTGTGTTCATTCTGTGCAAGGAAAGCAGTTTTTGATGTGTACCAATAACAGATTCAGCACTCACCAGCCATACAAACGTGGCAAAAAAGTAAAAAATTTTGCCACCACTTGTGGTCCTGTAACTTGACAACTATAAGTAGGTACTGGCAGGTCAAAATTCCAATATAACATAAGCAATAAAGTATCTACATATTGTTATAGAGGACAACAAACAGAACACAACACAACAAAAATTATCTTTCTATGTTTAATGGTTCAAAAGTTATGGGCAAAAAACTATGGCAAATATTCCGCAGTTTTTACCCAAAATCGGTCGAAAGAAAGATTTTGCCCAGTTCAGGCCAGCCTAACATAAAAGATATTAAACACAGACATCCCAGAATTACAGAATTGTATCTCTATATAATATAGAAGAAGCCCAATTTTTTTCAGGTGCATAAGCCTGTAACTTTTGCAACACTGCTGCCCTAAAAAAGCTGAAAAGTGTGTTTTCCAAGGCGGTCAAATGGCCCTCCGAGTGTAAAAACTTCAAAATAGCATATCTCGGTCATTTCTTGTCCGTTTTTAAAAATTCAAACTGTGTTTTGCTAAGTTTTTGAAGCTCTTTCAAGTAAGTAAAGAAATTAATAATTGAAAACCATCTTATTTTTACCCCCCACCCCCACCACGTAAATATCAGCTGCCCCCCCCCACCCCCCCCCCCCCCCCCCCCCACCCACCAAACATACTGGCAAACACATGACTGGAGTTGCTTTCTGCAAACCATTCATTATTAAGCCAATCTCTCCACATCATAAGCAGTACTGCTGTTTGTATGCAGTGTGCCTTGCTGTGACATTCTGCATGCTGTCCAGGGTGACGCTTCTCCCTGACAAACTCCTCTGTCTGCCTCCATGATTTTTTGTGTCTCATCTTCAAGAGGTGTACCTGGATCAATAGTTTGTTGTTCACTGATGCCTCAATGTTCTTCCTTCTTCCTTTACCAGTCTGGGTAAACACTCTCCCCAAATCTAAGAATACTGGAGAACTTTCTGCAATTGGAAACAACACAGGATCCACTTAACAATTGATACAGGATCCACTTAACAATTGATGCAACAACACCTAGACAGTTAACAATGATGAGGGTCAGACTGAGAGACAGAGAGAGCAGAGCGAAGGGAAGGGTAATATTTCACCATATTTGCTTATTTGGTCTTTACAAACGTCTGAGGGGGCTATCTCAAGCAGTAGCTGCCACAAGAAACGAATAACGCGAAAGCGAAACAACTTTTCTAGCAGACGACGGTCCCACTTCCGGTCTAGACTCCCATTCGACACATCGTTTGCGATCGCTACTTTACCCGTTTTAAGAACACCATATACCCATGGAATTTATTGAACATGTATAGAAAACCCCATTTTATTACCTACATTCGTATTTTGTCTCTTGATGTAAACATATGCCTGCAGTTGTGACCGATCTCTCACACACCGCACGTAGTCGTTGCTTCGAACAAACCCGACTACGGCTGGTGTGGAAATATGCACATTACAGCAGATTATCGCACAAACTTTACCCAAATCTTAGGTTAAGTAACAAATAACACATTGTAGAACCATTATCAAGCAAACAAAAACACATTTCTTACCTAGATCATGCTGGAGATTGCTCAAAACCGTCGCGTGTTCGTCGCACGCCGTGGCTGCCATTGTGAATAACACGAAAGCGTAACGGCCAATGAGAGGACTCGGTTTATGACAAAGCTACTCTTCCCCGTTCAAGCTATCGTGTTTTTGATTGGTCCAAATTAAAGAGAAAAGCATGCGCTTTCCAACAAGTATAGCCTTCTAGGGGTTATTTTTCGAAAATCATACTGAAAATTGCATTTATTTTTTTCAAATCCATTATTGGGCTAAATTTAAACAAATATTAGACTTCTTTATATCAATGTGTAGGTCTGAACTCGGTCAATAGCCTTGTGCTATTTTTAGATGTGTAGCTTGCATGGGGAAGAGTAGCAAGTCGTTTTCCTGAGGGGGTTGCTTGCGGGTTCGCGCGGTACAGTTGCCAACGCGGCGCGTGCAGGCTTGAGGGTGCGTTTTTTAAAAAAAAAAAAAAAAAATCGCTGAAAATCATCAGTTGCACTCCCAATAAAAAGAAAGATACTTTTGAAAAGAGAAATAGCTCAACTTTATTGAGGTATGCATTTGACTGCAGTATGTGAGCATTTTGTTAGTACAATCGCTGTGTCAAAGATGAGAAAAATTCGTGATGCGTCACCGCTGCGGCCAGTTAGCGGCAAGCCCTGCCAGTACCTACTATAAGACATAGGCTGATTCTGATGCTTTTATTGCACTCTACATGCAATTTTACATAAGCATGCAAATTTTCAGATTGATAGCTCTGTTAGAACAGAAGCTACTGAGGGGGAAAGTTCGTCACACATGCAAAATACACAGTTCTTAGAAAATTGGCTTCAAAGTTTAGAAATGTTTCACACTACAGTATAGGTCATAGAATGAACTTAAATTCTGTCAAAAGCAGTTAAGGTGGCTCTTGGCGTCCGTTTTTTGTAAAAAATTTTTTAAAAAAACTGTTCAAGATAGAGTTGTGAAATTTGGCACACTCATAGTACACATCACAGATGTTTTCCTTGCAAAGTTTGAAGTTGCTGGGTTGTTTAGAAAAAAATCTACAGCTGATCATAATTATAATACACGACGGCAATGCATGGTATTTTGCCCCCTCTGCTGTACAAAACTGCTTTGCTTTTTCAATGTAGAAATTACTGTTTCTTGTAAAGCTGTGTTCATTCTGTGCAAGGAAAGCAGTTTTTGATGTGTACCTATAACAGATTCAGCACTCACCAGCCATACAAACGTGGCAAAAAAGTAAAAATTTTTGCCACCACTTGTGGTCCTGTAACTTGACAACTATAAGACATAGGCTGATTCTGATGCTTTTATTGCACTCTACATGCAATTTTACATAAGCATGCAAATTTTCAGATTGATAGCCCTGTTAGAACAGAAGCTACTGAGGGGGAAAGTTCGTCACACATGCAAAATACACAGTTCTTAGAAAATTGGCTTCAAAGTTTAGAAATGTTTCACACTACAGTATATGTCATAGAATGAACTTAAATTCTGTCAAAAGCAGTTAAGTTCACTTGAAACAGCATTCAGCATCATGGGGAGGCACTGAAAGTTTTGGCAGACAGTTAAAATTGTCCTGCACCATAAATGGCACCCTCTCGCTGGCGACGCTGCTCTCTCTCACGTCGACGAATGTCATCAATCTTCTTTCTCCGATCCTTCTCTTTGTTCGAGGTCTTCCTGGTTGCAGATTTTGCTCTCTCCAGGTCCTCCAGCTCTACAAACTTCATCTGCTTTTGGTAGTGATACCAAGTCTTTTCATTCATTGGTGGAGGCATGTTCAGCATTGCAGAAAACCTCCAAAGCTGTGAGAAACCTAGGCCGTTGCTGACTGCAGCTGCAACAACAGGTCTGTTGATGTCAAAGCCAGAGTGGGTGATGCTAGACCATAGTGATGTCCACTCTGACAACAGCTCCCCACACCTTGTGCAGTTCACGGACAGCAGACAGGCAGCTCCCTTTCGCCCACCATCACCTCCTTCGCTGATCGACAGGTTCTGAAATGAACACAAGTTGCAAACTTAGTCTATGTCCACATACACAGCACACACTCAACATGTGACATACACACAGTACGGCAGCAAGCATCATGCTCAGCCTGCATGCACTGCCCCAAAACATTATATGAATACTTCTTTCATTCAGCTTTCTGTCCGACTAAAGCTGTATTTGCTGCACAGCAAAACGGGCCAGTTCCTGATCCAGAAAAAGTGGGGGACTCTGAACTGTGTGAACACACAAGATCTGCTTCATCAGTTCATGACAAACCATTTAGTATTTACAAACACAAAAAGCGAAATATCGGCATATGTGGCCTAGACAATAACAATAAAACAAGATCGCTCACCTTTTTCTTGCAAACTGGGCAGTGGAGGATGGTTATTAGTGGTTGTAAACAGCCAAGATTTGCAATGAAATTCAGATCGCCATCGCTCGCTGACCGTGTATCTGCAGGGTCGTCGTTGGTGTCACTCTCGTTCGTATCCGACCTTTTCCGGGTCTTCGGTGTTGTTTCTTCTGCAACTGTATCTTCTGCCATCTTCTTCCTCTTGAAAAAGTTTCTTTTTTTTTCGTCGATGCCACAGACTCTGGCGCAGTTTCACTCGATGCACCATCCCCATTCACGAGCGACGATATCGAAGGCACCGGCTCGGCCTCTTGCGGAGTGTTTTTCGACAAAACTGGCGTCTCATTTTTCTTCCTGCGGCGCTTCCCAAACTTATGAAGTGTTCGGAACTTAGTACCAACATTTTTCCCCATCTTCAAACGATTTTCTTGCTCACAATTTGACAAATTCCCACGGCACTCAAGAAGAAAGCGTCAAGCAGCGGCCATTTTGGATCGCATGGTTGCCTAGTCGGAAACAGCCGAAGAAGCCCCGAGTGAGCGAAACAGCCAATCAGCGATCGCGCTTTTGAACAGAGGTCCATATATGGAAATCTCCGCTCGGTTTTGCTGCATTCGGTTGCTCTCGTTTTTGGCTTCGTGTGACTTTGTGAATGGAAATTTCCGATGTTTCCGCGCGAATTCTGACGGAGAAAGAGTTGACCTACATAACGGTATGCGGCAAGCCGGAGTTTGTTCAAGCAAAACGGCCGTAACCAAGGCCATAAGTTCACGATGCTCGAAGAAAAAATACGGTGTTTGGATGATTTTCATGTCGAGTGACTTTGAAAATAAGATCAATAAACACATTTTGAGGGCATTATAACATAAAACATGTGCAGGAACTGCTTCTAGATACTTCAAAGATGCAAAAGCCGAGTCTGTCTCAAAACTGTTTTCTGAAAGATTTTGTTCAAAAATACTATGCCAAGAGCCACCTTAAGTTCACTTGAAACAGCATTCAGCATCATGGGGAGGCACTGAAAGTTTTGGCAGACAGTTAAAATTGTCCTGCACCATAAATGGCATCCTCTCGATGGCGACGCTGCTCTCTCTCACGTCGACGAATGTCATCAATCTTCTTTCTCCGATCCTTCTCTTTGTTCGAGGTCTTCCTGGTTGCAGATTTTGCTCTCTCCAGGTCCTCCAGCTCTACAAACTTCATCTGCTTTTGGTAGTGATACCAAGTCTTTTCATTCATTGGTGGAGGCATGTTCAGCATTGCAGAAAACCTCCAAAAAAGCTGTGTGAAACCTAGGCCGTTGCTGACTGCAGGTGAAACAACACGTCTGTTGATGTCAAAGCCAGAGTGGGTGATGCCAGACCGTAGTGATGTCCACTCTGACAACAGCTCCCCACACCTTGTGCAGTTCACGGACAGCAGACAGGCAGCTCCCTTTCGCCCACCATCACCTCCTTCGCTGATCGACAGGTTCTGAAATGAACACAAGTTGCAAACTTAGTCTATGTCCACATACACAGTACACACTCAACATGTGACATACACACAGTACGGCAGCAAGCATCATGCTCAGCCTGCATGCACTGCCCCAAAAAATTATATGAATACTTCTTTCATTCAGCTTTCTGTCCGACTAAAGCTGTATTTGCTGCACAGCAAAACGGCCAGTTCCTGATCCAGAAAAAGTGGGGGACTCTGAACTATGTGAACACACAAGATCTGCTTCATCAGTTCATGACAAACCATTTACACAAACACAAAAAGCGAAATATCAGCATATGTGGCCTAGACAATAACAATAAAACAAGATCGCTCACCTTTTTCTTGCAAACTGGGCAGTGGAGGATGGTTATTAGTGGTTGTAAACGGCCAAGATTTGCAATGAAATTCAGATCGCCATCGCTCGCTGACCGTGTATCTGCAGGGTCATCGTTGGTGTCACTCCCGTTCGTATCCGACGTTTTCCGGGTCTTCGGTGTTGTTTCTTCTGCAACTGTATCCTCTGCCATCTTCTCCCTCTTGAAAAAGTTTCTTTTTTTTTCGTCGATGCCACAGACTCTGGCGCAGTTTCACTCGATGCACCATCCCCATTCACGAGCGACGATATCGAAGGCACCGCTCGGCCTCTTGCGGAGTGTTTTTTGACAAAACTGGCGTCTTATTTTTCTTCCTGCGGTGCTTCCCAAACTTATGAAGTGTTCGGAACTTAGTACCAACATTTTTCCCCATCTTCAAACGATTTGCTTGCTCACAATTTGACAAATTCCCACGGCACTCAAGAAGAAAGCGTCAAGCAGCGGCCATTTTGGATCGCATGGTTGCCTAGTCGGAAACAGCCGAAGAAGCCCCGAGTGAGCGAAACAGCCAATCAGCGATCGCGTTTTTGAACAGCGGTCCATATATGGAAATCTCCGCTCGGTTTTGCTGCATTCGGTTGCTCTCGTTTTTGGCTTCGTGTGACTTTGTGAATGGAAATTTCCGATGTTTCCGCGCGAATTCTGACGGAGAAAGAGTTGACCTACATAACGGTATGCGGCAAGCCGGAGTTTGTTCATGCAAAATGGCCGTAACCAAGGCCATAAGTTAGCGATGCTCGAAGAAAAAATACGGTGTTTGGATGATTTTCATGTCGAGTGACTTTGAAAATATGATCAATAAACACATTTTGAGGGCATTATAACATAAAACATGTGCAGGAACTGCTTCTAGATACTTCAAAGATGCAAAAGTCGAGTCTATCTCAAAACTGTTTTCTGAAAGATTTTGGTCAAAAATACTATGCCAAGAGCCACCTTAAGGTTTTTTAAATAAGATGGTACTTTGCATGTGAAACCTCCCATTCCCATCTTTATGCCAACAATCCAGCACAGCTATACCTATTGTGTCTGTTACTTTGACCGTTTTGGTGGTCACTATCGTGACACTGTCTTATTAACTGTACCTCAGGTACATTTTCCATTTTAAACTGTGCAAGACTTCAAATCTTGCTTATTATGAGGATGTTGCCATACAACTGGCGGTTTCCAGTTATCTGCGCTCGATTCTCATGGGAAGCAAGACTTTAACTGAGGTACGTTGTCCAAAAAACCATAATTTAGTGACCATTTAGTAATGTTCGTGATTGTATTAATAAACTATTATCATATTTTATTCTCTTCCTAGAATGCACTCAGTCTCATCCCCAGCCAGAAACAAGCCCTCCGCAATCTGAGACGACCCCTCCACGTTATCCTCCTCACTTTTGCGAACATTTTTTTGTCATACAAAGACTCACTTTTGTTGTCAAAAGCTGAAAACCCTCATCGTAGGTGCATGTATAAATCAAGCAATGCACTAATTATTTTTCAGCTACCACTTGTGGGGTGATGTGTAAAGAAACGATGCTGAGAAATGAAAATTGTGAGGGTTTTTTTTGTCAGTGACTGCGTTTAATTACCTCTTTCTTTACAGTGTCCGTTAATTTACAGTGTACACTATATGAGTGCCTTGTTTGTGAAATAAGTTTATGTGGCAACATTTCTTCAGTTACAGGAAAGAGTGGTTAGAATGAGTTTTTGTGATTGCATATTTATGCGAGTTGACTAAATGTGGTGAATAATACTCTACATGTACGCCAAGATTTCATCATGTATTATGCACAAATGGTGTATCAAACCATGTTCTTGTCTTCATTTATGAGATTTTATGTTGAGAAACAGTAGTTGAAAAAGAAAATATAGTTTCAAGTGGTTGCGAGTAGAAAAATGCTTTGATCGTCTTTTTCATGTCCTCGCAGATTTCATCACATACGAAATATGCTTTTTGCTCGAGACCAGTATATATGCCAACAATACCTTAAATATGGACTGTAATGCTAAGAAATAAGCCTTTGAACTTGATTTAAAAAAAAAAAAAAGTGCTTTTGAGGTAAGAAAGCGTTTAAATGTTGTTGTTTCTCATGTCCTCATATTTCGTCACGTTCAACATAATCATTCTATAAAAAAAAAACACCACTGATACCAACAAAATTTCATGTACAGTTTGGCTGGTAAACATTGTTTTGAAATAAAAAGTTGTGTTGTTTCATTAACTGTGTATTTGTTCTTTCTCTATTGTATTTGTTTGTTTAAACTGAACGACGACAAAACGGAAGCCATGTTGGTAAGCACTCGCCAGAAACTTTCCCAGCTCCCTCCCTCTCTCCACCTTCAACTCGACAGCACCCCCATCTCCCTCAGTGACTCGGCCAAAAACCTTGGCGTTATTCTTGATTCCTCTCTTACCATGACCAGCTTCGTCTCCGCCACTGCCCAGGCATGCTACTTTCACCTCCGCCGCATCAGTCAGATCAGAAAATACCTCACCACCGAAGCTGCCACCAAACTTGCTGTCTCTCTCATTCTATCTCACATTGACTACTGCAACTCTCTCCTTTCCGGCCTCCCTCACTCTACCACTTCCACTCTCCAGCGCGTCCAGAACAATGCTGCCCGCCTCGTCCTCAGAAAGAAAAAATCCGACCACATCACACCCCTGCTCAAACTTCTTCACTGGCTTCCCATCCCACAGCGTATCCAATACAAGATTCTGTCTCTCTGCTACAAATCCCTGAACAACTGCGCTCCTGCCTATCTTTCCAACTTACTTCACCCCTACACTCCTTCCCGCTCCCTCCGCTCCGCATCCCCCGCACCAAACTCAGCACTTTCGGCCCCCGCGCCTTCTCAGTTTATGGTCCATCCACCTGGAACACTCTCCCACTCTCTCTCCGTCAGAAAGACTCTCTCTCCTCCTTTCAGTCCGCCCTCAAAACTCACCTCTTTCAACAGTTCTAGCACTATATCACCACACTTCCCACAAAAGATGACTGTCGCAATATATTTCACCATTTGTTGTACGTGAGTCGTCTAAAGCGTGCGCATGCGTGCGCGAGTTGTGAGTGCGCGCTTAGAGTTATAATTATTATAAGATAAGCGCATTATAAATACCGTAATTATTATTATTTATTATATCTATGAAACTTTACTATGCATCCTGCAGATGGAACAGGCTGGCTGAAGGGTTGTTCTGTCTGAACCAAAAGGCTGATATTCAGCTTTCTTTGATTTTGAAAACCATGAATCAGCCTCCAGGACTGAAGACTTTCACAAATGGACCTATTATTCCTCACATGCACCCACTGGTGACCTAGGTTTTAAAGGCTTTCTACTCCTTATTTGCAGTTGGTTCCTGAGTGACAAATGGATTCCAGCCTCCTTACAAACTTCACACTCACCATTCCTTTTGGTCCCAAAGTACTCTTGACCAGGTCCCCAATGGCAATGGCACCAACAAATGAGGACTGAAAACAGAGGTGAATTTTAACATTAACCTTTTTGTTGCCAAAAAACCCAACAACATTCAATTTCAAACTGCAAGAGACAGATTCTCGTGAGCCCTCGCAACTGCAGGGGCCCATGAGGACTTGTGCCTCTTGCTGACAGCACTGTGCATTCATGGTCATTGGATGTCTGGTACTCTTTTGTGTTGCATTAACAAAGATTTCAGAAAAACAGTATGTCAACAAAGAAAAAAATAATGTGCATGGGAGATGTGTAAAAGTGACATCAGAAAGATCCTTGTGCATCAATTACTTGATTCCAGTTCCGAGTTCAGAAGCAAACATCCATGAGTTTATCATTTATGCATAAAAATTGAGCAATTGAAAAAACAAACTTGACGGTTTCATACCATACGAGCTGTTTCTGCCTTTTCCTCCTCAGCTCCATAGCGGAGGATTTGGACTGGATTCAGAGACAACTTTCATAAAAAAACAAAAGAATAATGTTATTTCAATCACATACAACCATACACAGACTGTTCAATAATATAAGATAATATGAATAATACAATGTAGTATATATAGAGATATAACAAGTAAAAACTTAAAAAAGCAATTTAAATTACAATTCCAGATGTCAACATAGTTGATCTACATAACTAAATATCATGACTGTTCTTAGGGTGTAACAGAGAAAATTGCAGGTCTTACATACGTTTAGCTTCCACAGCATGTAGCAACTCCATAAGAGATAGTTTTAAAAATTCCCCCCTTTTTGCATTTTTTTGTATAGTGTTATTGTTAACTTCAAGATTTTGCCTTTTTGGAGCTGCAAGTGCAAAAGCCATGACAGGTGATAGTGCAAAATGGCAAACTGAGTAATTTTTGTTGACCTAGTCAGGAGTCGCAACCACTTTTCCAAAACTGCGTAAACACAATGCTGCCCAATAATTGTGTATATATGTAACTTCACTTTAAAAAAGGAACATGTACCGAATAATCTTGCAAGACAATGCTGGGCCAATGACAGTCTGAGAACCAAATTGTCACCGAGTTTCCTTTCACTAGTTTCAGCTAGGCTACCATGTCTAAGTAAGACTGAAAGTATTACTGCTCTCTCGAGAGCTCTCTCCATCACACACACACACAGACCCGTATTGCACTGCAGAATGCCATTAGCGATGGTGTGATATTGCCTACAAGGGTTTCCTGCCAAAATCCAGCTTATGTTCTGTTGTAGCCGTACTTGCTGAATGTGTCCTTACATATTGTAGGCAAGGCATGATCATTTTAAACATGTGAGGAGACTGTGTGTGGTTTACTGAAATTACTGTGCTAAGTGACTTCAAACAGCATTCTTGGTAACAATTTTCTCAATCAGTGTCAATTTCTAGTTCAATATTAGATAAACATCATTAGGTTGACCCATGCGTGAACAAGTAGGATGACAGAGTTACCGACAGAGAATGGCCTCTGAAATAAACTTATGCAACGTCACCTGTCACCAAAATGGTCACTAACCCCTAAAGTTGGACTGAAGATGTGGTGCTGTGTTATTTAGCACACACACACAGATTGTTGAATCACTGGACTGATTCGTACCCGAACTTTGTCAAAGTGTCTTAATTCTGTAAAAACATCATCGGAACTTTAGCAAACAGCAGCTTGATCTAATCAGTAGATGCTGTGTTTATTCAGTGCTGGAAAAAAAGGATAACATTAACAATTAAAAGATGATAATAATTAATATAGCACTAGCAGTTACTGTGAGTGCAAGTCTTTGTCTCTACTGAATGTCAGTAGGCTACGATAACTAGACCATAATTTTCATCACCACTTTTAACTGTGTTTAAACAGTGTTCCCAAACATTTTATTGTTGAACGACTTTCAATAGTTTCAATTCATGAAAACTAGTCATCATTCCAGCCAGAAATTTTAGCAATGCCAAATGCATTTTGTTCTAACCAGACACCTTTTTGCAAACGCACACCTCTCAGTGATGTGCGTGTGGGCAGATATTTTGGTGTAAAAAACGCAGGTTTTTTGCCTAAGTGCGACCCCTGCCTTGTGTGTTTATGGGCACTTAGGGGCATGAGTACAGTTAACAAATATGAAGAGTAGTAGACAGTGGCGTCATGGTGTAGTTGGTACTTTAGACTGTTGAGGTTTTAAATTTGCTTCAAATCCAATTGTTCAAATTTAAAGACTGCTCATGCGAGTGTGATGTACTTCAAAAGGCTGATGAAGTGATAAGACAGGAGTGTATGATTCGGGGGTGACTTCAATTCGCATGTTAACCCATTCCCATACCATACTGAGGCTAACAGCTTCAAATTTGTACACTGCCATACAAGCTACATTATAGTACTTACAGATAAAGATATAGACCAATGGCTTTAGTTCAAGGGTTGTGCCAGAATAGCTTGGCGCCAAGCTATTCTGGCACCACCCTTGAACTATTTTATCAAACTTTTTCACATATTGGTGTATTCCGAATGATAAGGGTTAACCAACAATGATCATCTGAAGGGTACGCATTGTGATAAGCCATCGATTGTCATGGCAATTGGGACACGTTTATGCAACGCTCGTCGTCGTCTGCTACTGCATCAAAGAGCGTTTTTAAAAAAAATATTTTTAGCCTACAGACAACACTTTTTGATTGGTGATAAAAACAACAACAACAAACGAGTCGGAATACACATAGTTTTTGTCTAGGGCTCACGATTCTATTTTCCATTCTTCTCAGACTAAGACTAGTGAGCTTTCCTGCACTGACATGCACAACAACGTGGGCACCACGTGTAGACAGAGAACGTAAACCACGCTTGAAATAAGCTTTCAAAAACATTTATACGGCACAGATCTAACCAGCAGCTATAATGTAGCAGTTACTTTCAACAACAATAAATTTTACCATGACGATCGACGCTGGATCCTTGAAAACTTGATCACCGGCGTGACTGTCAAAATAAATACAGTGGAATGTTCCACAAGTTTTCAGCTCTCGCACAATCTCGCCTTCAGTATAAAAGCATATCTGGAAGAGAGAATTTTTTTTTAAAAAAAGAACAAAATACCAAACCAAAAAAAGAAATCATCAATTGACAATTAAAAAAAAATAAGGAAAACTTATGTTGGAACGGAGCGTAATTGTTTACATTTTTTTAAGAATCAGAAGAACAAAAAAAAGTTTGCAGGCATGCTTATGTGTTCAAGGGAGCTCGGCACTATTAAAAGTATAGGCAGTATGGAGGAGTTGTGTCCCATTGACCAAAGACGACTACTAATGATAAAGCCGGGGTAACGACAATTTATTTTCCAAGGATAAATGATGTACCGGTTCAGCTGCTTAAACCAGCAATTAGATGTTAGTCATGTAGTTTCTCACCCCCCCCCCCCCTCTCCTCTCACACCCCACCTCACGCCACTCCTTCGCAAAACAAGAACACTTGGACTGTTCCTGGTGAGAACTGAAACTAAACTCGATGACTGAAACAGCATGGTTATCTAGATTGTTCGCACTACCATTAATCAGTGCACGGGCTGATGAAACAAACAACAAACAAACAAACAAACAAAAAGATCACCCTTTTACAAGAATGTGCAAGCAAGTTATGCCGAGTGTTCGGAAGACTAAGTATGAAGTTTGAAACACGGCGCCTGCAAGTGCTTCAGTTGATGTTGACCTCAGTGGTCAATCGAGTAGTGAATTGACACTCAGCGAGACAAAAGACGTTTCTCAGACGGCCGCCACAGCCGGGAAAATCCAAAGTATTAGAAAAGTGTGTGTATGTGTCACGACTGTGTGTGTGTGTGTGTGTGTGTGTGTGTGTGTGTGTGTGTGTGTGTGTGTGTGTGTGTGTGTGTGTGTGTGTGTGTTTTCAAACGCCCAAACAGCGCACAGGCCGTGAGTGGGGAAAGTCAGTGTCGTCGTTAAAGCTGAGACTCAGCCTTTTTTTAAAATTCCGTCCCGCACTGACGTGTTTTTAAAAATACCCAGGCTAGGGTTCCGAGCTCACAAACTGAGTTTAATGAGTCTGAACCATGTCCGTCAGCCGAGGGCCCTTATAAGGCACACAGCAGCACATGCCACCTGCCCCTGTAGCAGGGTTGGAAGATTTAACGATATAACGATTTAACAAATTAAACTTTTGGTTAAAGAAAATTTAACGCGTTAATGTTTTTAAAAAGTTAAAGAAAATTCAACGAATTAAAAAAATAAAAGTAACGATTATCGACTTCTTTCGTTAAAAATTTCGTTACTTCAGTTCGTTTTTCCGTCACGAACAACAGGTGCCTATGCGCAAAGCCGGTTTGACCCAGTTGCAGCCGGTTTGAGGCGGTTTGGAGGATCTATGCCTCTGGGTGAAAAACTTAACGGATCCCCTTTGCTTGAGAAGATCACGAGCGTAGATTATCCTAGGAAGAGGCATAGAACCTAACGAGCCCCCTGCAGTTGCGGGGGCTCATGAGGATCTATGCCTCTTTCAGTTGGGTGGTTTTCATTTCAGGAGTGAGAAGGCAGATGGCACTCGTACAGCAAAGATTGGACAGGTGAAAAACTTAACGGATCCCCTTTGCTTGAGAAAATCATGAGCGTAGATTATCCCAGCAAGAGGCATAGATCCTCACAAGCTTCCGCAGTTGCGGGGGCTCATGAGGATCTATGCCTCTTTCAGTTGGGTGGTTTTCGTTTCAGGAGTAAAAAAGCAGATGGTACAGCAACGATTGGACAGGTGAAAAACTTAAGGGATCCACTTTGCTTGAGCGAAACAAGCGTGAGAGCACAGATTATCCCAGCAAGAGGCATAGATCCTCATGAGCCCCCGCAGTTGCGGGGGATCATGAGGATCTATGCCTCTTGCAGTTGGGTGGGTTTCGTTTCAGGAGTGAGAAGGCAGATGGTACAGCAATGACTGGACAGCACAGGTGAAAACCTGAACGGGTGCATGCATACATTTTTAATAGTAGTAGGCATAGATCGTCATTAACCCACCAACCCCCCGCCCCCCCCCCCCCCACCCAAGACTGCTGGGGGTTTTGAGGATCTATGGCTCTTGCAGATGAGTGGGTTTGTCAGCAGAGCGAAATAAGATCAAACAAGCCTGAATTGTTCCATTTTTAGCCGCATGACTTTTTCTTGCGCTGTGCAGTTTTCCGAGTTTTTTTTTTTTCTTTCTTCCCCCTTCTCATAACTACTGCATGTATCTGGCCAGATAGTGTTTTAGATAGTGGGTAGAGAAGGAAATCTGGTGGCGTGTCACTTTTCAACTGCATGCCACTTTTTTTGTCTGAGCTGAGCAATAAATGATCATTCATGTATTTAACGCAAATTTATTTCATTAAAAAGAAAAATTAAAGAAAATTGATTTCTTTAATTTTCAAAAAAAAAAAAAAAAAGTAAAGAAAATTTATTTCTTTAACCTTTTACCAGAATTAAAGAAAAGTTATTTCATTAAAGAAAAAAAGTAATGACTATTAACCCTGACCTGTAGGCACCTGGCAAATATCAGTACTACTCTAACGTAGATATGGCCTCCAGTTAAAACGTTTTTATCTTATTGGAAACCCGCTCCTCTTTCTTATTATCTTTTAAACTCTTAAACTGTTATTTATCCCTCCTTTTAACTAAAATGTAATATTAGGAATACCCGTTTATAGTTATGCATGTACATAAACCTATCATTTATCTTTTGTTAAAAATTCTAGTATAATTTGTTAGTCCTTTTTACCAAATTTTAATCAAAGAATAAACTTTGACTATTTTAATCGCAAGGACCGTTGTTGTCTAATCAGCCTTGGTGCCCTCGGTCACTTCGTGCAACCAGTGCAAAATAGCAGCCTTCATACCGCTAGTCGCCACTAAGAATTACTCGAAACAAAGTTACCTTCCAAACCCACGAGCTTTCCGATGGTTTCTTGGCCCTGTCCCCATTAGCCGCGACCGATCGAAACCCCCATAGGGCCACGGCCATTGCCGGCGCTGTCGGCACTCTCAGCTGCCTGAGCCTCACTACTCTCACCCCTTCCCCCCTCTTTCCCTTCTCCCCTCCCCCCCTCCCCCGAGGACTTCCGGCGCGGTCCGAGCATCTATCTATGAGTCTATCTATCTATATCCCGTAGTCTTGCCGACCGTTGGGGCACCACTGATGACTTGGCAACCAGCTCCCTCCATTCCTCTCTGTTCTCTGCCATTCTTAGCGTATCACCCAGCTTCAGTCCTGTCTCACTCTGAGATATTGTCCTCCCATCTTTTCCTCTGTCTTCCTCTCCTTCGTCCTCCTTGCATAGTGCCTTGCAGGATCGTTTTGGCAAGCCCTGCTGAACGCGTGACATGCCCATACCACTTCAGTTTGCGTTCTTTCACAATGGCTAATAGGTCTTCTTAGGGCCCGATGGCTTACCTGATTCTGCTTCCCACTTCCTCGTTCGTGATGTGATCTCTGTATGAAATGCCAAGCAGCCTTCGAAAACATCTCATTTCAGTGACTTGTATCCTCCTTTCATGGTCTGCTGTGAGGGTCCATGACTCGCAGGCATACAAGAACACTGAGATGACTAAGGAGCGCATCAGTCTGATCTTGGAGCAGAGCGTGATGTTTCTGTCCTTCCATATGGTCTTCAATTTTGTCAGTGCTGTCGTTGTCTGCGCAATCCTGGACAGTATTTCTGGTCACAGTTTTGATCCCTCATCTGTCACAATGGCTCCTAAGTATTTGAATTTATTAACTGTTTCTAGTTTTTGGCTTCCAATCATGACGTCAGTGGCAATGCCACTGGTGTTATTTGTCATCAGTTTGGTCTTCTCTGCACTGATTTCCATCCCATACGCAATGGCTGTACTGTCCAGCTTTTCCACCAGCTGAGCTAGCTCTTTCTCTGTTCCTGCAATGTCATCCGCAAAGCGCAAGTTCGTGATTGTTCTGCCTCCCAATACTGACAGTTCCTTTGTGATCCGTTTCAGAGTGTCTGTCATGATTCTTTCCAGGAAGATGTTGAAAAGAGTAGGTGAGAGCAAGCAGCCTTGTCTGACTCCGACTGTAGTCCTAAACCAGTTTCCTATTTTGCCGTTGAAGTAGACTGCGCTAGTGGCCTTGTAAAGGTTTGCTATGGCTTTGATCAGGTTGGCATTTATGTTGTATAGCTTCATGGTGGACCAAAGGGCTGCATGCCACACCCTGTAAACCGCTTTCTTAAAATCCACAAAGACATGACAGGTCTTGCTGGTGCTGGAGGTACCTCTCACATAGAACTCTCAGGTTGAAGATCTGCTCAGTTGTGCTGCGCCCTGGTCTGAAGCCTACCTGTTCCTCAGCTATGATTTCCTCTGCCTGCGGCTTCAACCTGTTCAGTAGGATCTTTAACATGACTTTGCTTGGGTGGCATAGCGCATATAAGACTGATCGTGCGATAATTCTGGCATTGATGTAAGTTGCCTTTTTTGAGGAGAGTTATTATAAGTAATTGGGTCCATGGTGTGGGCCAATCCCCTGACTGCCAGATCTTATTGCAGAGTGTTAGTAAGGCGCTTATCATGTCTTCTCCCCCTTCTTGGACTAGTTCTGCAGGGATGTTGTCTGCTCCTGCTGCCTTCCCTTTTTTTCAGCGACTTCACTGCAGCCTCTACTTCTTCTCGGAGGATGGGATAGTTGCCATTGTTGGTCACGGGTGGGTTGACAAGTATGCCTGGGTCCCCTGTAGCTCGGTGGTTGTACAAATCTGAGCAGTACTCTGTCTATCTCTTCAGTATGTCTTGGTCTTCCGTAAGACAGTTCATCCCTTCACTATCTTGAATGATCGAGGAGCGTCCTTGTTTTACACTGGTCAGGTCTTTCACCAGCTGGTATGCTTTTTGCTATTATTTTTGTTCAGATTTTCTTCTACGTGTTTACACTGATCTTCAATCCACTTATTCTTTGCCTTTTTCATGCTTTTCTTGATATCCTGGTTATTTTCCCTGTATTGTTTAGTTCCTACTACCTCTGATTTCTTGGTCCGAGCATATTGCGCGTGTACTCCCGGGCCTCGAGGGGGGGGGGGGGGAGTGACGGAGATTAATTACCCTCCCCGCTCCGCCCCCCCCCCCCCCCCCCGGCTGTCTGGGGCGGGTCATTGAGCGTTTACGCTTGCTTGCCTGCTCCCGGATTGCCGGGAGGGGGGGGGGGTGTTGGGGGGGGGGGGGGAGGAGGGGGCGGTGGCCGATGACCCCCTTATATCCAGTCAAACCTGATAGTCCCTCATACGCTCATTAGCGTCAGAAGGGACAGTAAACTGGACTCTTGCTGGTGTCCCTCAGTCGGAGTGCACACCGTGGAGAGAGCATGAGACACACAGAAGTCACACTGAAGGGATTTCCTATCCGGCAGCTTACCTGGGCGTACACAGAACTAATCCTGTAGCAGACGCCTTATACTGACAAACAACCAGCCTGAACATTTGAGAGCCACACTGCCTGCATCTGTATTCCCTAAACTGAAGCAGTTGACGGTCACAGCCCTATTCCACAGGAGCACATGGAGTGTGGCTGTCAATACTAAGTATGGGGGACAAGCACTGGCCGGTTATGTTAGTTCGGGGTTTAATTAACGTCCACGGCACCGAAGTGATAATGGACGGCCCTGAAGGGCGGGTTATGGGGGACAGGGAACTCTATTGCCTATGGAGTACGACGTGAACACTGATCAATTCAGGCGCACTGCAACTGTGCCACTTTGATTTACCAGGACCTTTCAACGGACATGCTATTGAACAAGCCCGTCTTTCCCCCCTGGATTGCGAGTCCAGCTACCGAGGCCCGGACGGGGATTCGAACCCACGACCCGGCGATGCCATTCGCTCTCCTGCTCCGACGCTTAAGCTATTTTGGACTCAAGCACTGGCCAGTTGGTTGGTTAGTTCGGGTTTAACGTCCACGGCACCGAAGTGATAATGGACGGCCCTGACAAGATCTGAGCATTCATAGACTATGTGAATTTCACTATTTTGCCTTTTTTGAGAGTCTGTAGACGTTTCTTTTAAAGACTCGTGCGACATTTTAGACTGCCATATTTTTAAGGTATATTTACATCTTGTCTTAAGACCTTGCTTTTAGTCTGGCCGACCAGATTTTTACCCATCCCGCCGTGAGATGGCCTTAGTCGCCTGCTCGGCGTTAAACACCAATAATCATAATCATAATCACCTGACGGGCGGGTTATGGGGGACAGGGAAATCTATTACCTATGGAGTACGACCTGAACACTGATCAACTCAGGAGCACTCCAATTGTGCCACTTTGATTTACCAGGACCTTTCACAGTCAATGGACATGCTATTGAAAAAGCCCGTCTTTTCCCCCTGGATTGCCAGTCCAGCTACCAGGGCCGGGACAGGGATTCGAACCCACGACCCGGCGATTCCCTTCGCTCTCCTGCTCCGATGCTTAACTGCCTGAGCCGCTATTTCGGACTCTAAGCACCGGCCAGTTGGTTAGTTCGGGGTTTAACGTCCACGGCACCGAAGTGATAATGGACGGCCCTGACGGGCGGGTTTATGGGGGACAGAGAAATCTATTTCCTATGGAGTACGACCTGAATACTGATCAATGTAGGCGCACTGCAACTGTGACACTTTTATTTACCAGGACCTTTCAACGGACATGCTATGGAACAAGCCCGTCATTTCCCCCTGGATTATCACTGGCCGATATGACTGCGTGCCTTATATAGGCCCAGAGCTGACCGTCGGAATTCAAACTCCGCCAAATCGCAGTGAGCGGTTTGACCGACAGCGGCAATGTATGCAGGGTTGGTCCAAAAAACACTAGTCTATAAGCTAGCCAGATCTACCGTGCACCCCCACTCCCCCCCCCCCCCCCCCAGTACTCAATAAGATGGATTTCAAAGTGTACCTTAGTATGTCCTGAGATGTTTAAGCCATGTTCCCCGAAAATCCTTGGGAACACACCAGAGATATAGCCGATGGCGCAAGGGTACCCCCATTCACGCGCTTCGCAGATGCTAAAATGAGGTTGAGAAACATTTTCTAAATAAATCAGAATTCATTCCAGAAGCCCAAATTAGGCAATATTATGTTAAAGCACACTTTCTGCATCCTCTGCCCAAAAAAAAAACAAAACAAAAACAGAATGAACAAATATTGAATCTCTGGCTCATAGTGAAGGTATTTGTGCACCCAGTAAACGGCCATTTCCGTGAAATCGCAAAAAAAAAAAAAAAAGAGACAAAAATAATGTGTCAGATGCCTCCAGACATTTTCTATAGCACTGGCAGTCCACTTTCAGGATTACATCATTAAAACATGATGTCACAATTATTATAAACTTGACTAGGTGATGCTGTGATCACTGTGAGTGCCACAGTGGTTGATTTTGTATCCCTACCCCCAAGTTGTAAAAATACACAAAATTAATTAGAAAAAAGTTACTCAAGTTATTCCATTTCATTTTGACCTATCTTTACCTATTAAGTTTCAATAATGTGAGCATAAAGTGCAAGAAAATTAGGAAAGTTGGCATCCTTTACGGTACATTCGTGGTGAATGATAGCTTTTTCCCATTTAAAATTGCCGAATTGGGAAACGTACGTTGCTTCCGATGCCCTCAGATAAATATTGTATACAACTGATAGGTCTTTGTTAGGTTTTATTGGTTAGGATAGAGTACCACAGTTACTCCCAACCTGATTTTATGAAGCTGTGATGCATTTAGGGGCCACAGTGGCTAAATCTGCTGCCCTACCCCCATTTTACCAGTATGCAAAGGAAGGCAAAATGATCATAAAAATTGCTTACGTCATACTCTTCTGTTTAAATATTTTTTGTTGCCAGTTTTCTTAAATAAATATGCATATCGAGTATAAAAATGTGTGATCAATTCATTAATTTCAATTTGACCCATCAATTTAATTGTAACTATTTTTAACTTCCTGGTCTTTTAGGTGATATTTTACCTAGCGTGTCAGGTCTAGTAAGGTCTTCCCTTTTCCTTTAATTTATTTTCATCTAGAAATGTGTAAATATGAATATGCGTAATAAAGTTTTATGGTTCCTAACAGCTAAAACAATGTTATCAAAATACTTAGTTTCCACATGTCCACCACGAGATCACCACTTCCACCTTCTTCTTCTGCAACGTTCAATTCTTTGATGGCCGTCTTTAAATCTTATATCGTTCTGGCTGCCAATAAGTGAGCTGTCAAGAGCTCGGCAGCATGTTTTCAGAGTTTGGTGTACAGGGGCGTGTCTTCTGGTCAGAACTGCCAGCGGACCGCTTCTCTGTATGGACAGGTTTAGAGAATGTGCTAAGGAGACTGATTTTCTACGCCAAATTCGCATAGGGCTGTTTCCGCATGACGCAGTCTTACGAGGTGAGTCCAGCAGGGTCCGTACGGTCTGTGAACATTTGTGAAAGTTGTTTAAAAAAATGACCGACAAGGCTTTTTCAGGACCCTGGAAAGCCTGTAAATTTCAGTCCTTTTCCTTAAAGACTGAAAGTTTGTAAAAAAAAATAAATGACAAAGTGCTGGCAAACCTTTGTCTACTTCTTTTTTTCTTCTCCCCCAATTTGTGACTATTCCGTTGCGAATGATCATGTTGACGCGTGTTGCAAGTGATCGATATTTAGCTCTGATCATAAAGTGACTGCATGGCCTTTCTGCCGAAAATTCTAAGTGGTTGTTTACGCCATTCGCTAAGCGTTCTTTTATTTTGGTATCTCTTCATGCATTAAGCACGAAAGCTTCAAATGAGCTGCTGATACAGAGTGATCAAATTAAAGTATGTAAACCTTCAGGCTTTAGTTTGGGTTGGTGAAACGTTTATGAAAAGTTTGTGAACTTCGTCCCTCTTTTCTGTACGGACCCTGTCCAGAGTAATCAGTGCGTAGATGAAAGATGGTGGCCTGGCTCTATCTGTTCAGCTTGTTGATGTCGTCTGCCCACAGGCTTCAGCCGCCATTCTGATGTTGCCAATCACTTTGTTGCTGTAGTGTCTTAGTGTTTTTTTTGGGGTTTTTTTTTTGCAGGAAGTTGTGACCTTGAGGTAGTTTGGCGCCTGCTTTGCCCAGGCTGACAGCCTCTCCATTCGAAGCTACTCCAGAATGCACTGGGAATCCACTGCAGCACTATTTTGTGGACAGGACATCCAGTCTATCTTGAAGCTTCCTGGTGAGATCAGTGGATCAGTGGATCAAGCTGCTGCCTTTCCCTAGCTAGTGCTCTGCTGCTGTGTTGAGCACCTGCAGATCTGTACGATAGTTGGAGCTGCTGCCGCCAGCTGGTAAGGAGAGGGAGGTAGTAGTGCGGTCTGCACAACAGATGTACACGCCACTTCCTTCATTCCGCACGGCGTCTTGTGCGGTACCACAGCTGCTGTGAGGGTAGCGCTTGTGCATAAATCTCCAGCGAGATGGCTTTGTGCAGTGCCGCGACCTTTGGCAAAGAGTCCTGGAACATTGTTTATGTTGTCTAGAAGGTTCTTTCGAGATGTCCAGGTATCTGAAGGGAGCTCTTCACACATCTTTGGGCTTAGTTCCAGGACGTCAGTTTTAACCCTTTGCAGGACCTTCAGTTGGCGGTTCAGACTTGGGCGTTTCTGACGGTTCTTGGTCTGCTCCTGTAGTCTCTCATGCTGTCGGTGTTTAGTAAGTCTCTTCATCGTGTGTGCTGTTCTGCGTTCCAGTGGCTCCAATGTCCTCCATTTTCGAAATTGGGTGCTCCAGATGGCTCTAAGTGAATATCACTGCATCATGAGAATGACCCATGTTCTGCATCTTGTCAAGCCTGGCCTTTTTGGTTTTGCATGCAGTGTTTCATGTTGTCGATGTATCTTGGAACCGCACTACTGGTCTGACCGAGCTGCTGTTACCTTGCGCCAGGGTGCTTTAATTTGCTCCAGTGTGGTCCCCACCAGTTTATTCATCAGAGACTTTTTTCCGCAGCTCTAGCTTCCATGGCTTCGATGTAAGGCCTCCACGTGAAACGTGTTGCCAGTAAAGTTGGCTTGTCTGTCTTTGGTTCTGGAAGGTCTCGAGTTTCAAGCTGACCTCTTCCATCTGATTGAAAGAGATGGTCTAGCTCAGTTTGAGTGGCCATCTTTCAGTCCAGCTGTTGACTCTATTGGCAGCATCCTGGATTCTGCAGGATGCCATTTCTTTATGTTCTGCTGCGCTCCACACTGCAAAGTCATCCGCATGGAGGATGTTCTAGACGACCCTTGGTACTGTTGTACTGATGTCATTAATGTAGACCAAGAACAGCATCAGAGACAACATCTCCCTGAGGTACACCTTTCCCGAGTTTGACAAGACTGCTGAATGTGCAGACGGTAGAAGCTTCAGCGGCAGCCCCTATTAAACATGCCTTAACTAATATGAATTACAGTTAAATTGATGGGTCACACTGAAATTAATGAAATGATCACAAATGTTTATGCTCAATATGCATAATGTGTTAAGAAAACTGGCAACAAAAATATTTAAACAGAGGAGTATGACATAAACAATTGTTATGATCATTTTGCGTTCCTTTGCGTTCTGGGAAAATGGGGGTAGGGCAGCAGATTTAGCCACTGTGGCCCCTAAATGCAACACAGCATCATAAAATCAGGTTGGGAGTAACTGTGGTACTCTATCCTAACAAATAAAACCTAACAAAGACCTATCAGTTGTATACAGAGTTTCTGAGGGCATCAGAAACAACGTATGTTTCCAAATGAATTCGGCAATTTTAAACGGGAAAAAGCTATCATTCACCACGAACGTACCGTAAAGGATGCCAACTTTCCTTATTTTCTTGCACTTTATGCTCATATTATTGAAACTTAATAGGTCAAAATGAAATGAAATAACTTGAGTAATTTTTTCTAATTAATTTTGTGTATTTTTACAACTTGGGGGTAGGGATACAAAATCAACCACTGTGGCACTCATAGTCAAGTTTATAATAATTGTGACATCCTGTTTTAATGCTGTAAGCCTGAAAATGGACTGCCAGTGCTATAGAAAATGTCTGATGGCATCTGACACGTTATTTTTGTCTTTTTTTTTTTTTGCGATTTCGCGGAAATGGCCGTTTACTGGGTGCACAAATACCTTCACTGTGAGCCAGAGATTCAAGATTCAATATTTTTTCATTCTGTTTTTTGCAGAGGATGCAGAAGGTGTGCCGTAACATAATATTGCCTGATTTGGGCTTCTGGAATGAATTTTGATTTATTTAGAGGAATATGTTTCTCAACCTCATTTTAGCATCTGCGAAGCGCGTGAATGGGGGTACCCTTGCGCCATCGGCTATATCTCTGGTGTGTTCCCAAGGATTTTCGGGGAACATGGCTTAAACATCTCAGGATATACTAAGGTACACTTTGAAACCCTTCTTATTGAGTACTGGGGGGGGGGGGGGGGGGAGGTGCACGGTAGATCTGGCTAGCTTATGGACTACACGTGCAGCTGACGGAACAACAAAAGACAAAACCTCAGCTTTAAAGATCTACGAGGCCGTACAAATTGAATCAAAGAGCGCCATGGGTTAAGGTGCTCCTGACGTAAACCGTCACAACTAGCGTTGTCTTATGCCTGGCCGTCGCCGGCCCGTGGCTTGGAATTTTTGAAAAATGGCTTAAAGTGCCATTTAGCAGTGCACAGCCACGGTCATCACGAAACACGATAGCGTTTGAGCCAAAACCACTAAGCCACCGAGGAACGCCGCAGAGCAGTAAGTTTAAAGATAGTTAATACATTATCGCAGAAATTCACCGGCGTCAAACTTATTATTGGCTGCTGCCACAGTCACTCGTTCAACATTTTAATTTCTTTATGTGTTTGGCGATTCAGTTTCATACGTTCTGAAACAACCGCCAAAACTGACATAATGAAGAAATTAAAAAGTTGAACGAGGGACAGATATTTCAGTTTCGGCCGGCCGAATGAGTAAATCTTGTTACGTTGACTGATGTTCGTTTTGGATTCCTCATTGGGATTTCATCGTGTGTATGAGGAAACCATGCAGTTTTGGCCATAGTTTTACGCCGATAAGCGTTTTTTTGTTTAGATAGTACTGTTTTCACCGACAGCGGTTCTGTTTCTATCTATCTCTCGAGTTGTGCATTCTAGCAGAGTGTTATACACTGTTATAGTCTGCCAAATAGTACACTTTTATTAGGTTCAGTTCACTACTGACATAGTTTAGAATTAATATATCTTTGGCAAGGGTGGACCTTTTATTTGTTTGCCCCTCATGATCATAATAGACATCCATCAACTGCTGTTTAAGTTCCATGTGCCAGCCCACATTCTCATCAGTCGCAAACCTTACTTCAACAACCCAATCTTTAACACACACACACACTCTCTCACTCTCTCTCTCTGACTGGATGAACAAAATGATCCCGACATTAGAACTGGTCTTGCATTGGAACGTCCTCACCCACCTGCCTCCAGTTTTTATTTACGCCCAACATAGACGCAGTACTCACACTCTTAGCATAACTCATATCATACTGAGGCTAACGGCTTCAAATTTGTAAACTGCCAAATGCAAGCTACATTATAGTAATTACAGGATACAGACCAATGGCTTTAGTTCAAGGGTGGTGCCAGAATAGCTTGGCGCATAGAGGCGCCAAGCTATTCTGGCACTACCCTTGAACTATTTTAGTCAAACTTATTTTACACACTGGTGTATTCCGAATGATAAGGGTTAAAGTGACTAATTTCCACCACACTTCAAAGTATGAAAAATTACAAAAACGTTAGCTATAAAAATTCAAGTTCGTATTCTAAAAAACGTAATGAAAATCCACCTACTTTATGCTCACGGTACTATTGGACGACGTCACCAGATTTTACAAACTGTATAAATATGAAGTGCACATATATTATTGTTAGTGTTTTGGCATACAAAAAGTCTTGTGTGTGTTTCAGTAATTCCACTAATCACGGAAGAAGTGCATCAGACTATCGCACCTAAATAAATGGTGCCATATTCGTTGGGTCCAACTATGGAATGCTGTGACGTCACATGAAAAAGAATATATAATAAATTTATTATTTTCTGAATGCCCGATAAAGGACGAACGCGCTGATACTAATTAAGAAGTATTTTCTCGTAGTTATCATAGCTTTACTGTCTCTCAAGTGGGTTAGGCCAAACACTGTGGTATCTTCGATACGGCGTTTATATTGGGCAAACATCTAGGACGCTGTGTGGTTCTGGATAGACTTTCAGAAAACACATAGTCTCCGATCCCCCGAAGGAGCGAGGGGCGGGGGGGGGGGGGGGGGGGGGGGGGGGTAAAAAAAAAGGTAAAAAAAACCCCACAAAAAACACTCTTGTCATGAAGAGCAGTCTTCGGAGATCGGTTTTGAAGGCACTCATTTTCTTGGAGAGATATTATGTTCCTATTATGAAAACGCCAAAAATCGCCTAATATGAAACAGTGTTTCATATTGAAAACGGTGTTTCACAAAAGGTGCAGCTAACGTATATCTGAAACCATCCAGCGAGTTTGTTCCAAATTTTACGTGTTGACACTTTGTCTTTGTCAAAGATCTTCTGGATCATGTCACTTTTTTCAAGGTCAAGGTCACAATGGCTACATTACTGCATAAGCCGTTGTCCATGCAATGTTGCTGTATACACCGAAACGGTTTGATCCGCATGGCAAATTGTGATATTTTGTGACGGTACAGAGTGTTGCTCACCAGAATCGCCACTGTCTTAAAAGACCTAGGCCAAAGCGGCCATATTTGTTTGTGCATATTAAATGTGCTTGCCAATACCTAAAAAACCATTGACATATTCAATCTGAAATTTATATAATAGTGTTCTACCACATCACAAATTGTCACGAGTCATAATTATTCCTCTACCTCAAGGTCGTCATAGCTGCCGAATTTATTTTCCTCCAGACCATTGTGTAGAGAATAGATCTGAAACCGCTGTACTGATCTGCTCCGAATATTTAGGAAATGATGCCTAACCTTCGTATGTGATGTCATTAACAGAATAAATTCACTACTGACCTTTAAGGTAAATGTCCCAGAGGCCATATTTCTTTGAACCTTTGTACAGGTAATATCTCTGAAACCACAGGCCCAGTTTTATCCAAATTTTATTCGATGATATTTGACTTAACCCCTTCACAGCCGACAAACTCGCAATAGGATCCATCCGCAAGACACATAGATTCTCATGAGCCCCGCGGTTGCGGGGGCTCGTGAGGATTTAGGCTCGTGGTGACACACCTTTATGTATATTTATTGGACGACTTCTTTGGAACTGAATTAACCCTTTTCATCCTGATACACCCACTGCTTGAAATAAATTTGAATGATAGTTCAAGGGTAGTGCTATAGTAGCTTGGCGCCAAGCTATTCTGGCACCACCCTTTAACTAAAACAGTTGATCTATGTCCTAATCTGTAATAAAGCCTTGATAAGATCTGAAGCAAATTTTACAAAATCAACCTCAGTATGTAATGGGTTAAGAAAGATTTCATAGCACTATTTGCGCCTAGTGGCACCGAAGAGAATAAGGCATATATATCAAAACAAACTTTATGTCGCTACATTACTTCAAGATGAAGCGCACAGTGGCCTTATGGGGATGCTTTCAGACAGACAAAATGGCGAGGTACTGTCTGCGGGATGGAGGTGGTGCTAACAAGCGTTTCCAAGCGCAAACCTTGTTGGCTTAGATGTGACAGCAGTATAAATGTAGTCACCAACCATCCATGCATCCCGGAAGAGTCCAAAATAACTCAGGCGGTTAAGCGCCGGAGCATGAGAGTGAAGGGAATCGCCGGGTCGTGGGTTCGAGTCCCCGTTCCGGCCCCGGTAGCTGGACTCACAATCCAGGGAAAAAAGCACGGGCTTGTTCCATAGCATGTCCGTTGAAAGGTAAATCAAAGTGACACAGCTGCAGTGTGCCTGAAATGATCAGTGTTCAGGTCGTACTCCATAGGTAATAGATTTCCCTGTCCCCCATAACCCGCCCGTCAGGGCCGTCCATTATCACTCCGGTGCCGTGGACGTTAAACTCCGAACTAACCAACCAACCATGAATCCGCTCTTCATGCATGGTGTGTGTATGCCGCGTGCGTTTGTCTAAGAAAATTTCTCAGGGTCTATAGCATCCACAGACTTTAGACCCGACACAACTGTAGTTTACAAGAACGCTTTTGTACACATATTTCACCTGTAGCCGGAAACGGTCAAGGTCATCATTGGTCAATATATTTGTAAAGGTTAGTCATTTTTCGTACACACATTTTTCAAATATATAACTTTAAGCGCAAAAGTTTGACAGTACCTAAGTATGCTTTTTATGCCATGATAATTTCCGAATGACCTCTCATAACGGTAGAGGGCAGTTTTATAAAAAATAAAAAAAAAACTTTCGGGAGATTCTAAACACATTTTTAGACATGGAAACTCTTCCTATCTGCGCTGTCAGAATTGCTGTGAAAGTCAAGAAAGTGAGGACCTACAAATGCACCACTCGCTGAATATGAATATCGCACGAGGGGTGCCTGGTGCTGATGTTAGTGCTGGTGGGGGGGGGGGGGGGTAGAGGGACGGGGGAGAGTGGTCTGGATACCTTTTCACCAATGGTCGAAAAATCAAACGATGGGAGGGGGACCACATTCTTAAGGGGGGTTTCCATTTTCCAAGATGAGGTGAGGGGACGGGAGGGGGGAGGGGGAGGGATGGGGGGGGGGGGGGGGGCGCAACATCCAAAACTGGAAGATTACACAAGTACACAAATTAAAAATGTTCTGGGAGTCAGGAGTTCCGTAGGCCTTGGAACATTCCCATCCCCTGAATCATCTTCTGAACATTACATAAACATGTGTCGATAATGCTAGCTCTTATCAAGTTTTACTCCTGAGGTGGAAAAACTAACCTCTGCCATTCTGACTCACGTCAGAGAGGAACCATGTGGAAAATCTCATATTTTGCTCCTCTTACCTTAGCCGGGCACAAAGAGCCTGGCAGCCAACATCCATTCTCGTAAATTCAGTGGGGTATACATGTCTTTCTTATCCCCCCCCCCCCCCTTTTTTTCTGTCCCTATAGCACGGAAGTGATCAGAGACTAACATGTTTACTTTAGTTAACAAGGACAACAATAAAAAGGAAATTTTCATTACTTTTTAAAATATGCCACACTATCTGTTCACATTTAATAACCAACACGGTCCTTGTATAGGGAAGAAAGTATAATTTATTTTCATATTTAAAACCAGGGTTAAGATTCAGGACCACCTATGTATAAAAAACAAAAGGTTTAAGAATTCGTATTTTAAGTCTGTATGTATACATCAATTATGATTACAAGAAAGTTAAAACAAGTTTAAGAGTTTTCAATAAAAGTTTGTTTATCTTTCTTTATCTATGAATTGGGCAGTAGCTAGGTAGCAGAGGGGTAGACGCGCCTTCATCGCTGACTGACTAAATCAGTATACATGTAGGAAAACGCTTTCTCTTAACTCATTCTACCCCAACACCAAAATCCCAAAATGATGCCGTTGTCCTATGAAGACTGCATTGCAGTGCAGGACACAGATCGACCATGATAGTTCAAGGGTGATGCCAGAATAGCTTGGCGCCCATAGGCGCCAAGCTATCCTGGCATCACCCTTGAACTATCATGGTTGATCCTTATCTTGCTGTGGTGTGTCTGGGGTAGAATGAGTTAAAGCCGGCAGTGTCTCCAAAACTTCCATCCAAAAGAAATTATTGTGGAAAATAAACATGGTACACAAGCATTGTAAACGCCCTGTCCCGAGCGTTCTTTTATCACCGTGAGCGTATAGCCGAAGGGGTGAATTGGCTGAAAGGAGTCATCCCTCGCACCCTGTGCTCACAATGTTTGACCACAAGTCTATCCTCCGATGTAGATTGATTAACTGATTGACTTTCTTTGTCAGCAAATGAGGTTTTAGTCACGCAGGCTCATCTTTTCAAACCTGTCCTGTCTAAATCTACCCGCAAATAATAAAGGCCAGTTGCATGAGTGAACTCAGTCCTTCGCCAGCTACTTTCTTTACTCATGCAACCAGCCTCCGGCGCCTAAAACGTTTCTGTTCTTGATTTTCTGATGCGAGTTTTTTCATTTGTTGGCTATATCCTTTAGTCTATGCCGGTATTGTCGGCTTTTTTTCTTCTTCTGAAGCGTGTTTATTTCTTTGTTTGTGATTCTCTGAGTGTCCCGACTCAGTGTTTATGACTGTAGAGTTGTATGAACGTGTTCCGGGGGTCACCGAAAGCCGACAACGCCGCAGTCTTACATCACGCCATTTCACCTATAAGAGGCTTAGATAAACACGAGTCCCCCTCCGGACAGGTGGAATGGGCTGACTAGAAAAGACAGTGTTATCGGGAAATGTATTTGTTCCTAGGCCGTCGTCACTCCTGACGATGATCGTCGAATTACGGACTCTCTTGGCGGAGCGGTCATCGTCGTCTAACTCACTCTTGGCGCCTATAGTGCAGCCCGTAACTCGCGCCTCGCTGGCCTTGCTTGAAAAACCTGTGCGCTGGGCTGCACTACATTCGTAGGCGTTGTCGATGTGAAGGCCACCAACGAGGGACCACGGCGTCGCAGCAACTGCATTAGCTCAGCCCGAAATTTGGAGCCGCTCAGACAGTACAAGTAAAAATTCATAGCGCTGTTGGTGTAAAAGAGCAGACTTGTCACCGCTTTGGGCACCTTTAAATTAATTTCTTCCTGAAGAGACAGTTTCACTCTCAAACTGTGAGGGTACAGGGCGCGATACCAAAAATGCGGTGAAGTCGACAGCAGGAAAAAGAGGCTGACCGCTAATAGTATACCGGTCAGGGAGGACCGTTTGCGGTGACTTCGGAACCCTGAGGACGTGTGTTCCATCTTGTACAGAAGCAGTGCGTTGCCCGTAATGATGATAGCTGAGGGAAGCAAGGAAACGAGGACAAGATCCACCCAGACCCACTCTTCTTCGTAGAATAATCGATCGAGGCCCGCGGGCCTGCAAGTCAAGTTTCCCGCATTTGCAGTTTTTGTGAGAGTAAAGAAAGAAAGTTGAAAGCTGTTAATGACGAGCGATGAGGTGACGATGACCGCGACTGAAATACCTGCCCTCATCGGCGTGCATATGCGTTTGACCTTGTGCGGGTACCACACAGATATGAGTCGTTCGGCAGTCATGAGCACTACCAGCCAGCTCGACTCGATACAACTGGAGGAATACAGCCATGGGTGCACCTGAAAATAATCAACATCATTATCACCATCATTATCATCATCATTTAGACGAAATCCATTTTGACTTTCTTATGTTATCTTACCGATGCTATACACAGTCATCGCGATAAAAAGCGCTGCCCACAGCCAAAATTTTAAATGGTGTCGGTGACGTCATGCAATGCGTAAAAAGAACGCGTCCTATACCTGTAAATAGGTTGTCCGCTGGCTACACATATCATCGTTTACTTGAAAGGTCACCATCCAAAACGGACTGGTCGTTTTCATTCTGGTATGGGTGCATGGTCTTGATGGCGGTCCACACAGTATGCGGATTCGTCCATTGCTGTGGGTGGCACACCGAAATTCATGTGATTCAAGTGTGATGGACTATGTTATAAATATCGAATCAGTATGGATCACTCCTTTTCAGTTGCTGGTAGATGGGCAAAAAGCGCCTAGGTGGCCCAGAATGACGCATACCGCTGTGCATAGTTGTGAATAGTATTTCAGAACAAATCAAAATATATTGTTGACCTATTTCCTCATCCCCTGTGACCTTGACCTTCAAGAGAGGTCACTCAAATTGGTATGTTTAGAAAGGCCTTGCCACAAAGTATCATTGGGCCAAGTCTGAAGACTGTGGCTTGAATAGTCTCCGAGAAAATGCCAACCGCGACGGACGGACGGACGATCACTGGCCCAGAACATAGACTCACTTTTGGTTCGTATGTGAGCAAAAATACAACAATGAAACAAACCGACATACCGGCTTTTGCCAAATAACGACAGTGATGCTGTGTTTTGTTTTACTTAGCAGTTCGCTACATAGAGTTATCACCCTTTGGGAATGAGAATGGGATACATGCTGCTCATTACCAAATTACACATGCATTACAGCGTTCGACACGAAACCCAGTTAGCATGAGATCTGTAAGACCAATCACATTTCTCACAGCAGTGACCTTCTGATGAAAAGCACTTACAAAGCAAAAGGGGAATGGTCAGAAACAAGACCTATCACAATTCACGTTTGTTTGCGCGAAACTGACGCACTGGACTAGAAGAAGGTGGAAGGCTAAATGTGAGTGGTTACAATCACATTTAGCATTCCACCTTCTTCTAGTCCTACTCGAGTCTAGTCCGAAGAAGATGCAATGCAAAACGTGACTCAACTTGCCGACTAGTGCACATCTCGTGAAAACAGGGTTCCGGCCAGTGGCGAGTTGTCCATTACCTTGCATAACAATATGTGCTGCCTACGAAAGTCCACTTTAAAGCCTGTGAGGTACTGTATCCATTCATTTAATAGACCTGTAAGGACGATCATGTCCGAAACGGCCAGTGCTATGATGTACACGCCCATTGCGGGTTGTCGCCAGTGCATCCGCCTCGTAATCACAATCGACATCACGTTGCCGAACGTACCCACGGCTAGCACAAAAGGTGCGCCGTATTGGAATATCGCCCTCGCCGTATGCTGAGGCTGCCGGTCAAATGTCTTCATCGCCACGTCCAAATTAACTTATTAAGCCCTGAGGACACAATGAACAAATCTGGAGATATCCTATTACATCTACGTCACAGTCCGGAGATAGATCGACCATGATATTTCAAGGTCGGTGTCGGAATAGCTTGACGTCAGCACCCTTGAAATATCATAGTCGATCCACACGTCAGGGCTTTATGGGTTAGGAATCTGTAAACAGAACCTTCCCTCCCCCCCCACCCCCCCTCCCAAAAAAAAAAAAAAAAAAAAAAAAAAAAAAAAAAAAAAAAAAAAAAAAAAAAAGTGAAGGGAAGAAGAACCAAACTGCTGTTCAGAAGACATCAAGTTTCAATGGCTCCTTAGTGGAAGGCAGAAGAAGTCAAAAGGCAATTAACCCTTTTAGGTCCTGGGACCCTGCAGCAGGAGATGGATTGATCATGATAATTCAAGGGTAGTGCCAGATGAGCTTGGCGCCTGAAGGCGCCAAGCTCACCTGGCACTACCCTTGAATTATCATGATCAATCCTTCTCCTACAACAGGTACATAGTCATTATAGACAAGGCTTCCAAGCGTTTTTCACAAACCAGATAGGTGAGGCTAGCGCTGGCAGAAATGTACACAAACCAAGGGGAATCATTCAGCGCTGGACAGACAAACAGTTAGATCCCCTGCCCCCGCCTATCATAATACTCGCTGGCGATTGGGTGCCTGATAGGCGGGGGCATGGGGATCTAACTGTTTGTCTGTCCAGCGCTGAATGATTCCCCTTGGTTTGTGTACATTCCAATCGTTTGGAAAGGCGGCCGTGGGGTTAAGAAGATAATCATTTCACTGCTGACAAAAAAAAAAAAAAAACTGAAAAAGATCCAACTGCAAGAGACAACCCACCCACCCCCCACCCCCTCCCCCTTTCCTTCCCCGCAATTAATCATTTCACTGCCGACTGGAGACAAATTTAATACGATCCAACTGCAGGAGACATAGAGCCCCCCTCCCTAACCCCCGTTGCCGGGCTCATGAGGATCTATCCCTATTGCTGACGCCACTTTGTATGCATGTTCCTTGAGCTGTGTTTTTTTGAATTGACGAAGAGTTTAAAAACAAAATCTGCATGCACTGTCAGAGAAGCGGTTAAAATCCACCGATTTTCTGGAAGATTCGTCATGAGATCAAAGTATTATAGTCCCTGGTATTGTACGTTCTAGTCTTGCGGTACAGTCCCACACTAGACTATATTCGCCAATTACCGTACACCTCGAGGAAAATCTGTGTTGCGACGTTTCTACCAGGCCGGCAGCCATGTGCAATGCTCAAGGGACGTCAGCAAAGCCTGTAGGGACACCAGGAAAACCTCTGCTATCTTGCAATACCATTTGCCTTTTGTGGAAGGTTTTACGGAATGGCAATGGCCAACAGTGCGGAGGCGTGAAATGCTAATTACCAGATCCTTTGTTTTAATTCTATTCTCTTCGCGGATAGCCTTTGTTTTATTTCCGTACAAAAGCTAGTTGTGTACAGACAGTCCTTTTCAACTTTGAGTTGATTTGTCGCGAAGTTTCCCATACATGCTTTTGATTGACTACTTTATTATTTTAGTGCACTCGTTGGGTGCAGAATTAATCGGTACACAAACCTTCAGGATGTTGACTAGCCTGACAAACGGACACATGCAAACATGAAGACAAGCAACCAGTAGGCCTTCTCACTGGCTTGGCACACTAGCTGATTCCAGCATCCAGTTTCACGAAAAAGAGAGAATAAAAAAACAAAAACAAAAAGAACACTGACTCGTTGCGCCTATCTGATGTAATAAACTCCAAGTAACATGTTGTAATGTTAGTCGACGCGTAATGTTCGATCACCCTAGCTTGAAGGTTCCATAGTGACGTAAAAACAAAACAAAAGAACAAAGTTGACCAACTAGTACGCGCAGACTTCAAAGAACAAGAAGATGGGATGCACCATAACCCACAAAGCCTCTTTTATATGAGAGACATAACCCACAAAGTCCCTTCTATATGAGAGCTGTCTTCGCTGTCCTTGACCTGATTCTATAGGACCTCACCGAGCACGCGCCAAAAAAGCCACGCCTCCTAGCAATTGTTGCTGGGTGCCACAAGGGTGTCATATATATATATATATATATATATATATATATATATATATATATATATATATATATATATATATATATATATATATATATATATATATATATATATATATATATAATTTTTTAAAATTTTTATTTTATTATTGTTTTTTCGGGGGGGGGGGGGGGGGGAGATGGGTCTTTTTACTTATATTATGTTTTATCTTTTGCTGTATCGTCTGATGTATTTGTATATGTGTAGGGTAGCAGGACAGTTTGGAAGACAGGGATTGCTTTGCCTAAAACTTTTTATCCTGAATAAAAACGTTTCATCATCAAGCTTTCCTGTCTTTTGGGCAATATGGCGGACGGTAGCGCGCGTGATTCGACTGAATGCGTTGCAAATGCTACAAGCCTACATTTATGCCAGGATACAAAGCTATGTCCAAAACGGCTCAAGATCGAGGCAAAGCAAGTTTGCATCAAGTTTCATTGATGCTGTTCATATTTATCCTACAACTGGCAGTGATTCCGTTCAAGTTTCATCCGTGTAGTCGCAGATCCACAAGAACGCGCCGATCCACACAAACTGTACGTGGAAAATGAGCATCAGCAAGCACAGGTCACATAAGCTATCAATGCCTGCAGAGCCGGGTAGGTGTTTTTGTTATTGGTGTTGCTAAAAAAAAAATTAGCACACTTATACGAGCTATTTTAGTCCCTCTTGTCTCATCGTAGCAGTGCTGCTCAGCGCTCTCTATTGCTGGCTGTGTTCAGTGTCAGGCTGAGCTGATTACTTTCACTCACAAATAAAATCGATGTGTGTGTGTGTGTGTGTGTGTGTGTGTGTGTGTGTGTGTGTGTGTGTGTGTGTGTGTGTGTGTGTGTGTGTATGTGTATGTGTATGTGTGTGTGTGTGTGTGTGTGTGTGCGCGCGCGCGCGCGCGTGTGTGAAAGCGAGCGGAGAGAGGGAGAGAGAGAGAGAGATTATTAATAAATAACCATGCATGTATGATTTGTATTTCAGGTTCAATGGTTACTGTTCTCATGTCATTGGGCTTCAGAAAACTCTTCAGTATTTCAAGGCAGCTAAACTTTTTTGTCCCATGTGCCTAATCGACTGAGCTGCAGCGTCATGCCACAAGCCTGGGGAGCAGCAATATCAAAAGGCACCAAGATCGCATCTGTCTCAATAATAAAACCATGGTGTGCTAGCCAGGCCATCGGAGAAGCGGACGAAAAGGCCCATAACATGCCACATCAACACAAGCAAGAAGTAAGCATTACCTAAAATAAAATCAAAACTATTATTAACTGGTAAATTATATTTTATTCTGGAATGTGAGTGGCTCACATGCCAAAACACAACACACAGAGAAATACTAGTTCAGGTCATAAATGGCTGATTCACAGTGGCACTTACAATTTGATAGCATAGGAATATTAGATTAAAAACTCATTTTCATTTTATTATGAAGTCTTCAAAATTCTTAATATCAGCAAAGAGTGAGAAACATTATATCGTGTGGCTGTACTACAGCTGCATTAACATATGTTTGGATTTTGGCTTTTTCGTCATTTAGTCAATCTTTTAAGCACAAGTACAGTGAAAAAGGGTAGACTTTCAGCACCTACAGTGTAGGTGCTGAAAGTCTGCCATGTTTCACTACACCTGTGCTTAAAAAATTGACCATTTGGCAACAAAAAGGACAAAAAAGCCAAAAACTAAACATATGTTAATGCAGTGTAGAACTAGAACAGGTTGTTTAGTTGTCTCTCCTTTTTTTCCTCACCAAGTCTACTCCAAATACTTCTTCTTTTGCTGGTTGCGTCTGCACACCTTCAGTTCTTTGCAGCCTTGAGATGGGGGTCATTCAAATTTGTCAAATTCTTGATCTGATCTCCTCCTCCAGCAGTTCTATCTGTATCTTCTAGCTTGCTATTTCAGAATTTGCACTCTGCAGCGATGGCCAGGTAGTCTAATGGTGAAATCCCTAAAAGCGAACTTTAAAAAATATAAACAGTATATCTATATGATTAACTTAAAACGTCAAACGTATTTCTAAAGCTGCACTCAATATTTGTCCACAGACCAGGAGACTGAAAAGAGAGCCAATGCTAGGGAATCAACAGGGTCGCTGACATGTGTGTCACAACGAGGTCCCCAGTTGATCTCCCGCAAGAACTGGATCGCCTTTGCTTGACCAGTTAGTGTCCAAATCCTGAGAAACGTGAGGAAAGAACAGAGAACTGAACAGTTCTAATCATTGGGTATAGAGGCAAAAAACCCCACAAAACCAAGAAACTGGCGACATGAAACTTCCACATAGATCTAAATAGAAAAGCAAACGTTTCTGACAAACGTCTTGAAAGTATTTTTTCACACACTTTTTTTCTCAGCTGCAGCCATATTTTTTGTAAACGACATGAGGACACTGCCAAGAGTAAATATTTAGACGTACTTCCTGACAGACACCTGCATAAGCGCAGCATTGTGGTTAATCCACAGTTTCTATTTCTAGTAGTAGGAGCAACTCGAAGTGTGCGACAGTGGCCAGACAGGCATAATCAAAGTCAAATGCCCACCCGCATCCAGAAATTACACTATACTCATGGCATGTCAGTTACCAGGATTTTGTGTGAAATTAGCTGACAACACCAGCGTGGGACTGAAGACATCATATTCCTACCACACGCAGGTGCAAGGCCATCTAAATATCACAGGTTATTGTTTTGACCCAAAGAGATGTAAATGTATCGAAAATCACACCAGACAAACCATTCATGGCATCACTGTTTCACATACTGTCAGCTTTCTACAAAGAACAACGAAAGCCTTACTTGGAAAGTGAAATGTCATCACAGAGTTTAAGCGAAATGTTAGGCATGCACCTCTGCTTTTATTGTCAGCATATACACAAAGATATACTCGCCTCATTGTTCTGCTGCCCCACACTTGCCAGCTACAGTTTCAGGTGTATTTTGCAAGATTGGCTTAATCTTCCTGCGAAGATTTTACAGAATCTGTGCTGCCCCCTTTTGTGAGCAGTCTGGATTTGTAGGCAGGTGACTCGTCTGCTGGAATTGGGTAGGGGTGCAGCTCACTGGGTTCGCCATCCCAAAAATGCTGAGAAGAAAAACGTTGCATGAATATATGCTCATCATAAATAGATCTGATGAAATGTGTTACTGTAGGAGTGATGTATCTATTTGTGCTTGTCGTGATTTGTTACATTGAGTGAGAGAGTGCAAACCGAAGAAACGTACGGGCACAAACCTTTGGTTATGGTGTTTCTGGAGAGTTAATTCCATATTTAAAATCACACATACACACACATTCATCACAAGTGTGCAGATCAGTGTAGCGGTACTGCCTGATAGCGAGTGCTTGCGCATTACGCTCCGGCCGTGGTAACTCGATAGCTGAATTATGTACCACTTCCGCAAGTGAATCGTAACCATTTTCATGGAATCTAGAAAAATGACACTTACCGCATACAAACAGCTCAGCGTCCGCTCTTGTCCTCTGGAAGGGGGGGGGGGGGCGGGGGTAGTATCCCGATGTCACGTTGGGATGATCAGTGTGCGGTCTACAGCAAATTTAGTTTTATTCAGCCCATGGCGTTGGTTTTGGGAGGGGGAAAAAAGGCAGAACTGCTATTCTTTGATGGTTTCAGGGTAGCTTTCGTCCCGATTGCAGGTACTCCAATGGCAATGCCTGACCATTTCAGTGAAATGTATACGTACAGACAGTATCGCACTTCGACATTTCCTTGCTTAGTTACGGGAAAGCTTGTGGGGCCAAGCAACAAAACCGCGCTGCTTAAATTATTTTCTATTTTCTGATTGGCTGAAAAAGCGCCGCACCGGTGAGGTCAATGCGTCAGTGTGCGTGCGAGACCGATAATGAGCCGGGACTGAGGGTGTTTTCAGTTATGTGACAAAAAGCTGACCAATCATCAAAGAGGATTTTTTCAAGATGGCGGCTACTTTCGATATTTAAACGTGTCTGCATGGTCACAGAAATATATTCATTAAAAATCAGTATCGTTTTAACTGTCAAAATCCGGATGTGTATACACCTATCGATGATTCCCGTTTATCCTCATAGAAAATATAGGCTCCAAAAAGCGCTCAACTCGTCGCATTTCAGTCAAACTCGATGACAGCACGACCCATTGCAAATGAATGCGAAACAAAACATTGGGTAGTTTGCATTTAGTTTCTCTTGTCCTGGCGTACAGAAGTTAAAATACGCAATCCAGACCAAAAAGGTGATTGCCAAGCGTGTAAAATGCAAAGAAGTACCCAACGGAGAAAGAAACACGCTTAAAAAGAGAAGTTACAACAATTTATTACTAAGATTGCGAATACCCTTTTTCAAAATAGACAAACCAACAAACATAGAGATCGGATCAGTCGCTACTTATCTTCATTTATCGCAGAAGGAATGTGGCAACTCCTGTGATATATGAAGATAAGTAGCGGCTGATCTCTATGTTGGTTTGTCTATTTTGAAAAAGGGTATTTACCCGAAATATTAATAAATTGTGTTGTAACTGTCTTTTCTAAGCGTGTTTCTTTCTCCGTTGGGTACTTCAGTCTGTACTGAAGTTAGCATATAGACCTTTGGCCCTCCGTAGACCCCCCCCCTCCCCCCCCCCCCCCCCCCCCCCCCCCCCGTGCGGGTGATCGGAGACTATGAAAGTCTATCCTAAAATAGGTAGCTTCCTAGGTGTTTGCCAAAAATAAACACCATATCGAAGATACCAGAGTTTGACCGAAGACAGCACATTATCTCTTTGGTTTGACCGAACCCATCACCCAAAGGGTCATAATTTTTGGGGGTAGGGGTACTAGATGGACAGTAAAGCTATGATAACTACATGACAATACTTATTATCTGGTATCGGCGTGTTTGTCCTTTATCGGGCATTCAGAAAATAATAAACTTTATCATATTATTTTTTTATACGCGATGACGTCACAGCGTTCCATATTTGCACCCTATGAAGAATAAGGCACCACTTTTAAGGTGCGGCCGTGTTCTGACGCACTTCTTGCTTAGTGGAATTAAACGCACACAAAAGATTTTTATAAGCTAAAGCACTTCCAGTAATATATGTGCACTTCATATTTACGCAGTTTGTAAAATCTGGTGACGTCATATAATAGTACAGTGAGCTTAAAGTAGAGGGATTTTCACTACGTTTCAGAATACGAATCTTTATAGTTAAAGTTCTTGTAATTTTTCAGGCTTTGAAGTGTGGTGGAAATTGGTCAGTTTATGCTAAGAGTGTGAGTACTACGTCTAAGATGGGCATAATTTTTTTTAAAAATGGAGGCAGGTGGGTGAGCCGGAATGGGGTGGGGGAGGGGGGGGGGAGGGGGTAGATGCAAGGGGTAATAAACACACACACACACACACACACACACACACACACACACACACACACACACACACACACACACACACACACACACACAGAGCTTACAGTATGTTTCTAATTAGTTTAAGCTGAGGCTACAATAGACCGACCCATTTTGTATTTGTCTCCACCCCTTTAGTCGGGGTCCGGCAAGAATGCAACGCGTGCTTCAAGGAAAGAGCGCGAGTGTAGTCTGCTAGCATAGTACAGCGCGCTATTCGACTTGATTTTTTTAACAATTTTTACAATGGCATATTTTATAAAACATACCATTATTGGAGCTGTAAAATAATCAGTTCAACTAGGTATTGGGTTTAATCATTACAGCAAGTGGGGATATTGTCAGTCAAGAGATTATGTAGTTATTCGACCCTAAATTTAGCATTTTATGGCATGCGCCGTCTCATTTCGCCAAATCAAGTTGTTGTGATTTGTATTAAAATATAAAAGGTTGAACTTTGAAATTTTGCACGACCACACATATTTATGCGCTCTTTCCGATGGTAATATAAGTTTTTATGTGTTTACAGTCTGACATTATGGGTGATCCTAAACCTACATGTGAGCATATCCCGCTACTGAGTCTCTAAAAGAAATTCTCGGGCGCAGGCAGTCACTGAGTACACTTTTCTGGTCTATCTAAAATCATCTCTTTTTTCCCCGTGAGAAAATGAAACTTCGGCTAGTACTAGTCTGTTTACATCAATGAGGCGTCTCTCACTCACACTCACAGCCATACGTACCTGCAAGCTTCACTGTCACATCACAGCTGACAGATCTAATCTACGATGCAATTTAGCACGAACGCGTCACACAAACATTGAACCGACAGATCTACGCCGGATCCATGTTAGCAGACCAAATGTACAAGCGATCGAGTCAGTCTGTGAATACTATGGTGGAACAAGGAAAAGAACGGAAATTTTACTTTCGAGCATACGTAGTGATGTCTTGTGGTTCTCTCAGGGTTCAGTTGACCACTGATGTGGCCGACCGCAAGCGGCTTTTGTTTCGCATTCTTAGTCGTGTCTGCCGGTCGTGATAAGTTGAAAGGCTTCAGGAACGGAAAAATTCTTCTCCTGAATATGGATCGGGGTATCAGGAATCTGCTTTACACTCCCCATAACAAAAGTGCTTTCCAATACCACCGAAACTGGCGCTAAAATAATGGAAACATCGACGCTCTCCCATGTCCCGCAAGCATAAATATCCGATGTTAATAATATCGTCGGCTTGGCAGTCAGAAAACAAGTGGCGTCTACAGCGTTTTGATTGGTCGAGAGGCTAAGTCTGGACCGACATTTCACCCCCAAAACGGGTTGGTCTACTATGTCTGACGACAGTTGTGCTGCCCAAATCGGAATAAAATGAAAGAATAAGCGTATGGACTATTAGGGGGCCTATAATACGAGCTGCATAACTTGAAACATCTATCTCCCTTACGTCACTGACAAATCGGCGGATGAATGAGGCGATTCTAATACCAGTTCTAATGTCAGGATCATTTTGTTTGTCAGTGGTGTGTGTGTGTGTGTGTGTGTGTGTGTGTGTGTGTGTGTGTGTGTGTGTGTGTGTGTGTGTGTGTGTGTGTGTGTGTGTGTGATGGTCTAGCTCAGTTTGAGTGGCCATCTTTCAGGGTCACATTGAAATTAATGAAATGATCACAAATTTGTATGCTCAATATGCATACTGTGTGAAGAAAACTGGCAACAAAAATACTAAAACAGAGGGGTATGACGTAAGCATTTTTCGTTCCTTTGCGTACTGGCAAAATTGGGGTATGGCAGCAGATTTAGCCACTGTGGCCCCTAAATGCATCACAGCATCATAAAATCGGGTTCGGGGAGTAACTATGGTACTCTATCCTAACCAATAAAACCTAAAAAGACATATCAGTTGTATTCAAAATTTCTGGGGGTCTCGAAAACGTACGTACGTTTCCCAATTCGGCAATTTTAAATGGGAAAAAGCTATCATTCACCTCGAACGTACCGTAAAGGATGCCGACTTTCCTTATTTTCTTGCACTTTATGCTCACATTATTGAAACTTAGGTAAAGAGAGGTCAAAATGAAATGAAATAACTTTAGTATTTTTTTTTCTAATTAATTGTCTATTTTTACAACTTGGGGGTAGGGATACAAAATCAACCACTGTGCACTCAGTGATCACAGCATCACCTAGTCAAGTTTATAATTGTGAGATCTTGTTTTAATGATGTAAGCCTAAAAATGGACTGCCAGTACTATAGAAAATGTCTGAAGGCATCCGACACATTATGTCTTTTTTTTTGGCGATTTCGCGGAAATGGCCGTTTACTGGGTGCACAGATACCTTCACTGTGAACCAGAGATTCAATATTTTTTCATTATGTTTTTTTTGCAGAGGACGCAGAAGGTGTGCCTTAACATAATATTTCTTGATTTGGCTTCTGGAATAAATTCTGATTTATTTAGAGGAAAATGTTTTTCAACCTCATTTTAGCATCCGCGAAGAGCGTGAATGGGGATACCCTTGCGCCATCGGCTATATCTCTGGGGTGTTCCAAAGGATTTTAGGGAAACATGGCTTCAACATCTCAGGACATACTAAGGTAAACTTTGAAACCATCTTATTGAGTACTGAAAGGGGGGGGGGGGGTGCACAGTAGACCGGGCTAGCTTTTGGACTGTACTAACACACATCGACGCGCTTTCAGAAGAGCATGCAGAAGTACTTAGTATAGCATGTACATAGGTAATGTCAACATGATTTCACACAAATTATAGCAAGACTGAAATTGAACCGTAAAATTATAGTTTTGTCACCATTTTCCAAAGTCTTGAAGCGAAAGCGAAACTCATATCACGTTAAATATAAAACTACGAAAAAACAAAAATCAAACATGAGGATTCCATCCCAAAGTCTACTGTATTGTTTGGAGCTCAGATGCGTTTATCTTTTAGGAGCATTCAGAGTTGTTCATATGTTTAGGCTTATTATCCTGATCCATTTCCCTCCTCTCTAAGCCAACCCCTGATCAACGCACACGTCGGCGCACACAAATAACGATGGACACGCGGTGCTTCCCGCCATTAGTACGCTCTGTGGGCTCGTGTAGCGACAGGAATCGATCTGTCACAACCCGCTTCCGGGGCGTGTGAACTATGAGCGCTAACACTCGAGATACACCCAACCCACTCTAACACAAACCTAACACAAACACCAGAGGAACAATGACGTCGACATTTATTACAGGTAACCCTAACAATCAACCAACTATTCTCACTCAATCCTAACCACGCACTCACGCATCATATTCACTCACACACGTCCAAACTCCCCACCCCGAATATCCAATCAACACAAAACAAAATACTATATATAATAACTAAATATCACTAAAATACAAAAAGATTGAGAAAACTAATACATAACCAAATATATCTAATAAAATACGAAAACAAATTTAATTAAACTAATATATAATAACGACTATCCTTAATAATACAATCGAAAACTCAAACTGAAAAGCTTAAATCAACAGCCACTGGGCCCCCGCCGGAAGCATAAGCGTCAAGCGCTAACGCCAACAGACCTACACCTTTGCTTCCGCGAAGAGTCCCTTACAGCACGTGGCTCCTTAAGTAACAGTACTTAAAACAGCACAATATCAACTATATGATGAAGCAAATATGCGTACTAAAACACAAGTGAAGATAGAGAAAGATGAATATAATCCGTAAGCTACTGAAACTCCCCAGCGGGATCACGAACGACAAGTTCGAATCAAACTAATGCCTTCGCAAACTAGACATTCACAGCACAAGGCTCCTTTAACTAACAACGTTTCAGAACAAACGAGGCTCCTTTAACTAGCACGTTGCAGAATAAACAATATCACGTATACAAATGGAACAAATGGTCCTTAATTTAACATGACTGAAAGTTGAATAAAATCAATATAGTTCACGTCACTGGACCTTCTCAGTTCTCGCCGGAAGCACAACCGTTAAGCTCAGCTCAGCTCGACGCTCTTACTTCTGCGATAAGGTCTTCCCTAACACAGGCTGCTTTAAATAATACAATCAAAACCTTTCTGTTACTGTGACAAAGCTCCTCTCACAATCCTGTCGCTAGGAGGAGACGAAATAAATCTCACAATGTTCTTTACAAGATTATACTCAAACAAAACTTTGCTTAAACAAGTTAGAAATAATTAAACGGGACTACCCGACCTGACTAAACACGGCGTGCCGCGACACTCGCAAAGGACCCAGGTTCGGCATCGTAGCCCCACAAGACGGAGTGACAGTCAGCCCCCACTCTCAGTACACCGTTGGATTAGATTAGGAACCAGATTTGGATGCACTAAAAGACAGGTGCAAAAATACACATAAATAACTAAAAGAAGAAACAAGATAATCCCATCACCCTTCCCGCGACTTTTAACTGCCGTCTTTTATATTCCCTTCACCTCTTTCCCGCAACAATAGATTCAACAGAATACATATATACACGTCACCACATGACTCACTTCCGATATTTACACTCCTACGCTAAATAGTGAAATGGCCNAGGTGATATTTTTGGCGGCGGGTTTTGGTGGTTGGTGGGTTGTGTTGGGTGTGGTGGTTGGTGGGTGCCCCCCTCCCCCCCTCCTCCTCCTCCCTCCAGTCGCCCCCTCGGCGTTAAATCCCAATAACTAATTCGACGCTACCTACTCTAGAAACTACAACATACAACAAACGGCATTCACTTCTACATTCTGTCCTTACACTTGCCCCCCAATACACTAACCAAAATAATAATAACAGAACAAGCAAACACAAACACACACCCCCCCCCCCCCCACTCCACCCCCCCCCCCCCCCGAGCAAATGGCCACTAGAAAATTGTTGCGCGTACTTACTGCCATCCGTGAACCGTGAAGACGCCCCGGCTAGAACGAAGACAAACAATAACAAGATAAGCCAGGGGTTAAGTCGTCGCAGCTCTTCTTTCTTGTCTTAGGCCACCGACTTCCGGGCTCGACCAGAGCCGTCATAGAGGGACGACACGGTTACTTGAGGCTGGCGCCAAAAGACATTCTCTAGCAAGGTTTGCGTAGCTAGACGTGACGTCATTTTTATCTTGTTACTCCTTTGCCAGAATTTTTGCGCCGCACGCTAAAAACGTCATGTCCATGCTCCGGAATGCGCTCCGACCCAGCCCCATTTCAAAGTCTACCGTATTTTTAAAATTACTTACTTACTTACGCCTGTCACCCCTACCCGGGTATAGGCCGTCGACGAGAGACCTCCAGCAACTCCTGTCCTGTGCTTCTCCTTCGATTCTACTCCAGGTGGTTCCCAGTCTCTTGATGTCTGCTTGGAGGTCTCGACGCCAGGAGTTTCTCGGCCTACCTCTTTTCCTCTTTCCCTGGGGGTTCCATGACAATGCCTGCCTAGTGATACTGGAAGCTGGCTTTCTCAGACTGTGACCGATCCATCCCCATCTTCTTCGCCCAATTTCATTCTCTGCTGTTATCTGATCTGTTCTCTCCCAGAGTCTGACGTTGCTGATCTTCTCTGGCCAGTGGATTTTCAAAATTCTTCTAAGGCAACTGTTCATGAAGGTCTGTACTCTGTTGACTGTGGTTTTTGTCAATCTCCAAGTCTCTGCTCCATATAGGAGAACTGCTTTTACATTGGAGTTGAAAATCCGGACTTTGGTGTGTTGTGACAGCTCTCTGGAACTCCACACTTTTTTCAACTGGAGAAAGGCTGCTCTGGCTTTACCGATTCGTGCTCTGACATCTGCATCAGTGCCGCCTTTTTTGTCTATGATGCTCCCGAGATAGGTGAAGGGCTCCACCTCCTCCAACGGGGTGCCAGCAAGCAAGACTGGTTCCTCCCTGGTTGCGTTCAGCCTCGTTGTCTTTGTTTTCTGTTTGTGAATGGTGAGGCCCACTTGGGACGAGATGTCAGCAAGCCTCGTGGTCTTGTCCTGCATTTGTTGATGAGTGTGGGACAGTAATGCCAAGTCGTCTGCAAAATCGAGGTCGTCAAGCTGTGTCCACAGTGTCCACTGTATTCCACTTCGTCTGTGCTCTGTGGTCATCTTCATGACCCAGTCTATGGCCAGTAGGAAGAGGAACGGAGACAGCAGACACCCCTGCCTGACACCAGTTCTGACCTGGAGCTCCCTGGTGAACTGCCCTTCGTGGATCATGCGACATGTCATGCCATCGTAGCTGCTCTTGATCAGGCGGACGAGCTTTGTGGGTACACCGTAGTGTCGTAGGAGTTTCCACAGAGTCTCTCGGTCCACACTGTCAAATGCTTTCTCATAATCCACAAAGTTGACGTACAGCGGGGAGCTCCACTCCAGAGACTGTTCCACGATGATGCGGAGAGTGGCGATCTGGTCTGTACATGATCGGTTCTTCCTGAATCCTGCTTGCTGGTCTCTCAGCTGGGGGTCAACGGAGCTCTTCATTCTCTCCAGGATGATCCTGTTGAAGACCTTTCCTGGTACTGACAGCAAGGTGATTCCTCTGTAGTTGGAACACTTGCTGAGGTCGCCTTTCTTGGGAAGCTTGATTAGGTACCCCTCCTTCCAGTCAGCCGGCATCACCTCCTCTTCCCAGATCTTTCCAAACAGTGGGTACAGCATCTCCACTGTTGTCTCTAGGTCTGCTTTCAGAGACTCCGCTGGGATGCCATCTGGGCCTGCTGCTTTGCCATTCTTCAAAAATGCCACTGCTCTTCTGATCTCTTCCCGGCTGGGTCTGTCACAGCTGATGGGTAGGTCGGTCTCTGCCGGCTGGATGTCTGGGGGGTCGGGTGGGCTAGGTCTGTTCAGTAACTCTTCAAAATACTCGGCCCATCTGTCGAGTTGGTCTGCTCTGTCTGCAATAGGCTTGCCTTCTTTGTCTTTTACTGGTCTTTCTGTATGGCCATACTTGCCTGACAATCTTCTGGTAATGTCGTAGAGCTGTTTCATATTGCCGCTGCCTGCTGCCTTTTCTGCCTCTGCTGCCAGGCTGTCTGTGTAGGCCCTCTTGTCTGCCCTGATACTCCTCTTCACCTCGCGGTTGGCTTCTGAGTATTCCCCCTGTGCCCTTACTTTGGCTGCTCTCGTGCGACTGTTGTTGACAACTGCTTTCTTCTGCTTCCTCACTTCTATCTTCTTCAAGGTCTGTGCCGACAGCCAGTCCTTGTGATGGTGTTTCCTGAACCCTACAGTGTCTTTGCAGGTTGAGTTCAGCGCCTCTCTAACTGCCTTCCACTGCTGCTCTGTGGTGGCCGCCTCCTCTTCATTTACTAGCTCCTGTAGCGCTTGAAACCGGTTGGACAGCACCAGTTTGAACTCTTCTCTAACTCCAGTTTCTCTCAGGAGGCCTACATTATAGCGCTGTCTTCTTGTTGTCTCTGTGCGGCTTTTCTTTAGCTTGAGCTTCATTCTTAAGGTAAGCAGATGGTGGTCGGAGGCGACATCTGCTCCCCTCCTCACTCGAACATCTTGAAGGGATCTTCTAAATTTCTTGCTAATGCAGATATGGACTATTTGGTTCTCTGTTGTATGGTCAGGTGAGACCCAAGTTGCTTTGTGTATCCTTCTGTGTGGGAAGATGCTGCCTCCAATGACAAGTCGGTTTAGAGCACAAAAGTCTACAAACCTCTCCCCGTTCTCACTCATCTCCGAGCCTAGTCCCTGTCTCCCCATCACCTCTTCGTATCCGGTGTTGTCCTCCCCTATTTTGGCATTAAAATCGCCCATGACGATGGTGATGTCTCGCTCCGCACATTTGTCCAAGGCACTCTGGAGTCGGTCGTAGAACTCTTGTTTCTCTTCCTCGTCCCTGTCATTAGTGGGCGCATAACACTGGATGACGTTCAGCTTGAGCTTTTTCTTGGTTCTAAAGGCTGCTGTGATGATTCTTGGCCCAAGAGGTTCCCAGCCCATCAGCGCTCTCTGTGCCACTGGTGACAGCATGAATGCTACGCCTTCTGTATGGGGGACATTCTTCTCTTCATGACCTGAATACAGAATCATCTCCCACTTAACAGCCTTTTCTGGCCAGACTGCGTCCATCTGGCTTCACTGATACCTAGCAGGGAAAGGTTGTACTTTTGCATTTCCGCTGCTATCTGGGTGGCCTTGCCGCTCTGGTACATGGTCTTGACGTTCCATGTGCCCATGGTTGTATCCCTGGATAGAGAGAGGCGGCTCGGTCCTGTGGCTTCGAAGACTTCCGGCTTTCACCACAGGACGTCATAAGTCTTCTGGTAGAAGAACCTTCCTCCTCCAGGAAAGGAATTACTGTTAGTCTTTTCGTCGGCGTTTTTGTAGCTATTTCCTTTTTTTGCAGGGTGGGGAAGCTACCCCCACGCCCAACCCCCTTACTAGGAGGACCAGGGGTTTTCTGTCGGGGTCACCTTCCCCTAGACCATGTTGGTTCACGGCACCTTATTTCATTCGGTGCACCCCTCTCACGAGGGACCCCCTATCCACCACCCAGGGACGCGCCTCAACGCCATATGGTCCCAGCGCGAGGGTATTTTTTAAATACGGTAGGAAAAAATACTGCTCCATACCCAACCGACTCCCCTCCCCCTGGCTCACTGACGACATAGCCGAGGCCAAGCGCGAGCGCCGACAAGCGGAACGCCGCTGGCGCTCATCTGACCTCACCGTTCATAGACAGATCTTCCAAACAACTAGATCCAAAGTCTGCAGAATGATCTCCGACTCCAAACGTAAACACCTTCAAAACAAAATCCTGGAATCCACTTCTTCAAAAACCATCTACGGAACCTTGAACACACTCCTAGGCACTTCTAAAGACTCTCCTCTTCCCAACACACACAGCAAAGAAGAACTCCCGTCCGCCTTTTCCACCTATTTTTCCGACAACAAAATCCAAACACTGCGCAACACACTCGACACTCTGCCTTCCCCGCCCTGCCCTCCCGACACCCCCTTTTCCGGCACCCCCCTCTCGTCCTTCCGCCCCGTCTCTCAGGACGAAGTCCTCAAGACCATAAGTCCATGCCTCTCAAAACCTGCGAACTAGACCCCCTCCCAGCTTCTCTCTACCGGGACGGCCTTCCAAAACTTCTGCCCTTCATTACCGACATCATCAACACATCTCTAGAGAACGGTTCCGTCCGTCCTGATATCTTCAAGTCCGCCATCGTACGTCCTCTCCTCAAAAAACACAACCTCGACCCAAACGAACTCAAAAACTATCGCCCAGTCTCTAATCTCTCTTTCCTGTCCAAGCTTCTTGAGAAGGTTGTTCTCAACCAGCTCAACCTCCACCTCGCCGACAACAACCTCCTCAGTCCCTTCCAGTCTGCCTATCGCAAACATCACAGCACTGAAACAGCCCTTCTACATATCTTAAACGACCCTGCTTCTCTCCACCGACTCGGGCAACATCTCCCTTCTTACGCTATTCGATTTCTCTGCCGCCTTCGACACTATAGACCACTCTATCCTCCTCCACCGCCTTCACCACTCCTTTGGCATCACTGACTCTGCTCACTCCTGGTTTCTCTCCTACCTCTCCGACAGACAGCAGTCCGTCACCATCGGCGGCGTCTCCTCCAACCCAGTCACGCTCTCCTGCGGAGTTCCACAGGGGTCCGTCCTGGGCCCGGTCCTTTTCACACTCTACACCTCACCCATGTCCAAAATCATCCAGTCTCACCACATACACCACCACCTCTACGCTGACGACTCACAACTACTAGATAAAGACAAACTCGACAACACTCAGTCACTACTGACTCGCACGGCTGACTGCTACGAAGACGTGAAAAACTGGATGACTGCAAACAAGCTTAAATTGAACGACGACAAAACGGAAGCCTTGCTGGTAGGCACTTGCCAGAAACTTTCCCAGCTCCCTCCCTCTTTCCACCTTCAACTCGACAGCTCCCACATCTCCGTCTCTGACTCGGCCAAAAACCTCGGCGTTATCCTCGATTCCTCTCTTTCCATGACCAGCTTCGTCTCCGCCACGGCCCAGGCATGCTACTTCCACCTCCGCCGCATCAGTCAGATCAGAAATCTCACTACCGAAGCTGCCACCAAACTTGCTGTCTCTCTCATCCTATCTTGCATCGACTACTGCAACTCTCTCCTTTCCGGCCTCCCTCACTCCACCACTTCGCCTCCAGCGCGTCCAGAACAATGCTGCCCGCCTCGTCCTCAGAAAGAAAAAATCCGACCACATCACTCCCCTGCTCAAGCTCCTTTACTGGCTTCCCATCCCACAACGCATTTAATACAAGATTCTGTCTCTCTGCTACAAATCCCTGAACAACTGCGCTCCTGCCTATCTCTCAAACTTATTTCACCCCTACATCCCTTCCCGCTCCCTCCGCTCCGCCTCCGACCCTCTCCGCCTCCACATCCCCGCGCACCAAACTCAGCACTTTCGGCCCAGCTCCTTCTCAGTATACGGTCCATCCACCTGAAACACTCTCCCACTCTCTCTCCGTCAGAAGCACTCTCTCTCTCCTCCCGTTCCAGTCCGCCTTCAAAACTCACCTCTTTCAACTGTTCTAGCTAGCACTATAATTATCACCACACTCCCCACCCCCAACCTGACTGTCGTAATGTATTTCACTATTTGTGGTACGTGAGTCGTTGTCTAAAGCTTGCGCATGCGTGCTCGAGTTGTGAGTGCGCGCTTAGAGTTATAATTATTATAAGATAAGCGCATTATAAACACCGTAGTTATTATTATTATTATTAAAAAATACGTCATGACAAATGACGTTTGACAAACCAATGACGCGTATGCACTGCGCGCGCCCCTTATAGAGTTCACTATGACGCATTGGCACCTGCGAGGCTTTTTTTCAAAAGGAGATATTTCAACATCAGGATCATGTCAAAGACAAAAGGTAGAGACCCTTGACAGCGAAGACAGCACTCATATAGAAGGGACTTTATGGGTTATGGTTCATCCCATCTTGTTCAAGGTGGCAGCCGGCACTGACATAGCAGGTCAACACAAAAACAGGCTTTGTCCGGACTAGCTCGTAGATCAAGCGCATACCAAGGAACAGCCCTTGAGTCCTAGCTCGTAGACCAAGCGCATACCAAGGAAGAGCCCCCCCCCCCCAACCTCCCCCCCCCCTAAATAACTGAGGCCCCGGCCGGGGTTATGTCCGGACGTGCTTGTTCATATCCAATGAATTTGCATCGCTTAGAAATACTTTCGAACTGCGGAAAAAAAAGTATCTGAGGTCACCAAATTCTGTAGGTAGACCATGAAGAAAACAAGGATGCGTAATGATGTATAGAAATTACTATAATTTACTTGTTCCTTTGCGTCAGTTTGCTTTTGATGCAGAAAATATCTCACGAAATATGACTCGTGTTCATAGCGTAGTGCAAATATAACTGTAAAACTGCTGTTTGCATGAAAGGAAAGTCCTTAGCATCTGTGCATATAACATTATTATGATCAAATGCATTTGAGTTTATAATTTTTTTCCTACGGCATTTTTGCAGGTGATCGAAAGTGTGTTCGGCATTTCCGGTCAAATAGTCCTATCATTCACCAGCCGGCTTTGTTATGTACATATCCGAGCCACGGTCAACGGTGAGCACTTGTAAGCATTAGTCATCTCGGCAATTCCTCGTCCCCTCTCCCCCTCCACCTCCTCCCCCCTCCCCTTCCTGTCACACGAGGCATAGAGTCTGCTAAGAAGTACCCAACGGCGAAAGAAACACGCTTAGAAAAAACGGTACAACACAATTTATTAATATTTCGGGTAAATACCCTTTGTCAAAATAGACAAACAGAGACATTAGCCGCTACTTATCTTCATATGCAGAAGGAATGTGGCAACTGAAGGTGACGTAAAAATAAAAATAAAAGAAAAGGAAGAACAAAAGTAAAAATGACGTCAAAGAAAAAAAATCATAAGAGAAAGACTCCGAGAGAAACTCAACACGAGAGACAAGAATGTGTGTAAGCGCGCGCAGGAGCGAGCAAAAGTAAATGCGTGTGTGTGAGGCCGGAGAGAGAGAGAGAGAGAGAGAGAGAGAGAGAGAGAGAGAGAGAGAGAGAGAGAGAGAGAGAGAGAGAGAGAGAGAGAGAGAGAGAGAGAGAGAGAGAGAGAGAGAGAGAGAGAGAGAGAGAGAGAGAGAGAGAGAGAGAGAGAGAGAAGAGATGGACAGCGAGAGAGAGACTGAGGGGGAGAGAGAGAAAGAGAGAGAGAGAGAGAGAGAGAGAGAGAGAGAGAGAGAGAGAGAGAGAGAGAGAGAGAGAGAGAGAGAGAGAACGAACGGGGAGTACCCTTGGGCACGAAGTAGGCTGAGTGTCTAATACACAAAGCCTGCTAAACACCAACCCGAAGGCAAACTTTATATCACCATCAAGTTGAGGACTACCTCGGGGAAAAACGGGAGGACCCCGGGGAAAAAACCCCCAGCATTTAGCATGGTACACAACAAGGAATATAAATGAAACAAAGCAAATAATCAAATTCAGTAAGAGAATAATGGTATAGGAGGAGAGTAGGTAGTTGTGAAAACCATCTTCAAGGGTAACTAAAAAAACAAAAAAAAAAAAAAAAAAAAAAAAAAAAAAAAACGGGTGTGGGGGGAGAGAAAGACAAAAGGCGCGGGGGAAGGGGAGGAGGAAAGAGAAAGAAGAGAAAAAGGGAAAAGAGGGAGAGAGAGAGAGAGAGAGAGAGAGAGAGAGAGAGAGAGAGAGAGAGAGAGAGAGAGAGAGAGAGAGAGAGAGAGAGAGAGAGAGAGAGCGAGAGAGAGAGAGCGAGAGAGAGAGACAGACAGACAGACAAACGGAGAGAGAGAGAGAGAGAGAGAGAGAGAGAGAGAGTGAGAAAGAGAGAGAAAGGGGGAGGAGAGAGAGAGAGAGAGATAGAGATATAAAAAAAAGGGGGAGGGGGGGGGGAGGCAAACAACTAGAGCCACCAGCCCCACCCAACAGGCACCCACCAGCCCACGGACGAACGCACAGGCATGCGAACAAGACGACCACATACATCCCCAAGGGAATGCACACGATCGCCCCCCACACCCGCGCATAAATCCAAGGACCGGCGACCAGGCGCCCGACAGGGAAGGGCAAGGGATCCAACTTAACGTACGGCCAGCGCTGAAAAAGTCCCCATGGGAGTCACAAAGTACATATCAATCAGCGCCAGCCTCACCTATCTGGTTAGTGAGTAGTCATACAGAAGCGACTCAGTAAGGTAAATGACAGCAGATAAAAAAGACACAGGCAAGGTCAACAAAGTTAATCTTTCATATTCATCCCGAGTGGCGCCACAGTGCCCAGTTTATTAATCAAAAAATTTTCTCGGTCTTTCCTGGCCCAGACATTACTGGCTTGCATAAGCCAGAGGCATTTAAGACGAATGTCCGAGACGGAGTGGTCGGCCTGGTTGAAATGTCGCCCGACCGGTCTATTGTAATGGTACTTGACCGACTGAAGATGTTCTTTAAAACGGTCGTTGATGGTCCTTTCCGTCTCTCCAACACAGAGTTGGCCGCATTTCACACAGGAGATGACATAAATCACGTTGGTGGTTTGACATGTGAAGTATCTGTCTATGTTGAATTTGTAACGTGGACCATTCACCACTGTAGAAGGGCAAATAAAAGGACATGTCTTGCAATTTGGAACATTGCACGGTGTGGAACCGGAGGGTCTGGTGGTAGAACGAGGCTTAAGAGTAGAGCGAACAAACATGTCTCGTAAATTAATATCCCTCTTGAAAGCCACCAACGGAGGTTCAGAAAAGATAGCAGCGGACTCTTTACTGGATGACAAAAGACCCCAGTTAGAAAGAAGTATTTTACGAACCGGATTGGTGTGCGGATGGTAAATCATGGTTACGATGGGCCTGTCACTCTCAGCGGTAGGTTTAGGTTCACAACTACCTACTCTCCTCCTATACCATTATTCTCTTACTGAATTTGATTTTTTGCTTTGTTTCATTGATATTCCTTGTTGTGTACCATACTAAATGCTGGGGTTTTTTTCTCCCCGGGGTCCTCCCGTTTTTCCCCGAGGTAGTCCTCAACTTGATGGTGATATAAAGTTTGCTTTCGGATTGGTGTTTAGCAGGCTTTGTGTATTAGACACTCAGCCTACTTCGTGCCCAAGGGTACTCCCCGTTCGTTCTCTCTCTCTCTCTCTCTCTCTCTCTCTCTCTCTCTCTCTCTCTCTCTCTCTCTCTCTCTCTCTCTCTCTCTCTCTCTCTTTCTCTCTCTCCCCCTCAGTCTCTCTCTCACTGTCCATCTCTTCTCTCTCTCTCTCTCTCTCTCTCTCTCTCTCTCTCTCTCTCTCTCTCTCTCTCTCTCTCTCTCTCTCTCTCTCTCTCCCCCGCCTCGCCTCACACACACGCATTTACTTTTGCTCGCTCCTGCGCGCGCTTACACACATTCTTGTCTCTCGTGTTGAGTTTCTCTCGGAGTCTTTCTCTTATGATTTTTTTCTTTGACGTCATTTTTACTTTTGTTCTTCCTTTTCTTTTATTTTTATTTTTATTTTTACGTCACCTTCAGTTGCCACATTCCTTCTGCATATGAAGATAAGTAGCGGCTAATGTCTCTGTTTGTTTGTCTATTTTGACAAAGGGTATTTACCCGAAATATTAATAAATTGTGTTGTACCGTTTTTTTCTAAGCGTGTTTCTTTCTCCGTTGGGTACTTCTTTGCATTTCACACGCTTGGCAGTCACCTTTTTGGTCTGGATAGAGTCTGCTGCCTAACTACCGTTTGCGAGAGACATATAGTTCTAATCAGCCCCTGCCGCAGAGACTCATGAAAATCTATGCCTCTTGCAGTTGTCTCTCTTGGCTTGACTTCGCGAACGAAGATTTTATAGGAGTTGCCCACGACGTCTGCAGGCTTGTTCGTGGCTGCGGAGGCCAATCCGAGACAGGCAGGTTCGACCGCAGTGGCTGCAGGGGAAGGTCTGGTCGGGGTTCTGAGCTGCGGCATCTCTGTTTTTTCTCCTGAGCCTCTTGTCCTTAAGGCTAGCTCTGCGAGAGTCCTCAAAGGAGACAGCTGCCTTGTAAATGGTGGAGCGCCAGGTGTCACGGTCCGCAGCAAGCGAAGACCACTGGTGGTGGTCGATTTGGCAGGCACTAAGTGACTTCTTGAGACAGTCTTTGTATCTCTTCTTTGGTGCCCCTCTGTCACGGTGTCCAGTAGCAAGCTCGCCGAACAGGGTGATCTTTGGTAGGCGATGATCCTCCATCCTGGAGACATGCCCCGCCCAGCGGAGCTGTGTCCGCAGCAGCAAAGCCTCGATGCTCACAGTTTCAGCCTGTTCAAGGACCTCGACGTTGGTGACATAGTCACTCCAGTGAATGCCCAGGATGGTACGCAGGCAGCGCTGGTGGAAGCGTTCGAGGAGTCGTAGTTGGCTGCGGTAGAGGACCCAGGACTCGGAACCATACAGCAGGGTGGTGAGGACCACAGCTCTGTACACGCTGATCTTGGTGCCTGTTTTCAGCTGTTGATTGTGCCACACCCGCTTGAAAAGTCGCCCGAAAGCACTGTTCGCTTTTGCCAGCCTGCTGTCAAGCTCCTTGTCCAGCTTGGCGTCCGACGTGATAATGCAGCCAAGGTAAGTAAACTGGTGCACTGACTTTAGTTCAGACTCGCCAATGGTGATGTGAGGAGGGCGATACACTGTCTTGGGTGCCGGCTGATGGAGGACCTCTGTCTTTTTCAGATTGACCTCGAGTCCAAAGAGCTGGGCAGCATCTGCGAAGCAAGACGTGATGCGCTGCAGGGCTCTCTCTGTGTGTGCAACGAGGGCAGCATCATCAGCAAAAAGCAGCTCACGAATCAGTTGGTCTAGGGTTTTCGTGTGGGCCTGCAGTCGTCTGAGGTTGAACAGGCTGCCATCGAGACGATACCTGATGTACACTGCATCGTCATCATCGAGGTCCACTGTGGCCTGCTTCAACATCATGCTAAAAAAGATGGTGAAGAGGGTCGGTGCCAGCACGCAGCCCTGCTTTACGCCGTTGAGAATAGGGAATGGTTCTGAGAGGTCATTGTTGAGTCTGACCTGGCCTTGCTGGTCCTCGTGTAGCTGGACAATCATGTTGAGGAACTTTGGGGGACAGCCAAGTCGCTCCAGGATCTGCCACATGCCTTGCCTGCTCACAGTGTCGAACGCTTTTGTTAGGTCGACAAATGTTACGTACAGCCCTTTGTTCTGCTCGCGGCACTTCTCCTGTAGCTGTCTCAGCACAAAGACCATATCGGTGGTGCTCCTGTTTGCTCTGAAGCCACACTGGCCCTCTGGGAGTTGGTCTTCAGCGATGGCAGGTACCAGCCGATTCAGGAGCAGCCTTGCAAGGATTTTCCCAGCAATGGACAGCAGGGTAATTCCCCGATAGTTGGAACAGTCAGACTTCTCGCCTTTGTTCTTGTACAGGGTGATAACGACTGCGTCACGGAGATCTTTTGGTAGTGTTCCTTCCTCCCAGCAGCAGAGAAAGAGGTCATGGAGCTTGTTGTGCAGTGCTGTGCCTCCATGTTTCCAGATCTCTGGCGGTATTCCATCAATCTCTTGCAGTTGTACTCTTGCTCAAACTATCCACCGATCCAGCAGACTGATCCTTTTTTTTTTTTTTCGAAGGGTTTCTGCCGCTGCAGCATCAACAAAGTTGTTAGGTAATTTAGTTCATTCGAGACGTGCCGCATACCTTTTGAGTTCAAGGGTGGTGCCAGAATAGCTTGGCGCCTCTAGGTGCCAAGCTATTCTGGCACTACCCTTGAATTATCACAGTCAATTTTATTTCAGGCAGAAGTGTATCAGAATGGAAAGGGTTAAACATCATAACGCATACGACTGAATCTAACCCTCTTTCTTTCGAAACCTTCTTGCTCAGTTGTGGGACAGGCATGGCCTCACTGACTTTGGTCTCTTTCTTTCGAAACCTTCTTGCTCAGTTGTGGGACAGGCATGGCCTCACTGACTTTGGTCTCTGCTCAGCACTGCGAAGGAGTGGTAATCAATGATAGAACTACATCATTGAGACAAGTTGCACTTAACCCTCGTCGATCGCTCCCCCACTCCCCTCTCTCCCCCTCCCCCCCCCCCCCACACACACACGCCCCACCCCTTTTCTCTATCGGCCCCGCCCGGCCCAGCCCCACTCATCACTCTAGCAGTCATTGGGTGAAATGCCTGTGGTCTCCCTCAGTCAAGAAATTTCGGCTGATTTTCGAAGGCATTTGTTAATGGGAGTCCCTGCGGGAACAGCTAGTACCTGGAAACCACCGGCTGTACGAGTTGTGTCCCCTGACGCCGGGTTCAGAGTGTCACTTGATACTCGGAGCCGTCCAGGGGACACAACTCGTACGATCGGCAATAGGCATGCCTACTGAGCAGGGGGCGTAACTCGTACAGTCTTGCAGGTATATTGATGATGATGATCATGATGATGATGATGATGATGAAACTTTATTTATCAACGGTCAAAGTTTTGACAGAAAACTATCAGTTTCGTATATTGACGTTGGGTGCCGTCAGCGAAGCGTAACTCCGTAGGCCAGGGTAACAGCCTGCTATAGTTTCATAGGACCTTGCCCAATAACGCTCGCAGCCTACCCAATGCGCAAGACCCCATCGGGCCGACGTCAACCGCCGTTGGCCCACGCACGGTCGTGCGCGGGCCAACGGCGGCCGATCCGGCCCGATATGGCCTTTTGTGCATTTAGTGGTACAGGGGACACAACTCGTACAGCCTGTTTCAGTCGTGGGACACGTGCGTTGCTGGTGAAAGATTGATATCTCTGGCAGATTGCAAAACTGAGGCTGGTGCAGGGGTTCCAGAGGGAAAAGGGCTGAACTTGCGCGGTCGGGGGATCCAGAAGATCCATGTCCTTCGAAATGGGACAGACATTGACATATATACTCATGTTCCGGCGGCCGTTGCATCGAAAAGGGGGGTGGGGGATGGGGGGGGGGGTAGTGTTTGGGCGACATTGAGCATCTGCGTCTCGAGCAGAGCACGGACTATTTTATTGATCCTTATGAGAAAGCGGCAAAGATCCTCATGGTCTATTGTATCTGTCGGTTGTGGGCGTGGGAAGGGGTGGGGGATGGGGTGTAAATACGCGGTCTGTGGCCGCAGTGGTTAAGGCGCCTGCCACCAATGCTACAGGTGCGAGGTTCGATTCCGGGTTCCGGCGTCGGCTTTTCTCCTCTAGTATGTGTCACCGTTAATTTGGGCGGACCGTCGGGGGTTCAGTCTTTATCCGGGTACTCCGGCTCTTCCTCCTCCTCCACTGTGGTATCAGTTTCAGCCAATTGCCAACTTTATAAAATTTCAAATACAAACGATTTCCAAAAACAACTTCAGTAGCTCACTTGAGCTTGCCCTTAGCACCACGTGAATGTTCTGTGTTTACGTACAGTGTGTGGGTGCGCATTGAGTTATATTATTAATATGAGAAATGCGCCATATAAAATATCATGTAATAAATTAACATATGTACTTGCTGCAGTCGGGCGAGGCTTAGTCTTGTACCAACAAGCAACAAAGATCATTGTCAGCCGGACAAGCCAGATGCTAGCCAAAAGAGGCATAGATTCTCATGAACCCCCGCTGATCAGCAGGGGTTTATGAGCATCTGTGCTTCTTGTAGATGGCAATAGTTCGCTGCTTAACTCCCCCCCCCCCAATCCGGCCATCCCCCATTCCCAATTATACCACCCACCCACCCACCTACCCACCCCACCCCCTCCCCCAAACCCCCTCTCGATCGTGGGTCTTAACCTATCGATAGCACGTCCCGGGCTGTTTCGGTTCTTCAATCTGCTCAATCGATCTGCAAGTGACACAGATTC
>BTPG01000006.1:159852631-159862631 GCA_036245525.1 Semisulcospira habei | reverse complement strand
GAGTGAATTCGGTTTTAACATATAGAAAGGGATAGATAGTACAGCGCGCTTAATGAAAAGAAATTGTCAGCCGTACACACCTTGCTTTTGATGCTCAGTCGGTCATACTGAAATATTTCATATATATCCGGCTCACGCGCAGGGCCGACTGATTTTCCATATTTGTGAGGCGTAAAGTTATTATTGCCGACTACTGATGTACGAAGCGCGGACTGAGAGATGGATCCACTATGATAGCTCAAAGAACTGAAGCTAGGCTAGGACAGAGTTTCAGTTGTCATTTCTCATGTGATTATGCGTCGTCTTAACCCAAAAGTTCATAGTCGGACCGAAATAAATCAAACGTGATAGTTCAAGGGTAGTGTCAGATTAGCTTGGCGTCTGCAAGCCGCTAATCGGGCACTGCCCTTGAACTATCACGGTCGATCCATCTCTCGCTGTAGGGTGTCAGGTTGGACGAAGCTGAAAGAGCAATACACCACTAAACGCCGGACTGGACATTACTATTGATGTGCCCTTGCGAGTGCCGACTGGAGTAATTTGCAAGGAGGGGGTTTGACCAGGCGAGAAGGGACGAGCGCTGTAAAAAGGAGACGATATCTGCAGACAGAGTGATTCCGGCCCCATGAGGACTCGCTGACTCTTCGACTGCGGAGGGCACCTGTTGACTTTGACTCATGGATAAAATCTACTCGTCGATCAAGGAGAAAACTAGCAGGGTAAGTAATTGTGCATTTCATTTCCGCTGTCAGTGATAGATTGGTTGGTTGGTTGGTTGGTTGGTTTGGTTGATTCTTTGGTTGAGTTGGTTGGTCGGTTTGGCAGGTTGGTTGATTGGATGGCTTTAAAAGAATTATTTGTTACAATGCAGTAACTCAGTAAGTTAACTACATGTATGCAGAATCAAAGAATGATGAACAAAACCACGGGGAAGCGAAAGGACTGATATAGTCTGAAACAGGCACTTCGTGGTAATATCATTGTTGGTCGATCCATCTTCCACAGCTAGTGCTGAATGTAAGATAGTTAACCCATTACATCCTGAGACTGAATTAAAAAAATTTGCTTCTTGTCCTATGAAGGCAACATTACAAATTAGTAGATATATCAACCATTTTAGTTCAAGGGTGGTGCTAGAACAGACTGGCGCCTCAGGCGCCAAGCTATTCTGGCACCACCCTTGAACTATCATAGTCAAATTAATTTTAAGCAAAAGTGTATCAGAATGATAAGGGTTAACACACATTCTCTCGGCCAGTGATAACGAGTACTGCGGGAACTGTTCCCGTATCGTAACTACCCTGCACAAGCATTGTTTTCATTTCTTTCAGTCGCCAGGCGCGTGCCTTCTCTCTCTCTCTCTCTCTCTCTCTCTCTCTCTCTCTCTCTCTCTCTCTCTCTCTCTCTCTCTCTCTCTCTCTCTCTCTCTCTCTCTCTCTCTCTTTTAGTGCATGACATCTTCGTTCACCTGTAAGCGCTGTTTCCTGAAGCGGTGAGTTATTTTCGCCGTGCGGCAAAGCCGTTTACATTTTTGTGTTCAGTGTCTCAGTCAGTCTCTATTTGTTGCATCGTGTCCATCTGCAGCAGTCGGACAGATTCCTGTGACAATGAAAAATACCGGAGGCAAGGTCCTGATTTGAGACAAGTGCGAAACGTAAACACACACACACACACACACACACACACACACACACACACACACACACACACACACAGTCACACACACACACACACACACACACATACACACGCACGCACGCATACACACACACACACACACACACACACACACACACACACACACACACACACACACACACACACACACACACAGTTACGTTCTCTGGCATGACTGAAGAGCGGCAGAAATGCCTTGTTTCTTTTCACGATTTCTTGCAACTGACAAAAAACAAACAAACACAAAAAAAACCCACAACAACATATAGTGTGTGCTCGTCTGTGATTCTGGACCTTACGGCCGAAGGCCGTAAGGTCCAAAATCACAGACAAGAACACGCTGATTTTCCAGTATGACATCAGAGCAAATACCTTTTGGTACGGGCTTCTGCCCCTTGGGCTGCATCTACGTAGCTTTCTGTGGTGAAAGTGGCGCTTCGCTTCTAAACACCTGTCGACCGAATCAATCGCTTTGAGAGTATGCAGCGCAGGCATTCGGCCGCAAGTTTGTTTTATTTAGTCTGTGCCTGCTACGGTCTAATTAGCTTACTCTGGAAATGCTATCTCGCAAATAGTCTACCATCGTTGATCATAATCTTTTACCCTATACTCTTTAGGTTTTTCATAGCGCAAGTCGGCTGCTTTGTTGTTTAGTTTTTAGACTGACTCATCTGCTTAGGTGAAAAATACGAGGAAGTAGTTCAGGTGGCTGTGAAAGGAGCGGCCTTGACGGCTCAAGAGTGATGCCTGAATAGCTTTGCGCCTGGAATCGCCAAGCTATTCAGGCGCCACTTTTGAGTCGTTATGGTCGATCCACTTTCTTGTTCAGTTCTGGCACTGAAAGATTTACCAGGCGGCCATCGAACCAGAATTCTGTTTCTAGTAGTGGGTGGGGCGGCACTCACAGCCACCACACTACCACCTCTGTTTCTAGTCTGGTGTACTCTTTACCTACGAGGACGAGCAAAAGAAATGCGATATTTTTGGAATCATCGGAAACACTTTAGTGTTTCCGATGATTCCAAAAATGTCGCATTTCATTCGCTCGTCAGTATATGTTCTTTGCCACATCCTTGGGCCAGACACGCGTTTTTACTATGTTTATTTCAATGTACAGTCCCGACATCTTCTGTACAGTGTCCGTTATCATAACGTTTTTGCGCGATGTAGGCCTACTGTACATACCCGTGTACAGTACCGAACTCTTCTGTAACGCACTGTCTGTTATTGACGTGTTTGCACGGTGTATATCCGTGTACAGTACCGACATCTTTTGCCGGTACACTGTCCGCTATTAATAATATCATAATAATGCCGGTCGTTATTATTATTATAGGCGCTTTACCCAATTATGCGAACTGAAACGAACACGCACGCTCACGTGACACAAGCATTCGCTCTGAAGACAAACACAGTAGCAAGACAAACACAGAACATTCACGTGGTGCGAAGGGTCAGTTCAGCTTCTGAGGTTTCGGAGTCGGAAATTTTGATCTCTTGTATCTGAAATCTATAAAGTGGCCTGGAACCGGTACCAAAGTGCGCAAAAGGCCATCGGGCCGACGTCAACCGCCCTTTGCCCGCGCACGGCCGTTGTACTGTATATCAATGTACTAAGGGCGGATGTAGGTGGGGGGGGGGTCACAGGGGTTCCGGGCCCCCGCCCCCCTAAAAAAAAGTCCCTTTTTTAGGGTGTTTGAAACCACCCCACCCCACTCCACCCCACCCCACCCCCACCCCACCCCACCCCCACCCCCAACCCCACCCCCACCCCCAACCTATTTGATTTTTCGGCACTGGAAGAAGGCCTAGCGTCGGGGAGTCCTTTTGAGTCAGGTTGAAGGTCCCAAACAAAACGTTGGAACCCCCCACCCCCCTCGCCCCTCCTCGTAACTGATCCCCCCCCCCCCCCCCCATGTACTGTAACTTCAGCTTCTGTACACTGCGATTTGTTATTAACGCGTTTTAAATAAGATAGCAATATGTGGCTGTGCAATATGATTCTCGAAATAACCAGTACATTGTCCGTACAACGGACGTGTATATACGATGTCGATACTGTGCCTTGAGTATATAGGCCGACCGACATTGTAAAAACTCCTTTCTCGACTGACAACTGTTCTCGCATCCTAGTACTCTGAGTCCTCCCCCACCCGTCCACCCTCCTCTCAGTGCTTTTCTGTTTCCTGCGATCTCTCCTCTTGTCTTTGGGTCGGCTAATTCTTACCCGACATAATTGTACACGTTGAAGTGTACCGTGGAATTAGGGTTAGTGTGTGAATGAGTGGCGAGTATGCATCACTGAGCGCTCTAGAGCTTTAACTTATTCGAGACGAACGGCATCCATACCCATGATGATATGCGGCTTAACTCTTACCAGTTCGCTCTATTTGAGGCCAGTGAACAAACTGACTTTTACTCTCACACATACCTAAGAGAAAGTGCTGCTGAAAGCTCTTCTAGTGGTCAAAAGTTGGCTTATTATATATCATATTAAAGTGCATTGAATCAGCTTTCAGTTAGGTTAAGTAAAAAGTCTGTACTTAAGCCAACAACAGCACAGTTTACATGCACATGGAAGGTACAACAACTGCTGCTATTAGCCGCACTTTTCAGTGACCGTAGAACCGACCGAATGAAATTCAGTCGCTAGCATCTGAGAATCCGGTCCGGAAAGCTTGTAAAGGTGCACATCATCGAGTGAGATGGCTCGACCATAATAGCTCATGGACAGTGTCAGATGAAACTGGGGCCGGCGTGGGTACGTGTGGCTAGAGCTGGTTGTATTTGAGTATCGTTCGTCCGGCCTAAGAGCGAAACTTTAAGTCGAATTATGCTGACGAGCAAATGAAATGCGACATTTTTGGAATCATCGGAAACACGATGATTCCAAAAATGTCGCATTTCGTATGCTTCGCAGTATAGACAGCGAGGGCATGAGAGCTCAAGGATTGTGCCTGGAAATGAAGGCCGGAGGATGCCATAACTGTGGCTTGAAGTTGTATTAGCCTTGGTTTCGTCTGCCTTTCGTGAAAGCCGTCAGAGGAGACCTAAGGTAAACTGACTCCATTTCAAATCACTGCGGATAGTCATCGCCCACCTGCGCCTCAGTAAAGGGAAAGGGTTCAAATCGCCCAAATCATGTTGACCCACTAATGTGGACACTATCCAGGTGATGTCACGACTGAGACTGAGATTCCTTTCGTAACTGGAACTTGAAATATAAGAGGTAATTCAGGCTTTCCGGTAACGTAAAAATTCTCCCTATTTTTCGGACAAATTTTGAGACAAATCGCGTCGGACAAATCTCGAAAAAAAAAACCCATCAACAACGAGCTTATCCCTGCTGACTTTCAAGTACGCGACGCATTGTAGAGCGCCTGGGCCTGATAGTTTGTTATGCTGTCCGTCCTGATTTAAATCCTAGCAGAAAGCCAGGTCATATCTCCTGTAGTAAAACGTCTTAGGGTTCACGACGGCCGCAGTGGGCTCGCGCACAGCCGTGCGCTAGCCCACTGCGTCCGTCGTGCCCCCGAGTACGTTTGCTTCCTGGCGGATCCGCTGTTGCAGAGATCAAATACCCAAATGTAGCCATATTTCTTCTGTAACACAGACATCAACATAAAAAATCACAAAACAACAACAACAAACAACAAACAAACAAACAAACAAAATCCGAACTTATGACAATTTCCCTCAGACAAAAGAATGTTGTTCCGTATGCGGCATGGCTGAAACGCAGCACGCACAAACAATTCATGAAAGCAGCAGCGTGTTGTCAGTGTTAATATAACTGCGCATTCCTATCTAACAATACAATAACGGAGATATCGAAACATTCTCCTGTCTGGCGTTGGCGGAAGTTTATTTTAGGTGAAGCAATTACGTTCGGAAAACGGAAATACTGAGGACAAGAACAGAGCATTGCTTCTTGTTTAAATATAACCCATTATCTTGACGGGCAGAATCAGACAGTCAGCGTTCTTCCAGGCTGTTCAGGTTTTTTTCGGACTGTCTCGTTTCCACATCAAATGTACGAGACATATCTGTCTTGACAGTTCGAGGGTACCAAGCTAGTATAAGACTATCACGGCGGACGGTCGATCTTGATAGTTCACTAGTAGTGTCTTATTAGCCTGGCACCTCTGCGGAAGTACCAGGCTAATACGACACTACCACTGAACTATCAAGATCGATCATCTTCCGAAATTGTATTTTTGTACTTTTAAATTTGGTCAGTTCTGTTTCACTTATTTCAAGCTAATGTATGACACTACCCTTGAACTCTCGCGTTCTTTCAATCTTCTCGGACTCTTTGCATATCTGAAATTTGATCAGTTTTGCTTTGCATGTAATACTGATCATGGAAGCGATGCGCCAGCAGTCTAATCACTGTATGTTGACAGCAGCATAGCACCTTGAACTATCACGGTTGATGAAATGTGCAGGGCTGTATTTGTTCTCTTAAGAATTTTTTTTTTAGCAGTTCTGCTTTAATGTGTAATATCACGCGAACGATGCAATCAATGTGCACACGCTAACCACCACATGTGGCCATGGCCTACTCAGGTTCCAAATTAATGCTGTGACTCATCAGGCAGACCATTACAAATTTGGCCACAATCCTAAAAATGTCCTTCGTCAAAACTTTCCGAAGACCCCCACGCATGACGGATGCAGTGATGAAAATGAGGCCTGCAAAAGGCATAGTATCCTCATGAGCCCCCGCAGGTTGCGGAGGCTTATGAGGATCTATACCTTTTGCAGGTGTGCCTCATCTAATGACAATTATTGATACATCAATACATGCATGTATATTGGAATACAACCTGGTCTGTCGTTAACCTGCCCGCATTGTCTGCCCGCTTTGTCTGGTTAACCCATTCAGCCCTGACGCACTACAGCAGGTGCATAGTCGTTAGATGACGCCTCCAAAATTTGGGAAACACGTGCGTCGGGCTGAATGAGTTAATTTATCTGTCAGCAATAAATGGTGAAAATATGCAGGAAAGCTTGGATATAGCAAAGCGTCTGGGAAGCCAAACGTTCTCGTTGTTATAGCTGAAGTTTGTTATAAGCTGTTACGTGTTGAGTCGTAGTCGTAGTATGATATCACACTAGACGCACGCACGTAAGAGTTCTTTAAGGAAACTTCATTCAGCTGCAACCCGTCACACATGGCTTAAGGATGTAGACTACACTGGAGTAACAGTTCCAACAATACTTTATTTCAGCGATGCGATCTCCACACAATGCATTCCGGCCAAATGCACCAACACTGATACAATGTCTCTTCAAAAATATGTCAACACTGGCGACACAACGCGTTTCTCATACAACGTACACCACCGTTACGCTGCGTCTCTCACAATGTACACCCTATACGGGCCACGTACCTACGATAAACTGTGTGTCCCTACAACTGACAATGCATGACAATGTACACACGTGCTTCCTAGCACCATCTTTTATAGTAGAACAACTTTCCAGAAAAATCTAACGAATTCACACAACGCAACCAATCAGAACGGAACACGTAACTGAAACTCATAAATATTAATAAAAGAGAACTTTCTAGAATAAACTACAATAGTCTACAAAAATTCGACTGCTAATTTCAGCCCCAAATCCCAGTGTGTAATGACGTCACACAAGAGTATGGCAGACCGTTCACGACCTTTCATAATATACACTGACTGGCTGCTAATTTCACGCGCACAGAAAACAACTATGACTAAGAATAGAGCGGCTTTACTACTTGTGTTGCAAAATGTTGCTTACACTTTGACGTCACATGTAAGGTCACTCGACAGAGCGCGACTTCGCTCGAACGTTCTAATCTATTCTCAGCAAATCTCATCATCATCATCATCATCAGTCCCTTGCCCGAACTGGGCGTTGGGGGGACTGAAAGGCAGCAGCAACAGACAGTGCTCTCCACTGAGTTCTATTTTGGGCGGTGGCAAGCAAGTCTGGCATCTCGAGTTCGGTCCATTCTTTTATGTTTGCGACCCAACTCTTTCTCTGACGACCTCGCCGACGACTTCCTTCGAGAGTGCCTTGGAGGATAGTCTTGGACAAGGTGTTGTGTCGGGTCACGTGGCCAAACCAAGCAAGCTTGCGCCGTTTCACGGTTGCCAGAAGGGGTTCATGTGGGCCCACCAGGGAAGTGACGATGCTCCGTACATATTCGTTGGTCTTGTGCTCGCGGTACGAGATGCGGAGCAACTTCCTCAGGCACTTGTTCTCAAAGGCCTGGATTTTCTTTTCTGAGTCTGCAAGCAGTGTCCAAGTCTCACAGCCGTAGAGTAGAATAGACACTACGAGGGACTTGTAAAGCCTGTACTTGATGGTGAAGCTGATGGAGTTACTTCGCCATATCCTGTCCAGCCTGGCCATTGCGGATGTTGCTGTACCTATCCTGATACGGATCTCTGCTATGCAACTACCGTCTTTGGACAGGGTGGCTCCCAAGTACTTGAAGCTATTGACCTCTTCTAGCTTCTGGCCGTTCATGTGAATGTTGCTGCTGCTGTCGCTTGTGGTGTTGATCATCACTTTGCTTTTATCCGTACTGATCTCCATGCCATAAGACCCTGCGCTACTTGAAAGTTTGTCTGTCAGGTTTTGGAGCTCACTATTGCTGCCTGCCATGAGGTCAATGTCGTCTGCGAATCGAAGATTGCACAGGGATCTGCCACCAATAGAGATTGAAGTATGGTGGTCGTGGAGGGTTTCCTGCATGATCTTCAGCAAATCTACACATTACAAAAATCGACCGCTCTTCTCCGTGCGACTTTGCTTGAAACGTCGACTAATCTTAGCGTATCATAACAAAGCCAATTTCGCTCTCTGCGCCGCGAACGATAGAGAATCTTACTGAAAAGGTACGCGATTTGTAACCAAGATAGCTCAAATAAAATATCGAATCGTTGCCTACGATTAATACATGCATGCTCTCACGGAACAACACACCCACAATCGTAACATAAGCGAAGTAATGTGCATAGTGAATAAGTGTAGTAAGGACCACTGAAATAGTATTATTATTACCAACTTTTATCATATCCGAATTTATTCATTAAAAAAAAGTCGACTGTACATAGCGCTTGTCTAAGTTGGTAGAGGTTATTTGTAACTCTTGTAATCATATATGGATTCAACGCACATTCAATAGCCTATAATAGATACAATAGGCGCCTGACGTGGTCGTGTTGATGTACTAAATACGGTATTTTCGAGTAAGCCACCTCGCGAATGCTACACATACTCAATAGCACAAGCGTGTTTATATTTCGTATTTCGTATATAATTATGTTACAGTCAATCTGTGAGGTCGGGAAATTCATGCGACCCCCAGTCAGAATATGAAATGGCAAAAGAAATCCAGGCATTTCATGAATTTCCTATGAAATGGCGGCCATTTTATACACGGATTTCCTAAACCCATTCTGTAATACGTAAACAACTGCTTTTTCATGTGTAACTATCAAAAGTACCAGATAAATTATTACTTCAATAACGCTTTATTTACATCAATGATTGTATTTGCAGTGGACAACATCTAGTATGTATGCCTTTGCTACTCACAAGAATTGTGAAAAGAAGGGAAGATAACTTTTAGTTGAGGCAAGACAGCATTGACAACTCATTCTATTGGCAAATTTTAACAAGCAAAACCTGCCATAGAGCAAATCTCATTAATTTCAGAGGTCCTGTGTGACCTGCAGACATGACATGCAATGACTAAAATAGACAGGAATTTAATGTATTTCCTAAAATTACATTTCACGAAATTGAATTGCCTGCTTTGTTAATAGCAAATTGCAAATCCAGAGGTGAAGTTGTTTTACTGCCATTTACTTACAATAAAAAAGGCAGATATAGAATTCATGTTGATTTTTGGCTCACATGTTATAGGTTAGATGAGTCTATGTAGTGGACCATCCGTCGATCCTTCCGTCGTCAGTCTGTCTGTGGTAATCTTTAACGTTATATTTTCTCAGAGCCTATTTAACTCATTCAGCCCTACGCACGTATTTCCCAAATTTTGGAGGCGTCATCTAACGACTATGCACCTGTTGCAGGAGATGGCTCGACCATGATAATTCAAGAGTAGTGCCAGATTGGCTTGGCGCCGACAGGTGCCATGCCAATCTGGCACTACCATTGAATTATCGGTCTATCCATCTGTTGCTGTAATGCGTCAGGGCTGAATGGGTTAAACCAAGGACTTTAAAACTTTAAATGGGAATGTTTTGTTTCAAGACCTTTCTAGACATGCCAGTCTGAGTTACCTCTCTCAGTGGTAAAAGTGTCACGG
>BTPG01000006.1:159837631-159847631 GCA_036245525.1 Semisulcospira habei | reverse complement strand
GTTGCGGGGGCTCATGAGGATTTATGCCTCTTGCTGACACCACTTTGTATTTATGTTTCGTTTTTTTTTTAAGGGTGGGGATCTTCGATGTTCAAATTTACAAAGAACACAATCTGCGTGCACTTTAAGGTTAATGGTAAATGAAATCCCTAAATCTGGGAGGTGCCCACTGAAGACTTCATCACAGCCCACGGGACCTGAAATCCAGACCAAAGCGGTGCCGACTGCCAAGCGTGATTAATGCAGAGAATCAGTAACCTAACTAAGAAAGAAACACGCGGCTTAGAAAAGACAATTACAACACACTGTTTTCATAACACGTTTTCAAAAGAAGTACAAACAAACAAGCATTCAGTTCGTTACTTATCTTAACTGTCAGGATAAATAGTTTGTTTGTCTACTTTGAAATCTCAATAATGTGTGTTGTAATTGTCTTCTGTAAGCGTGTTTCTTTCTTCGTTTGGGTTATTCTCAGCTCATGAGAAAGATCGACAAGTTCAAGAGTGGTGCCAGAATAAATCTAGCTCTTCTAGGTGTCAAGCTACTCTATTATCGTCGCATCTATATCTTCCTGCGGTGTGCCACGGCCGTTTTTTTTTTTTTTTCAAACAGCACATTGAGACAATAGCTAGCGGGCCGCCGTCGGCCGTAGTCGGCTGGCGTACGGCTGTGCGCGGGACGACTGCGGTGGACGTCGGCCCGGGGACTATTTTGTGTACTAGGCCGGAACATTGTCGTGCTAAGAGCACCTCTTCATCACTAGTCGCACCTGTTCAGACTCAGTGTTAGCTGGTCACAGCGCATGCACTTGAGCACTTGAGGTCAAGTCCATCTGTGCCGGCAGAGCGGTACCCAGTAAGCATAGGGCCCTAGAGCTGACGTCGAGCCGACATCGGCAGCAGTCGTGCGCGGGCCTACTGCGGCCGACGTCGGCCCGAGGGCCCTTTGCTTACTGGGCTATGGAGTCGTGAGTGATGAATTAGTAAACAATGACGCCGACAATGCAGGTGTCGGCATATGACTGTGAATACGGAAAATGTATAGTGTTCCAGCGACAGGGCGAATCGATTGATGGTCTATGTTGAGTCGCACTATTTGGTTGAGTTTAGTTTGTTCGAGGTGGGATCTCTCTCATGCGTGGGATGATCGTTGCGTAGTTGGCCACTTCTTGACACGGGTGGTAGTAAATAGCACCTTTACTGATGTTACGTTTGTGGTTGTGTTATTCTTTGAGAGCATGTGTGTGTTAATCATAGGAAACATCCGATATTCATTTGAGTTATTTTGAATAAGAATTACGTACCTTTTTAGTAGGATTCATTTTCTTTTGCACGGATAATTGCGATCGATTTTTGTTGTGACGCGTAGTTTCGCCGCACTGTTGTAAAGTTTGACCTACATTAGACTGGAAGGTTCGAGCAGGGTCACGATCTTTCTAGTGACCTCAGATATGACGTCAAAGTTGTTGGGAACATTTCGCAACATTGTATCAAAGACGCCTAGATGGTAGTGGAAATTTGTAGTTATTTCTAGAACATTTTTTTTAATGAATATTAATGAGTTTTTTGTTACGTTTTCTTTTCTGACTGGTAGTATTGTGCGAATTTGCTGGATTATTCTGGAAATCTGTAATAGTATAAAAGATCGTGTTAGGAAGTATGTGTGTACAGTGTGTCAAAAGAGTTGATGCATTGTAGAAGAGACAGTGTATCAGTGTTGGTGCATTTGTGGATGTGCGGAGATCGCATCGCTGCAATAAAATATTGTTGAAACTGTTACTCCAGTGTGGTCTACAACCATGTGCCACGTGTGACGAGTTGCAGCTGAGTTAAGTTTCTTTACAAGAACCCTACGTGCGTGCGTCTGGTGTGATTGCATCATACTACGATACCACGTAACAACTACTCAGTAGGCCTACTGGTTTTAAAAGGTGACTCAGTTGTCAACGATCATCTCATGCCGGTTGTGGGATCATTGCGTTTCTGAAGGCCAATACGCGCCTTACCCCTCAAAGTGTTCTCAGAGCTCCTTTTGATTTCGAACGAAAATGGCAGGTCTGATTTACTATGGATTTCTCGTATTCTCTCAAATCTGACTTTTGGCCTTTCCCGCTGGAACGGTATCAGCTAGGATCAGGGATCAGTTATTGCTGCTGATGCCCCCCCCCCCCCCCCCCCCCCCCCTTCTCTAAAATGCTGATTTATTATCTGTCAAACTTTTACCGTTGATAAATTATTGATAAAATATCATCATCATCATCATCATCATCATCATCATCATCATCATCATCATCATCACCACCACCACCACCACCACCACCACCACCACCATCATCATCATCATCATCATCATCATCATCATCATCTCTCCTTCAGCTGAGGGCCCCATGAGAATCAACGTCTTGCCAGGATAAGTTATTGCTGAACACGAAGAGGAAGCAACATTTTTCATGGAGGGCGGGCGAGGTAAATACAATCCAGACCAACCACGCTACAATTCTTTTTCTTCTTGGCTGTGCCGGCCACCGCGTCATTTATGACTTTAGGATGCCGTTAAACGGCTGCAATGTTAACGTTGCACCTTAACTCGTTCAGTGCTACTAAAATGTGAACACCACCCATCTGCAAGAGGTATAGATCCTCATGAGCCCCCGCAATTGCGGGGGCTCATGAGGATCTATGCCTCTTGTTGACACCACTTTGTGTCCATGTTCTTTGAGCAAATTTGGTTCGTTGGAGTTGAATGAACGGAGATTTCAGGAATAGTCGGCGATCACATGCAGTGAAGGGGTTACATCTTTAAACTGTGGGGGATTTCGTTTTCAGGGGCCAGTTGCACGAGTCTGCTCAGTCCTGCGCCAGCCACTGAACTATACCGGAGCAGCTTCCTTAACTTCCTTAGCGGCTTGCGCAGGATTAAGCTCGCTCATGCAACTCTCCCAGGAGCTTAGGCGGGGCCGCCGCCCCCCAACATCAGGAGGCACATTTTTCTCGTCATCTCCTCTGGTTGCTGGGACTCATGAGGATCTATGCCTCTTGCTGACACCACTTTGAATCCATGCTCCTGGGACATCTAGAGTTTTTTTTGGTGTTGAATTCACAGAGATTGCAGAACCACGGTCTGCGTCATCTGGCACCGAAAGTGTTAAGGGCGTTTCGTTTCTACGTCATCTGTAAACTGTAATGATATTTCCTCATTAGTTCGGAAAGGGATGGAACAGGGTGGTCTTAAAGTCGTGTAGTTAAAGACAACAGTTGACCTTCCCTCTAAATTTACAGTGCGCGCTCCGCAGTTCAAAATAGCGGCGTGCTTGGAATGCGTAAGCGCCGCTTGCGGTTTGTATTTCTTTAATTACCCGTGTTCCGGTTCGGGCCTGTGAGTTAACCCTTTCAATTCACTGTTGGAAGACGGTGTGACGCGAGGAACAGCTGAACGTGTTTCAAGCGATCACACTTACGAATCATCACCTGTCATAAAAGACCATCACACAGGGGGCTGCGGCCATGTGGATCAGTGATAGTCTTTAATGACAAGTTACACTGCCAAAACCACCTCTTTCCTGCAACAACAACACACAAAAAAAACAACAACTGTGATTGCTAACAACAGGTTCTGCTATATTAACCCCCTTCCATGCCACTGTACGTACAGATTGTTTGTTTCTGAAATGTTTGGTTCACTCAACGACGAAAATCCATAACCGTCCGAGAAACATGGATGCACACTGGTCTCAGCAAGAGGCATAGATCCTCATGAGCCCCCGCAGTCGCGGGGGCTCATGAGGATCTGTGCCTCTTGCGGTTGGGCGGTGTTCAATTTTTCTCAGCACTGAACGGGTTAACCTAACATCTGCAAGGACTCGTGTGGTTCACTAGACCTCGTGTGGGTCTTGTCGGTCACTCATTCAAATACCCCCCTGTCGATCAAAAGTAGAATATGCAATGGTGTCAGAACTCGATTTATGACACCGTTTAAATTAACTCATTCGAGGCTTGCCGCATCCGGAAACGTGGCATAAAACCGCGTGTCCGCACGCAGCAAACCTCGAATGTGTTAAAATTCTAGGTCTGTTCATGTCTCACCCGATCAGCTGACAAAAACTATGCAGCGCCTATCGTCTGTAGATTTGCAAGAAATTGCAGTGAACCTAAGAGGCACCACTCTTTTGCTGTCGATCTACCTTCTGCGATTTGTATGATCGAAGTGCTCAGCAGACAGATTATTTTGCATACAGCAGTAGTTGCGTACCAACTTTGAAGACCGTCATAACTCATTGTGCCCGAGATACGAAATACCCACATTTTGGAGTTATCCGCTGAGGACTGCACTACAATTCAGGAGACAGGTCGACCATGATAGTTCAAGGGTGGTGGCAGAATAGCTTGGCGCCTACAGGCGCCAAGCTATTCCGCCACCATCCTTGAACTATCATGGTCGAGCCATTTCTTGTTGCGGTGTGTCGCAGGCAGAATGATTTTTTTTAAAGTATATAAAACACACACACACACACACACACACACACACACACACACACACACACACACACACACACACACACACACACACACACATATCTGCAAAAGCCATTATTAGGCACGGAAGGCTTGGAAAACTACACAAGTTGTGTGCCCTACAAAAAGGCTTCCAGAGTCAATGACGCTCGCGGAGCCTTTATCAGGGGCACACAACTAGTGTAGATTTCCAATCCCTGTGTTAAGGAGTGAATGAGTTGGAAACACCGGCTATTGCCTTTTCATGACGTAACAAATCACGTGCTCCCGTCAACCTTTCTTCACGCTCCGCATCAAACTGCACTCAGGCGCAATCATTGGTCCATAATGCGCAAGCCACTGGTTGGTTATATGTTCCCGTTACCGTTTTTTCTTGCCTCTGTAGACGAAAAAATGCTCCGCTTCTTAACTCATTCTACCCCAAGACCGAAATCCCCAAATGTTGCCGTTGTTCTCTGAAGACTGCATTGCAATGCAGGACGCAGATCGACCATGATAGTTCAAGGGTGATGCCAGATTAGCTTGGCGCCCATAGGCACCAAGCTATTCTGGCATCACCCTTGAACTATCATGGTCGATCCATATTTTGCTGTGGTGTGTCTGGGGTGGAATGAGTTTAAGCGATCTTCTTTTTTTTTCTGAAAAATCGCCGATACAGCAGGTTCGCAGGTTATGCTACGTTTCCACAAGCACGAATCCGATACGAATACGATCCGAACCTGATGCGATGATGTAAGTTTCCTTGAAAAATTGCGTCATTTTCATTCTTAGCCGGATGCCTCGAATTCGTTTATCGCATCGGTCATATCGAAACACACACACCAGAAAAGGACTTGTACGATTTTTTTTCCTGATCAGTTTCGTATCGGATTCGTGTTTTTAGTCCCAACTAGACTTCCCCAATGCACAACAGGTCATCGGGCCAACTGAGCCAATGTATTGCTTTCTTTATTATTTATTTACTTTTTTAAAAAAATGTATGTATGTATGTATTATTTTTTGAGGGGGTTGGGGGGGGGGGGGGTTGCATGGAGGTGGGGGATAAGGACACATTTGACGGGAAAATATCTCTTTCCTGATTCGTGGAGAGATCGATACCAGAAACACGCATGAAATCGTTTATAGAAGGTTATTTTTCGTGTTTTGTTTCTTTAAAAAAGATTTTTTCTTTTAGTTTATCAAATAAACTAGAACGAGAAATCGATAAGAAATATTCGGCCTGTCAAGCACTATCTTCTTCTAAATCTCTTTCGTTCAATTGCAAACGCCAGCCATCAACCAGAGAACGCTGGGGGCCATTCAGCTCGACTTGATCGTCCGCATTGATTCTTCGGTTATAAAATAACCAATTGCAGCACAGCAGGAAACGCGCTTCGGAATAACAGAGACGAACCGGTTTCCTCAAAGAAAGAGTTACGTTTCAGAACGAAATGGACAACTTTTTTGGTCTTTAAGCTGCTTCAGTTACACCCGTATTCGTCCTATGAAGGCAGAAGAAGAAGAAAAGAAAAAGAAAAAAAAAAAAAGTAGGGGGGGGGGGGGGGAGGGGGGAGGGGGGAGGGGGAGGGGGGGGGGGCAGGGCACAATGGTTGTCTCCCTCGATTCGCTACCTGTTCAGCGGTAGCGAATCGAGGGAGACAACCACACGACCAGTGTGTGTGTGTGTGTGTGTGTGTGTGTGTGTGTGTGTGTGTGTGTGTGTGTGTGTGTGTGTGTGTGTGTGTGTGAGGGGCCGGGTGGGGTAGGGGAGGTACGGGAGGAGGGGTGCATTAATCCTTTCCATGCCACCGTACGTACATTATTGTTTCTCAAATCCAAACCCGACCAAGAAAAATGGATACAAATTGGTCTCAGCAAGAGACATAGATCCTCATGAGCCCCCGCGATAGCGGGGGCTCATGAGGAACTATGTTGCTTGCAGCTGGATCACGTTCACTTTTTGTCGGCAGGAAGTGGTTAAACGTTCGATTTACGACGAAAAATGATGGATTCCCCCCCCCCCCCCCCACCCCTCCATGTCAATTGCGTCACATCGACCGACCAACACCTGCCTGGCCCTCGTCTATCTCGTATCGAACAGACTGCGGCTTGGAAACAATGCTCTCAGTCGTTAACTCATTCCAGACGTGCCGCATCCGGATACGCGGCATGAAGCTGCGCGCATCCGGATGGGGCGCGTCTGGAACGAGTTAACACACGAATCGTCGCGACAAGAAGATCTGCCGACAGCCAAAGGCGGAATAACGTTGCGCTTTAAACCTGTACATTCTGATACACCCATTGCCGCTGAAATAAATTCGACTGTGATAGTTCAAGGGTGGTGCCACCACCCTTGAACTAAAACGGTTTCTCTGTCTCCTAAACTGTAACGCAACCTTCAAGAGACAATAAGCAACTTGAAAAAAGAAAATCAGCCTCAGGATGTAATGGGTTAAGGCCCCTTAGCACATCCGAAATACGTACGCTTAGAAAACGCGAAACACGGCATTGGGGGAAGTTGATCTATATGCATGGTGATCCGGAAGTCAAAACAAAGGTTAAATTCCCCACTAAATATTACTCGTAAATAAAGTTATTAAAACTAAAGCAGTAAGTATGTTCTTATGAGTTTGTGTGTAGTGAATGATACAATTTGGCCCTGTGATTTCTGGTTGCACAGTCATTTCGGAGGGCCTTTTGACTTGAAAGTGACCTTCAAAAATGTTCCAGCTGTGTTCATCATTCGTCATCAATGATAAATCACAGAAGATAGCGTGGTCTTTTACAATCGCTAAACAAGAGAAATGTCACAAAATACAACTGTTTCTGTTCTGCCTGTAACCCTGCGAATTGCGTGCGTCATGGGAATTACTCCAAGTTAATACTCGTGCTCATCGAATGAAACCTTTCTCTGCAATGTGAGTGACAAAAAGTCAATTTTTCCTGCTCGGTCTAGCCCTCATGACGTCAGAGCCGGCTGTATATCAGTCAGACAAGTCGGCACTTTCCGGTACTTTCCGGTAGTTTCCGCCGTCAATTGACTGGCGCTGACAACATAAATCCACCACTGAACTGCGGCTTCGGGCCTTCGATGTTCGATATCTGGTTTTCTTGTAGTGAACGCTTTTGCATCTACAAGAGGCATAGATCCTCATGAGCCCCCGTAGAATGCGGGGCTCTTGAGGATCCATACCTCTTGCTGGCATTACTAAATGGAAGTTTGTTTACCTATTTCTCACGAGGATGAGGAGATTGGTCACACTGTCTGCAATGGTTTCCTTGTCTCATCTCCTCTGGCTGATTTGTTTTTCTGTTATATTTCTGTGGTCGAAAAGGTTGGAAAGGAAACCAGAAGGGGATGGGCGAGAGGGGGCGGGGGGGCAGGAAGGGGGAGAAGGGGGGAGGAATACGGGTAGCTCTCTGCTGGAAAGCTTTCAGATAGTGCTGTTTACCGGCGCACACTTCGTATCTACCCTTTGAACGCCCAAAACTTTGAAGAAGCTACTAAATCATTTGCCGAGCATCCGCATGCAGCACGTCGCGCATGAGTTAACCCCCATCCCTGCCAGTGCGGGACGCAGACTGCGTTTGACTGACATGTGTTAATTCAAAGCCAAAGACTCAAGCACCAGCCACTCCAAAGAAAGGTAGTCACAGACTGACGTCAGCAAGAGGTATAGATCCTCATGAGCCCCCGCAACTGCGGGGGCTCATGAGGGTCTATGCCTCTTGCAGTTGGACCGTGATCCCCTTTTTTCAGCAGTGAAGGGGTTAAAAATATGGGCACAGCTTTTTTTGTATTTTTTTTGTTGGGGGGGGGGGGGGGGGGTTGAGGGGGGAGGGGGTTGAGGGGGGGGGGGGCGGGAGAGGGAAGAGAGAGAGAATCTTGAAGGCGATTGCCGGTGTCGAAGGTCCCACAGTGACAAACTGGATGAGATACGAGTATCGATTGTGTGCCCGAGAGAAATGGTTTCATCGTCGTGTTGTGGGCAAATAAAGTTTGCCTTATCTGGCTGGGCCAGATCCTCCCGGCCCTGTGAACGGGCAAAAGACAGTAAGTCCATTGTTGTGAAAAGCGAGATTTTTATTGTTAAGTAATGGAAATCTTGCTTTTCACAAAAATGGTCTTACTGTCTTAAGCCTCTCTACAAGGCAGATATAACTCGGTGATATGGGAATTAATCGTTTAGAAGGAGTCAGGTTTTTTTTGTTTTGTTTTATTTTTATTTTTATTTTTATTTTATTTTGCACCATGGCCAGTCGCGGCCCCAAAATCCTCCTTCTTCGAAGGAAAAGGGATGTAAACGGCGCTTGCAATCCTTACTAGTCCCCTAGAATTTATCCCTGTGAAGATGTTGTGCTTCACAGGAGCGCACAGCAAATCTGTTAACTCCTTCAATGCCTGTGGGCGCAGATTCTGTTTTCGAAACCTCATTTTGTGAGTTCAGCGCTAAAAGATCCCAAGCCGTCCAAAGAACATGGATACAACAAGGTGTCAGCAAGAGGCATAGATCTTCATCAGCCCCCGCAACTGCGGGGGCTCATGAGGATCTATGCCTCTTGCGGTCGGGTCGCGTTCACTCTCTCCTCGATATTTAAGGCGTTAACGATAAACCGATGGATAGAAAGGTTAGCTTTCATCGTGCTTGTTTTCGCTCACCTGAGCTTTTCCACACGAGCGGCAGCTCAGTCTTCGTAATTGATGCGATGTTGAGATTTGGGGCCCGTCGGTAAAAACACAACCCTCGACGCACACACCGGCGATACCGAACCGCCTCAAATTTAGAAATCAACCGGCTCTCATAGCAAGAGGCATAGATTCTCATGAGCCCCTGCATCTGCAGGGGCTCATGAGAATCTAAGCCTTTTGCAGAATGAAGATTTGAGGTTTGGAACCTGTTGGCCGTATTTTGGGACGCGCAACTGAATCACCGAGTAAGCAGTTCTAGACTTTCAGCAATGCTGGATCGACTTTCATTTCCTCGAAAATCAAGACTGGGATCACACAGCTAGCAAAGAGAAGTGGATTCTCATGAGCCCCTGCAGCTGCAGGGGCTCTACAGAATCATTGCCCCTCGCCAGGTAAAGTTGAATGGGCTGGCTTAACATATACATGTACACTGCTTAACCTGTTACAATCTTGACAGCTGATGAAAGAGCTTACCGTAGTACTCAAGCGAGACTATCTGATGCACGATATAATAATAGCGAAGAAATGTACCTGGGCTGACGTCTGCCTTAGATATTCCGAACGCTGCCATGCGCGGGCAAGCCGCGAAGTCTTACTTGGTCTTTTACCACACAGTGAAACCCGTCGAGGCAACCACCTGTATGAAGCGACCAACTGTCTGATTAACTCATTCTGCCCGCGACACACCACAGCAAGATAGGGCTCGACCATGATAGTTCAAGGGCGGTGGCAGAATAGCTTGGCGCCTATAGGCGCCAAGCTATTCTGCCACCACCCTTGAACTATCATGGTCGATCTGTCTCCTGAATTGTAATGTCAG
>BTPG01000006.1:159779564-159837131 GCA_036245525.1 Semisulcospira habei | reverse complement strand
CTTTTGGTACACCTAGTCTTGTCCAAATTGTCCAAAGTGCCTCTGCAATCTCGGTAGTCTGACATGTTTTCAGAGGTACTGCCTCAGGGTATCTGGTTGCATAATCGACTACAGTCAAAACATATCTATACCCTCTATCTGATGCTGGGTTGATCGGTCCGATCAAATCCACGGCGATTTTTTCAAAAGGTGTGTCCACTATGGGTACTTTACCTAATGGTACACGCGTCTGTCTGCCCTTGTGTGATGACCTTTGACATGCGTCGCATGATGCGCAGTATCGTTGTATGTCACCACAAATTCCTGGCCAATAGAAATCAGCCCAAATTCTGTTTCTGGTTTTCTTAGCACCTAAATGCCCGCTCATCGGAGTATCATGTGCTAATTTCATAACACCCTGTCTATACTTCTTGGGTACAACGATCTGCGTTCTTTTCTGTTCCTTTTCAGTGAATTCTCGTACCAAAATTCCATTCTTCCATTTAAATTTGGATTTGGTTTGTTTGCTGTTTTGATTTCCCTCTTTTTTCCCATCAGCTGCATCTCTGCATTTCTTCAAAGTTTCATCTTCCTTTTGAGCTAGTCTCAATTGCTCTGGTGTAACATCAACAATCTTTGTTTCTGGGATCTTGAGCTCCTTTTGATTTCCTTTCGTTGCCGTGCTTCTTGTTTCTACTTCTGCACACTGCTCATCTGTTTTCGTATCGTTTGGTTCGCTTCGTTTCTTTGTGATCGTCTCGGTGCTTTCCATTACAACTGGGATGTTTTCTACATGGTCTTCAGTTTGTTCGCTTGCATCTCTTTTTGAGCAAGGTTTCATCACTGGATAAACTGGAATAGTGTTTGTTTTCTCTTTGTTCAAGAATCGTGCATTCCCTACCAAAACTGGCAATGCTGGTCTGGATATTACTAGTACATCCGCATCTCCTTCAAAAAATGGTGTTCGCATGAACAGTCTAGCAACAGGTACTTGCTTGACGTCGCATGACGCAAATGTCACGGATCGCATCTCACCTGTATACTTGTTTTCTGGTACTAATTTTGTATCAACAACACTAATTGTAGCTCCTGTGTCTCTCAATGCTGGCACTTCCTTGCCTTCTATCTCTACTTGACACGATGGCTGATAATTTATCTTGCTGCATGTGTCGCATAGCGTCATTTTGTGATTTCTTTCTAACTTTTCTTCAAGGTAAGGCATTCCCACTCTCAGTGCGTGGTGGTCTATGCTTTCATGGTGCTGGTGGTGCGTGGCTGCACAACTGCAACTTGCTGTATGCATCGATCCACATGTAGGTTGTACGTACAACGCATTCTGTTTTCTGTTTGGACAAACTGATACTTTGTGGGGTCCTCCACAATTGAAACATTCGATCTTAAATGATACTCTGTTCTTGACCGATTGATTTTCGTGTTTGTTTGGTGATCTGTTGTCACGCAATCCTTGCTTACTGTGATCCCTTCTAGGTGACGGACTATCCCTGTGTCTAAATCTGTCCCTGTTGTTATCTCTGAACATACTTCTATTCTCATGTCCCCTGTTTCCTCTTGACACCTCGTAGGTTTCTGCTGCTTCAGTAGCCTCATCTACGTTAGCTGGTCTTCTGTCTCGTACGAACGTAGCTTGCTCTTTTGGTAGTGCGTCTAAAAAGGTATCCACTGCCAATAATTCTACGATACTGTCAAAGTTCTTTTCTTTCCCTGAAAGTTCGATCCATCGGGTTATCCATTGCGTAATCCGATTCATGAGTTCTCTGGCTGTTTCGTCATTTTTCTTCCTGGCATTCTTCAGTTTTTCTCTGTACTCTTCTGATGTCAAACGGAACTTCTTCAGCAATTCTTTGCGAATCTGTTCGAAATCTTCTAAATCAACATGCTGCATGTGCGTGATAGCTTCTGCTGCTTTTCCCTTTAGCAATGCGATCAGGTGTAATCCCCATTCGTCATCTGGAATACGCTCTGCTCTCATGACCTTTTCAAATTTCCATAGAAAGACTTCTAAATCATCTCCATCTTCAAAAAATGGTAACTTGATTTTAATCCTGCGTCGATCTTGCGCGTTGTTGTTTCTGTTCTGTTCTCCTTCTATACGCCGACCTTCTGCCTGAATTTCTAATTCTCTCAATCGAGTCTGACGCTCAGCTTCTCGTTCTCGTCGTTCCGCTTCTCGTTCTTGCCGCGCTAACTCCGCTTCTCGTTCTTGTCGCGCTAACTCCGCTTCTCGTTCTCGCCGCTCTGACCAACGTTTTTTCTCATCCAGAACATAAGCAGTTAAGTCGTTCCCCGCTAAACTCAATAATTCCCCTTCTTCTTTCCAAGCCTGCATCCTGGTTTTCATATCTGGTTCTTGTTCCATTTCTGATATGCTAGGATTCTCAGATCTTGTTCTACTACTTCTTGTATCGGGCATGACGGCTAAGTTTGTTTGTACTGCCCAAAATCCGTGCAACAACAAAATGACTTCAACTATTGCTTGTTTATAAGCTATCGATAACCATTTATCAACGTGAACTTTTGTTGATCTGTCAACAAGTTTTGGCGTAACCCGTTTTACAAAAGGACAAAACAAATGCGAAATATAAAAAATATATATATTACGCTGCGGAAGTTATACCTCTACAGATTATCAAGGGGAGTATCACCACAACCTACACTCTGTACTTGTATGACAATCCGCGCAATCGGTTAGTCTCCACTAACTCTTTTTACGAAAGGACAAAACAAATGCGAAATAAGAAAATCTAATACACTGCGGCAGTTATACGTCTACAGATAATCAAGGAAAGTAATAATATCAAACCTTACTCTGTACTTGTATGACAATCCGCGCAATCGGTTAGTCTCCACTAACGCTGACAATCGAACACAACTCGGTACCTGAATAAACGGAAGGGATGAATATAATGATGGCGAAGCTTCGGAGCTTGAATGCCGCCCGATGTAACAACGCCCTCCAACCGCCCACAGGTTATCCAGCAATTCCGAGTGTCCTTTGGTAATGACAGAAAATTACACTGGTGCGTAAATTTAGACTACTCTAAAAAATTACACAGTAAGTAACCTGAACCGATAACGCTATCGTTATACTATTGGTCAAGCCAAAGCTTACGTGCCAGTGTAAATAGATACAAATATCCGTGGCTCGAATCGCCAAGATTAATTCCCAATCGTTATCACTAAATTGTGATCCCGAATCTGGAAATAACCGTGGTTCGAATCTACGGCCGAGCCCCCAAATTATTGTCACACCAGGGAGGACGAATATATACCACTCGGAATATTTGGATATTTGTTCGATTTTAATGATTTGATCTTCTCATTCGCACGACAAACAATAGACAAGACGTATACAAACCTACGCAATATTCACTCAATTCATACATGCACCTGTAAACGCACACCCTCAACCATTCGCACAATGTTCACAGCACTAACCACACATCCTACACTTATTGTTCCACTACGATGTCACATCTCCGCAATGTCTGTCGATAATAACTGACACTAATTAATGCTTAGATCCTCGAACGATCAAACAGTTTGGCATTACTCCGACCGTGGATAAAGATGGATGTAGCGTCGCTGCTGTTGATTCGGCCACACCACTGGTCGAATAATCGCACTGTCTCTCGCGATGACACGTCGAAGCTCCACACGCACACCGTCAGGATCAACTTGTTATCTCGCACACCACGTTGATTAACCACATTCCCACACGAAGCATACACAAATCCAACTTCTCAGCTGGTGATAGGGGAGGGAAGCATCTATAACACATACAAAACGTATCTCTCCATAAGAAATCTGCCATTGCTAAAAAGTTACTTCCGCCGGAATGACGACACTGTAACGATGACGACCGCTAACGGCTTCCGGACGTTGTCGCCGATTCCCGATCGTTTCCGACATCGAATAAATATTGTAATAACAGTCAATTCGAAATATCATGCACACACACGAATACGACATATTTCCGCACAACACATAACCTCTCACCACGATACGAATTATTCATTTCAAAATCAACAGGCTCCACAAAACGTTTTGATCATTCCATTCAATCCCGCGCGCCGATCGCCAGACGACACCGCAAACTCGCCGATGCGCGCCGAATATCATACAATCTCAGATCTAGAGCCGAACAACTAATACATTTTCCGAATCTACTACTTAACAAACGCGAATCAGCTATATAATAAACAAATACATACCCAAAGATGCGTGAAGTAAACCTTCGACTGTTTCAGGCCTGTCTGCCCATCTTGGCCGTTGGACAAGGTCCGGTACTCGTTACTCTAATCAGTCGATCTGGTTACTAGTCGTAGTTCTTAAACTACAAAATTTTACGTACCACTGTACTGAGCATTCTGCTCTCAATCGTCTATTCTACCATAGACCATAACACGGCATTTCTCTGCCCACTACACCTCACAAAAAAACAACTTTTACTGAGAGCAAAAATCTCTCCTGACTGACTGTCTTCCAAACGATTCACAGTGACGTAACTCTTCAAACCAACATCCTACGTCACATGTTCCAAACACACATCTTACGTCATATGTTCTTGACGTCACTAAAAAGTACATGCCATAACCGCAACACACAACAAAGAACGAAAGTTCTCCACGAAAGAAAATACTGCATAATTAAAATAAATTGTGACAATCATCATCATCATCATCATCTCTCCTTCAGCTGAGGGCCCCATGAGAATCAACGTCTTGCCAGGATAAGTTATTGCTGAACACGAAGAGGAAGCAACATTTTTCATGGAGGGCGGGCGAGGTAAATACAATCCAGACCAACCACGCTACAATTCTTTTTCTTCTTGGCTGTGCCGGCCACCGCGTCATTTATGACTTTAGGATGCCGTTAAACGGCTGCAATGTTAACGTTGCACCTTAACTCGTTCAGTGCTACTAAAATGTGAACACCACCCATCTGCAAGAGGTATAGATCCTCATGAGCCCCCGCAATTGCGGGGGCTCATGAGGATCTATGCCTCTTGTTGACACCACTTTGTGTCCATGTTCTTTGAGCAAATTTGGTTCGTTGGAGTTGAATGAACGGAGATTTCAGGAATAGTCGGCGATCACATGCAGTGAAGGGGTTACATCTTTAAACTGTGGGGGATTTCGTTTTCAGGGCCAGTTGCACGAGTCTGCTCAGTCCTGCGCCAGCCACTGAACTATACCGGAGCAGCTTCCTTAACTTCCTTAGCGGCTTGCGCAGGATTAAGCTCGCTCATGCAACTCTCCCAGGAGCTTAGGCGGGGCCGCCGCCCCCCAACATCAGGAGGCACATTTTTCTCGTCATCTCCTCTGGTTGCTGGGACTCATGAGGATCTATGCCTCTTGCTGACACCACTTTGAATCCATGCTCCTGGGACATCTAGAGTTTTTTTTGGTGTTGAATTCACAGAGATTGCAGAACCACGGTCTGCGTCATCTGGCACCGAAAGTGTTAAGGGCGTTTCGTTTCTACGTCATCTGTAAACTGTAATGATATTTCCTCATTAGTTCGGAAAGGGATGGAACAGGGTGGTCTTAAAGTCGTGTAGTTAAAGACAACAGTTGACCTTCCCTCTAAATTTACAGTGCGCGCTCCGCAGTTCAAAATAGCGGCGTGCTTGGAATGCGTAAGCGCCGCTTGCGGTTTGTATTTCTTTAATTACCCGTGTTCCGGTTCGGGCCTGCGAGTTAACCCTTTCAATTCACTGTTGGAAGACGGTGTGACGCGAGGAACAGCTGAACGTGTTTCAAGCGATCACACTTACGAATGATCACCTGCCATAAAAGACCATCACACAGGGGGCTGCAGCCACGTGGATCAGTGATAGTCTTTAATGACAAGTTACACTGCCAAAACCACCTCTTTCCTGCAACAACAACACACAAAAAAAAAACAACAACTGTGATTGCTAACAACAGGTTCTGCTATATTAACCCCCTTCCATGCCACTGTACGTACAGATTGTTTGTTTCTGAAATTGGTTCACTCAACGACGAAAATCCATAACCGTCCGAGAAACATGGATGCACACTGGTCTCAGCAAGAGGCATAGATCCTCATGAGCCCCCGCAGTCGCGGGGGCTCATGAGGATCTGTGCCTCTTGCGGTTGGGCGGTGTTCAATTTTTCTCAGCACTGAACGGGTTAACCTAACATCTGCAAGGACTCGTGTGGTTCACTAGACCTCGTGTGGGTCTTGTCGGTCACTCATTCAAATACCCCCCTGTCGATCAAAAGTAGAATATGCAATGGTGTCAGAACTCGATTTATGACACCGTTTAAATTAACTCATTCGAGGCTTGCCGCATCCGGAAACGTGGCATAAAACCGCGTGTCCGCACGCAGCAAACCTCGAATGTGTTAAAATTCTAGGTCTGTTCATGTCTCACCCGATCAGCTGACAAAAACTATGCAGCGCCTATCGTCTGTAGATTTGCAAGAAATTGCAGTGAACCTAAGAGGCACCACTCTTTTGCTGTCGATCTACCTTCTGCGATTTGTATGATCGAAGTGCTCAGCAGACAGATTATTTTGCATACAGCAGTAGTTGCGTACCAACTTTGAAGACCGTCATAACTCATTGTGCCCGAGATACGAAATACCCACATTTTGGAGTTATCCGCTGAGGACTGCACTACAATTCAGGAGACAGGTCGACCATGATAGTTCAAGGGTGGTGGCAGAATAGCTTGGCGCCTACAGGCGCCAAGCTATTCCGCCACCATCCTTGAACTATCATGGTCGAGCCATTTCTTGTTGCGGTGTGTCGCAGGCAGAATGATTTTTTTAAAGTATATAAAACACACACACACACACACACACACACACACACACACACACACACACACACACACACACACACACACACACACACACACACATATCTGCAAAAGCCATTATTAGGCACGGAAGGCTTGGAAAACTACACAAGTTGTGTGCCCTACAAAAAGGCTTCCAGAGTCAATGACGCTCGCGGAGCCTTTATCAGGGGCACACAACTAGTGTAGATTTCCAATCCCTGTGTTAAGGAGTGAATGAGTTGGAAACACCGGCTATTGCCTTTTCATGACGTAACAAATCACGTGCTCCCGTCAACCTTTCTTCACGCTCCGCATCAAACTGCACTCAGGCGCAATCATTGGTCCATAATGCGCAAGCCACTGGTTGGTTATATGTTCCCGTTACCGTTTTTTCTTGCCTCTGTAGACGAAAAAATGCTCCGCTTCTTAACTCATTCTACCCCAAGACCGAAATCCCCAAATGTTGCCGTTGTTCTCTGAAGACTGCATTGCAATGCAGGACGCAGATCGACCATGATAGTTCAAGGGTGATGCCAGATTAGCTTGGCGCCCATAGGCACCAAGCTATTCTGGCATCACCCTTGAACTATCATGGTCGATCCATATTTTGCTGTGGTGTGTCTGGGGTGGAATGAGTTTAAGCGATCTTCTTTTTTTTTCTGAAAAATCGCCGATACAGCAGGTTCGCAGGTTATGCTACGTTTCCACAAGCACGAATCCGATACGAATACGATCCGAACCTGATGCGATGATGTAAGTTTCCTTGAAAAATTGCGTCATTTTCATTCTTAGCCGGATGCCTCGAATTCGTTTATCGCACCGGTCATATCGAAACACACACACCAGAAAAGGACTTGTACGATTTTTTTCCCTGATCAGTTTCGTATCGGATTCGTGTTTTTAGTCCCAACTAGACTTCCCCAATGCACAACAGGTCATCGGGCCAACTGAGCCAATGTATTGCTTTCTTTATTATTTATTTACTTTTAAAAAAATGTATGTATGTATGTATTATTTTTGAGGGGGTTGGGGGGGGGGGGTTGCATGGAGGTGGGGGATAAGGACACATTTGACGGGAAAATATCTCTTTCCTGATTCGTGGAGAGATCGATACCAGAAACACGCATGAAATCGTTTATAGAAGGTTATTTTTCGTGTTTTGTTTCTTTAAAAAAGATTTTTTCTTTTAGTTTATCAAATAAACTAGAACGAGAAATCGATAAGAAATATTCGGCCTGTGACAAGCACTATCTTCTTCTAAATCTCTTTCGTTCAATTGCAAACGCCAGCCATCAACCAGAGAACGCTGGGGGCCATTCAGCTCGACTTGATCGTCCGCATTGATTCTTCGGTTATAAAATAACCAATTGCAGCACAGCAGGAAACGCGCTTCGGAATAACAGAGACGAACCGGTTTCCTCAAAGAAAGAGTTACGTTTCAGAACGAAATGGACAACTTTTTTGGTCTTTAAGCTGCTTCAGTTACACCCGTATTCGTCCTATGAAGGCAGAAGAAGAAGAAAAGAAAAAGAAAAAAAAAGTAGGGGGGGGGGGAGGGGGGAGGGGGAGGGGGGGGGGGCAGGGCACAATGGTTGTCTCCCTCGATTCGCTACCTGTTCAGCGGTAGCGAATCGAGGGAGACAACCACACGACCAGTGTGTGTGTGTGTGTGTGTGTGTGAGGGGCCGGGTGGAGTAGGGGAGGTACGGGAGGAGGGGTGCATTAATCCTTTCCCTGCCACCGTACGTACATTATTGTTTCTCAAATCCAAACCCGACCAAGAAAAATGGATACAAATTGGTCTCAGCAAGAGACATAGATCCTCATGAGCCCCCGCGATAGCGGGGGCTCATGAGGAACTATGTTGCTTGCAGCTGGATCACGTTCACTTTTTGTCGGCAGGAAGTGGTTAAACGTTCGATTTACGACGAAAAATGATGGATTCCCCCCCCCCCCACCCCCACCCCTCCATGTCAATTGCGTCACATCGACCGACCAACACCTGCCTGGCCCTCGTCTATCTCGTATCGAACAGACTGCGGCTTGGAAACAATGCGCTCAGTCGTTAACTCATTCCAGACGTGCCGCATCCGGATACGCGGCATGAAGCTGCGCGCATCCGGATGGGGCGCGTCTGGAACGAGTTAACACACGAATCGTCGCGACAAGAAGATCTGCCGACAGCCAAAGGCGGAATAACGTTGCGCTTTAAACCTGTACATTCTGATACACCCATTGCCGCTGAAATAAATTCGACTGTGATAGTTCAAGGGTGGTGCCATCACCCTTGAACTAAAACGGTTTCTCTGTCTCCTAAACTGTAACGCAACCTTCAAGAGACAATAAGCAACTTGAAAAAAGAAAATCAGCCTCAGGATGTAATGGGTTAAGGCCCCTTAGCACATCCGAAATACGTACGTTTAGAAAAACCGAAACACGGCATTGGGGGAAGTTGATCTATATGCATGGTGATCCGGAAGTCAAAACAAAGGTTAAATTCCCCACTAAATATTACTCGTAAATAAAGTTATTAAAACTAAAGCAGTAAGTATGTTCTTATGAGTTTGTGTGTGAATGATACAATTTGGCCCTGTGATTTCTGGTTGCACAGTCATTTCGGAGGGCCTTTTGACTTGAAAGTGACCTTCAAAAATGCTCCAGCTGTGTTCATCATTCGTCATCAATGATAAATCACAGAAGATAGCGTGGTCTTTTACAATCGCTAAACAAGAGAAATGTCACAAAATACAACTGTTTCTGTTCTGCCTGTAACCCTGCGAATTGCGTGCGTCATGGGAATTACTCCAAGTTAATACTCGTGCTCATCGAATGAAACCTTTCTCTGCAATGTGAGTGACAAAAAGTCAATTTTTCCTGCTCGGTCTAGCCCTCATGACGTCAGAGCCGGCTGTATATCAGTCAGACAAGTCGGCACTTTCCGGTACTTTCCGGTAGTTTCCGCCGTCAATTGACTGCGGCGCTGACAACATAAATCCACCACTGAACTGCGGCTTCGGGCCTTCGATGTTCAATATCTGGTTTTCTTGTAGTGAACGCTTTTGCATCTACAAGAGGCATAGATCCTCATGAGCCCCCGCAGAATGCGGGGCTCTTGAGGATCCATACCTCTTGCTGGCATTACTAAATGGAAGTTTGTTTACCTATTTCTCACGAGGATGAGGAGATTGGTCACACTGTCTGCAATGGTTTCCTTGTCTCATCTCCTCTGGCTGATTTGTTTTTCTGTTATATTTCTGTGGTCGAAAAGGTTGGAAAGGAAACCAGAAGGGGATGGGCGAGAGGGGGCGGGGGGCAGGAGGGGGAGAAGGGGGGAGGAATACGGGTAGCTCTCTGCTGGAAAGCTTTCAGATAGTGCTGTTTACCGGCGCACACTTCGTATCTACCCTTTGAACGCCCAAAACTTTGAAGAAGCTACTAAATCATTTGCCGAGCATCCGCATGCAGCACGTCGCGCATGAGTTAACCCCCATCCCTGCCAGTGCGGGACGCAGACTGCGTTTGACTGACATGTGTTAATTCAAAGCCAAAGACTCAAGCACCAGCCACTCCAAAGAAAGGTAGTCACAGACTGACGTCAGCAAGAGGTATAGATCCTCATGAGCCCCCGCAACTGCGGGGCCTCATGAGGGTCTATGCCTCTTGCAGTTGGACCGTGATCCCCTTTTTTCAGCAGTGAAGGGGTTAAAAATATGGGCACAGCTTTTTTTGTATTTTTTTTGTTGGGGGGGGGGGGGGGGTTGAGGGGTGAGGGGGTGAGGGGGGGGGGGGCGGGAGAGGGAAGAGAGAGAGAATCTTGAAGGCGATTGCCGGTGTCGAAGGTCCCACAGTGACAAACTGGATGAGATACGAGTATCGATTGTGTGCCCGAGAGAAATGGTTTCATCGTCGTGTTGTGGGCAAATAAAGTTTGCCTTATCTGGCTGGGCCAGATCCTCCCGGCCCTGTGAACGGGCAAAAGACAGTAAGTCCATTGTTGTGAAAAGCGAGATTTTTATTGTTAAGTAATGGAAATCTTGCTTTTCACAAAAATGGTCTTAAGCCTCTCTACAAGGCAGATATAACTCGGTGATATGGGAATTAATCGTTTAGAAGGAGTCAGGTTTTTTTTGTTTTGTTTTATTTTTATTTTTATTTTATTTTGCACCATGGCCAGTCGCGGCCCCAAAATCCTCCTTCTTCGAAGGAAAAGGGATGTAAACAGCGCTTGCAATCCTTACTAGTCCCCTAGAATTTATCCCTGTGAAGATGATGTGCTTCACAGGAGCGCACAGCAAATCTGTTAACTCCTTCAATGCCTGTGGGCGCAGATTCTGTTTTCGAAACCTCATTTTGTGAGTTCAACGCTAAAAGATCCCAAGCCGTCCAAAGAACATGGATACAACAAGGTGTCAGCAAGAGGCATAGATCATCAGCCCCCGCAACTGCGGGGGCTCATGAGGATCTATGCCTCTTGCGGTCGGGTCGCGTTCACTCTCTCCTCGATATTTAAGGCGTTAACGATCATCATCATCAGTCCCTTGCCCGAACTGGGCGTTGGGGGGACTGAAAGGCAGCAGCAACAGACAGTGCTCTCCACTGAGTTCTATTTTGGACGGTGGCAAGCAAGTCTGGCATCTCGAGTTCGGTCCATTCTTTTATGTTTGCGACCCAACTCTTTCTCTGACGACCTCGCCGACGACTTCCTTCGAGAGTGCCTTGGAGGATAGTCTTGGACAAGGTGTTGTGTCGGGTCACGTGGCCAAACCAAGCAAGCTTGCGCCGTTTCACGGTTGCCAGAAGGGGTTCATGTGGGCCCACCAGGGAAGTGACGATGCTCCGTACATATTCGTTGGTCTTGTGCTCGCGGTACGAGATGCGGAGCAACTTCCTCAGGCACTTGTTCTCAAAGGCCTGGATTTTCTTTTCTGAGTCTGCAAGCAGTGTCCAAGTCTCACAGCCGTAGAGTAGAATAGACACTACGAGGGACTTGTAAAGCCTGTACTTGATGGTGAAGCTGATGGAGTTACTTCGCCATATCCTGTCCAGCCTGGCCATTGCGGATGTTGCTGTACCTATCCTGATACGGATCTCTGCTATGCAACTACCGTCTTTGGACAGGGTGGCTCCCAAGTACTTGAAGCTATTGACCTCTTCTAGCTTCTGGCCGTTCATGTGAATGTTGCTGCTGCTGTCGCTTGTGGTGTTGATCATCACTTTGCTTTTATCCGTACTGATCTCCATGCCATAAGACCGTGCGCTACTTGAAAGTTTGTCTGTCAGGTTTTGGAGCTCACTATTGCTGCCTGCCATGAGGTCAATGTCGTCTGCGAATCGAAGATTGCACAGGGATCTGCCACCAATAGAGATTGAAGTATGGTGGTCGTGGAGGGTTTCCTGCATGATCTTCTCCAGGAATATGTTGAAAAGGACAGGAGAGAGCAGGCATCCTTGACGGACACCGATCGTCGTCCTGAAGAACTCGCCTGACTGATTGTTAAGTAGAACCGCGCTGCAGGCGTTCTTGTAAAGCGCTTCTATCATTTGGATCAGTCCCTCCTCTATGTTGAACGATCTCATGACTTGCCAGAGTCCGTCGTGCCAGACGCGATCAAATGCTTTCCTGAAATCAATGAAGTTGTGGTAGAGTTCGCGCTGATGCTGCAGATGTTTCTCGATCAGGACGCGGCAGTTGAAAATCTGCTCTACAGTGCTTCTTCCAACTCTGAAGCCAGCCTGTTCTTCTGCCAGCAGTTCCTCGGCGAAAGTTTTGAGGCGGTTGAGAATGATTCTAAGCATTACTTTGCTAGGGTGACTTATCAGACTGATAGTTCTGTAGTTCTGGCACTGTTTCAGGTTTCCTTTCTTGGGGAGCGGGATCACTAGAGACTGTGTCCATTCTACTGGCCATTTCTTTTGCTCCCAGATCTTTTGACAGAGTGTAGTGAGGACCTTCGTTGTTACTTCTCCTCCATGTTTCAACAGTTCAGCAGGTACGTTGTCTACACCTGGAGACTTTCCTCCCTTCAGGCCGCGTACGGCTGCTTAAACGATAAACCGATGGATAGAAAGGTTAGCTTTCATCATGCTTGTTTTCGCTCACCTGAGCTTTTCCACACGAGCGGCAGCTCAGTCTTCGTAATTGATGCGATGTTGAGATTTGGGGCCCGTCGGTAAAAACACAACCCTCGACGCACACACCGGCGATACCGAACCGCCTCAAATTTAGAAATCAACCGGCTCTCATAGCAAGAGGCATAGATTCTCATGAGCCCCTGCATCTGCAGGGGCTCATGAGAATCTAAGCCTTTTGCAGAATGAAGATTTGAGGTTTGGAACCTGTTGGCCGTATTTTTGGGACGCGCAACTGAATCACCGAGTAAGCAGTTCTAAACTTTCAGCAATGCTGGATCGACTTTCATTTCCTCGAAAATCAAGACTGGGATCACACAGCTAGCAAAGAGAAGTGGATTCTCATGAGCCCCTGCAGCTGCAGGGGCTCTACAGAATCATTGCCCCTCGCCAGGTAAAATGGGCTGGCTTAACATATACATGTACACTGATTAACCTGTTACAATCTTGACAGCTGATGAAAGAACTTACCGTAGTACTCAAGCGAGACTATCTGATGCACGATATAATAATAGCGAAGAAATGTACCTGGGCTGACGTCTGCCTTAGATATTCCGAACACTGCCATGCGCGGGCAAGCCGCGAAGTCTTACTTGGTCTTTTACCACACAGTGAAACCCGTCGAGGCAACCACCTGTATGAAGCGACCAACTGTCTGATTAACTCATTCTGCCCGCGACACACCACAGCAAGATAGGGCTCGACCATGATAGTTCAAGGGCGGTGGCAGAATAGCTTGGCGCCTATAGGCGCCAAGCTATTCTGCCACCACCCTTGAACTATCATGGTCGATCTGTCTCCTGAATTGTAATGTCAGAGGATAACTCCAAAATGTAGGTAATTCGTACCTCGGGCACACTGAGTTAAACAACCCATTTATGGTCCTATGGTCGTTTTTCTGTCCCTACGAGGACCCTGCGTAATGCGAATACCTGTCTAAGGCGACCACTATTTGGTAGTCCCTTGAGTGACGGCATTACACACCGCGTTTGACTGTACAGCCTGTCTTAGGAACGGAAAATGGATCCGCCGTGAAGAAGTACCACTGGTATTAGGCGACCACTATTGGAAAAGTCGTTTTGGGGTCGTGTAACTAAATCGGGACATTATGACAGTCTGTGCTCTATGCTGACCATGCTTGTGGCTATTGTATACAGTTAAAGCAATGTATCGGCTTCGGTGGCGTAATTCTGGATTGCTTTTCACACAAGTGCAAGAGATATAGATCCTCATGAGCCCCCATAGACCCGGGGGCTCATGAGGATCTATGCCTCTTGCTAGCTAACACCACTTTTTAATCCATGTTCTGAAGACGACTGCAGCTCTTAACCCTTTTAGCGCCGGGACCCTGCAGCAGGAGATGGATTGATCATGATAATTCAAGGGTAGTGCCAGATGAGCTTGGCGCCTGAAGGCGCCAAGCTCATCTGGCATACCCTTGAATTATCATGATCAATCCATCTCCTACAACTGGTACATATTCGTTAGGCAACACCTCCAAAATGTGAGAAATGGGACCTTGGGGCTAAAAGGTTTAAGGCGTAAAATTAACAAAGATTTCAGAAGCGCCATCCGCGTCCATCGGCATGGTGCGTGCAGCCACAGTGGGTACAGTACCGGTGGCTGCATGCACAAAGGGGTTAATGTGTTGAACAAAGGGCCATGCATGCTGGGAAGAACTGACCCAGTGTGCAGCAATGAGAGATGAAAGAAACGAAAGTGTAACCGCAATCTGGTTGTCAAGTGGACCCCTTAATTCTGTTATTAGTTTCTGCTTGATGCTCACGTGTACACTATATAAAAGATCTCTGTTTCCTGAGCACCTTGGGGTTACAGTCAGCATCTTTCAGCACAGAACCTCACACTCTTTTTCAGTCTTTGAATTTTTTTTTTTAATTAGTATTTTTCGTCTTTTTTTCTCTCTTTTTTTGTGTAACTTAGGACAGGCAGTGCCAAGTTTTCAAAAAATTAAATCAAACTGTCCAACGCTAAATTAACCCATTCAGCCCCGACGACATACAGTAGGAGATGGGCCGACCATGATAATTCAAAGGTAGTGCCAGATTGGCTTGGCGCCTGTCGGCGCCAAGCTAATCTGGCACTACCCTTGAATTATCATGGTCAATCCTTCTCCTGCAACTGATGCATAGTCGTTAGATGACGCCTCCAAAATTTGGGCTGAAGGAGGTAAGTAACTTTCAGCTGATTTTGTGATTATCGCACAATATATTTGTCTTGAACCAGGTACCAAACTATCCAGAGGTAATTTATCTCACCTACTTATTAAGGTTCACCGGGTTACGCTGGAAACAGGAATGGAATTTAGAAAACTGTATCAGCACAGTAGAACCTTACAGTCAAGGAATTTAGAAAACTGTATCAGCACAGTAGAACCTTACAGTCAAGGAATTTAGAAAACTGTATCAGCACAGTAGAACCTTACAGTCAAGATTCCTTCAACAGAGAACCTTACACTCTTTTCTGTCTTTGAATTCTTTGTCTTCGCCATCTTTTCTTTTCTTTTCAAATTTGTCTTTTTCCTTTTCTCCTAATACATGCAACTTACAGACAAGCCGTGTCAACGTTTTAATAAATTAAAACCAACTGCCCAACACTAAATTAAGTAAATGAGCTAATTTCATGATTACCGCAAATATAACTGTCTTGAACGAGGTGCCATCAGGGGCGGATCTTTGGGGGGGAGGGGGGTTCCAGGGATTCCGCCCCCCCCCCCCGACCCCAATTTTTTGTACAAATTTCCTTTTTGGGGTGTTTAGACCCCCCCACCCTTCCCCCCGTTGTTTGATATTTTGACGAATGGTGAGAGTTTTAACACGCTCGCACATCCTCACTCTCCAGCCTAGCTCATCTGGCAATACCTTAAATTATCATGATCGATCCATTTCCTACAACTGATACACAGTCGTTAGATAACATCTCCAAAATTTATTAAATGCGGCCGTTGGGTATGTGGGTTAAGTAACTTTGAGCTAATTTCCTGACTGATTACCGCAAATATAACTGTCTGGACTGACCCATTTGGTACCCAAAGGTAATTTTTTTTCACCTGCTATTAAAGTGCATCGGGGTACGCGCGTAACAGGAATGGAATTTTGAAAACCGTATCAGCACAGCAGAACTAAAGCGGAGCGACTGGTGCTTTCGTTTTGCGATAACTCTGCTGCAGCTATAAATCTGCACTGTTGTCTGACTGTCTCGGGTTGCGAAATGCGTTTTCTTCGCCTTCTATTTTTCCAAGAGGCGTGGGGTACCATGCAACCCTGCTGGTGCAGGGGATGATGAAGATCTGTGCCTTTTGCCTGCAATATCGGCCCATTTATTTCCCCAGACTACACGAGAATATTATTCGGAATTGAAGTTTCTTGATGCCCTACAGCAGCGACATTTGTAGCCAATAAGCAATAGGACCAATACGTGTCATCTGCGAGAGGCATAGATTCTCATGAACCCCTGCGACAGCAGGGGTTCTTGAGAATCTATGCCTCTTGCTCGTCTCCATCTACACCATCAGATGCAGACTACGTGAAAAAATACATTGGATTTAAAGTTTCTGACTGCGCCGTAAAGTCAGTAAGATTTGCAGCCTTGGAGGGAACACCGGAGCGCAGCGACGCCAGAAAGGCAAACTGTTGTAGCCCGCGATCGGCATCGACATAGGAATGCACTCCACGGACTCTTTCACTTCCAGCGCATAGTGAGGGAGATGGATTAACTCCAGTAATATCTCCTGTGGCGTAGGAAGATTTTGCGAGAAGGCATGGCCAGCACAGTCAAACTTCCAGAGGAGGAGCCCCGTGGTTACCGTGTCACGACAGAGACTGCGGTGTGGCTCGGGCTGGCTTCTACGCCACTGCTCTGTGATAGTAGGAGTTGTTCCTAACTAAATCATAATCAGATCAAAGACAGAAGGATGAGCCCATTTATAGTAAGGGAAGGCAGTAGGTTGCGCCCCTTTATAGGACGGTCTAAAAGGGCCGTTTCGCTAGCGGTATCGCCCCCAATCACGGCATCAGTTATGTATTGTCGTAGCACTGAGTCATATTGTTAACCCTTTTCATCCTGACACACCCATTGCTTGAAACATGGGGGTTCTTTCTCCGGGTACTCCGGTTCTTCCACCCCCCCCCCCACTTTGGTACCGGTCTCAGGCCACTTTACAAATTCCAAATACAAGCGATCAAAAATCTCTGTAACTTCAGTAGCTGACTGGTCCTTCGTTTGTCTTGTACTGTGTTTGTCTTAAATGGCGTAAATCCGTGTCTGTTTCGTGAGTGTGTGTGTGTTGGGTTTCAGGCGCGGCCTTTGAGTCGATTTCCCCAAAATTGAGAAAAAGCGCCTATATAATAACGGTATTATTATTATTATTATTATTATTATAAACAAATATTATGACTGATAGTTCAAGGGTGGTGCCAACATAGCTTGGCGCCTGAGGCGCCAAGCTATGCTGGCACCACCCTCGAACTAAAACAGTTGATCTATCTCCTAATTAGTACTATTCAGCCTTTGTAAGACAATAAGCAAATTTTGCCAAATCAGCCTCAGGCTATAATGGATTAGTAACTCAAACTGTGGAGGTAAATGAGGAAATTCCTTTCGAGCAAGAGGCATGCATTCCTATGAGTCCGTGTGGCTGCATGGGCTTATGACAATGTACGCCTCTTGCAGATGGAGTAAGCTGGGTGAAACCACGGAATGTTTGAAGTTCGTGCAATGTTTGACTCGCTTCTGAGTTAGGGGATAACATGTCAATTACCTCGATACATGTGTACCTATATTAATGAGAGTGATTTTAGCGGAGGCATGGTGCAAGACTTAGTATACTTTGAGTTTCGTAGGGTGGGGTGGAAGGAGGAGGGGGTGGAGATGGGGGGTAGTGGTGCAGGTGGGTTTGCCCCAGTAGCAAAACGTCTTTGGGCCGACGGCGGCCGTGGACATGTTGCGAAGGGATGGTATGGTATTTAACTCATTCATCGCGACCCGCAACAATAGCTGCAAAAGTGCCGTATAGCGTTGCCGGCGGTAACGCTATAGGACACTTCCGCAAGCTATTGATGCGGGGCGTCTTGAATGAACTAAGGAAGGTTGGCCATATCTCTGTGCATAAGAGCTTCGACTATGAAGTACCTGCACCCCCCACCCCTTTCCTCCACTGGTTCCTACACCACTAAACTCTTGAGACCATCACGGTCAATACATCTCCGTGTTTGTTGTGTGTCATCCACGAATGAAAGGGTTAAAATAAAAATGAAAGGGTGAAAAAATGAAAATGAAAGGGTGAATAAATGAATGAAAGGGTTGCGATGAAAATGAAAGGTGAAACAGTGAATGAAAGGGTTGCGATGAAAATGAAAGGGTGAAACAGTGAATGAAAGGGTTAAAACGTGTACCCGGCATTTTGTGTCTGGTTCTGGCACCAACATAGGCTGGATCGTGACTCGTGTAAGTGGAAGGTGTATCTCCAGTCAACTGTGATCAGTTGCCGGAATCCCGGGCCGCTGGAATGCGCTGTGGTTTCTAAAGGCAGACCTTTAAACAGATAATGGACTAGATTACCGGCTTAAAAGATGGAATGCTTCGGTACACCACGAGCCTTCCTTCGTCAGTCGGCTCTGGCCCAGATACTTGTCAGTTAGCAAAAGGTCCTCGGGCCGATGTCGGACGCCGTTGTCCCGCGCACGGTCGTGCGCGGGCCGGCCAACGGCGTCCCGGACGCCGGTCTGAGCTATATCATTTGCTCACCTGGATTTATTCTAGGTCAGTTAGGGCTACACTGACTCGATAGGTCTTGTTTCGAAATACAGTAAACTGGCACACACCAACCCTTCAGTGAGCGTCTTTGTCTGTCTGCGCGTAGACTGTTATGAGCCCCCACAGCGCTTCCAGCAAAGGGCCGGGTTCAGGGAAATGCCACTTCAGTGCGGATGGTCCTATTATGATGCTGGTTTGGCTCAGTCATGAGACTAGTCTCAGGCTCCTGCTGGCATAGGCTGGATCAGCAGCCCCATGCAGTTCAGCAGCCTAAGTCATTCCGGCGTCAAAAGTTCCAAAGATAACAGCCTCCCAATGCGCAAAAGGCCATCTGGCCGACTTCGGCCGCCGTTGGCCCGCGCACGTCCGTGCGCGGACCAACGGCGGCCGACGTCAGCCCGGTGGCCTTTTGCGCATTTGACTGTAACTGTACGGTTGCAAACGAGGTAGGTGGCGAAATGGGAAAACGATGACATTATTGATTTAACGTTACGATTTAAGTGCAGGCAATAAACGTACGCCTAGTGAATTCATCAAGGAGAAAAGGAAGGGGGTGGAGGGAGGTGGGGGGAATGCAAGGTGTGGGCGGGGGGGGGGGGGGGGGTGATGTCTCAGCTTCCATCAATGAGTAGCTATCGGTCATTCAGCCTAGGAATCAGAAATCAGTAATAAAAATAAAATTCAATAAAATAAATAAAAATTATGATAAAATAATAATAATCATCATCATCATCACCATCTTTATATAGCTCAAACTCTGTGCATTGCAGGCTCTAAGTACTGCTTTCCCCATCAAAATAGTAGACCCTACTTAGGGCTCGTCCAAACTTCGTATCCTTCCACACCAAAAAAAAAAAAAAAAAAAAAAAAAGAAAGAAAGAAATTCACCCATAAAATGCTTTTTCGGTGATTTTACCATGTTTCCAGGGTTGTAAAAGTGTTCATCGCCTGAAAAACAAAAAAACAAAACAAAAAAAAAAAAACACCACCAACAAAAAACAAAACAAAACAAAACAAAACAAAACAAAAAAAAAAAAAAAAAAAAAACCCAACAGCACAACAGCACTGCAGCAACGAAACATTGTGCTGCATTTGGCCATGTCCATCCTAAAATCATACATCTGGCTCGCTAGATTAGGTACCGCTTTGACAACTTCTTCCCACGGGCTAGCCGAAACTCGCAATCGGGAGTGACGAGACTGAATGGTGGTGAGGCAAGGTCAACGTCTTTCCACGGCGCAATGAATGAACCAGGGAGTGGGGTGGGATTGAGGGTAGGGACATTTAATGTGGCAGCAGACTTTTCACATCTCTAGAAAGAACCAGGACGTTTCAACGAATCACGAAACATTTTATTTGAAATTCACGTTTCACTTTTACTTACACGATTACTTTTTATTTTTCACGGATCGCAGGCGAAGATCGATACAAAAATTGCAATCATGAGTCAAGAAAACCGAAAAAGGCCACTCACGCATTACGATTTTAGAACATACCTCCCTCCCCCCTGTCTCGCCGATATCCACCCCCTCCTCCCCTCTGCGCGAAAATGTGAAGAAAAAAAGAAGATGGACATTCTTGACGAAGAGCGCCGTGATCCAGAGCCGATTTGGGTGTTGCTTCCTGCTGTTCTTAAGTGCAGCATACTTCATCATACTTAACCCCTTCACTGCCGAGAAAAACTGAACACAAACCAACGGCAAGAGGTATAGATCCTCATGAGCCCCCGCAACAGCGGGGGCTCATGAGGATCTATGCCTCTTGCTGACACCACTTTGCATCCTTCTTCCTTTGACTGTTGGGGATCTTTGGTGCTGTGAATTTACGATGATTTCAAACACACAATCTGCCGCGTCCAGTGCCAGTGAAGGAGTTAATAAACTCCCTTGTGTGCGTGCATGCACCGGTGCTGTAAAACAGTATTGGTGGCTGCATGCGCAATGGGGTTAACCCCTTCATTGCCAGTAGACGAATATTTTGTTTCTCATGAAATCTTGGCGGTTCATACACCGACCAAAAGCCACAACCGTCCAAGGAATATCGGTACAAACTAGTCTCGGCAAGAGGCATAGATCCTCATTAGCCCCCGCAGTCGCGGGGGCTCATGAGGGTCTATGTCTCTTGCAGTTGGGTCCGGTTCACGTTTCTCGGCAGTGAAGGGGTTAAACACACTCACGCTCTATGTAGCGACTGATAAGCAGCTACGCTGATAACGACAATCTTCCATATCGCATTCGGCAGGAACTCTTTGAAGGAGAGAAACTTTTACAGAGGCGGTTCAGTCTCGTTGAATGAGAAGGAAAGTATACACACCGATTGATAATAACTCAAGACAGTGACACTGACAAGCACACTGGTTGTTTCTCTCCGTTCGCTGCGGATGTAGGGAATCGCTGAGGGCGACAACCGGAGTGGTACAGACGATACAGGGTCCAGCTCATTACATCCTGAGGAAGGATGAAATTATCACATTTAAAAAAAACGTTATATCCTTTAAGGTCTACGTCACAGATGGACCATGATAGTTCAAGGGTGGTGTCAGAATAGCCTACAGGCGCCAAGCTTGAACTATCATGGTCGATCCAAATCCTGTCGAAGAATGTCAAAGTTTTATAGGTTAGCGGCTACTTCATAGCCGCCTCACCACAGCCCCCCTCCTCCTCCGTCTTTCCCCCTTTCCCCGCCCCCACCAAAGTCACGGGATGATGGAGTCAGTCTTCATCGCTCACCTCCTAAAACAGGTAGTAGTAAACAGAGAAGGTCGGGCGGACCTGAGAATCCAGCATGCAGTCGAGTCGCGTTAGTTCAGGATTTCAAGATTTTAATTTTTATTTCTTTGGCCCCTATCGGGGTATTGAGGAAAATGCTAAATTTAAAATCAGCATGTACAACATTACCTCATCTGTGCACACGCACACTCTCTCATTCTAAAAGTGGTTCTAAGCTTAAAAAAAAAAAAAGTTTTACACGTAAAGTATCAAAGTAACAGAACAATAGAATGCATGCATGAATTACATAATATACACCTTAAACCTGTATTACATTTAACACAAAAATGCATACAAGTGGCATTTACATAAATAACTCCTTAGAAACATTGCACAATTCAAGACGTTTTCAAGTTGTTGTTGTTGTTTTTGTTGTTGACGTAGATGACAGATTACCCTCCACAACAGTAAGCAAATCACACTGAATTCCTTCCTTCTGAGTTTCTCACGACGTATTCTTTTTGATTGTCATAAGCCCCCACCCTCGACCAGTAACGGACGCCACCCCCCCCCCCCCCACCCTCCCCACCCCCAACTCCTTCTTTTAAAGGTATCAGTTTCTGTATCCGCTGGTGTACTCACTCTGTGGACTAAGCTCACCCGACACTTACTTTCATCTATCATGGTCGAGCTATCTCCCACAGTTCAGTTGCCAAACTGCTTAGTTTGCAAAGAGGTAACTCATACACCTGAATCGAATTCCATCCCTCCGCTAAACGAGCGTAAATCCTTACGGACTCCATAAATTATTGTTGCTGAGCGACCATGAGGATATACTTGCCGCTTGCTTGTCCAGTTCAATCTGTGCTCCTTCTCTGGCGGAGGCCTCCGGCGTTCGTTTTTTTCACCTTGTGAAATTCTTACCACAGAACAGTGTTTCTACCGTCTCATTTCACATGCAAGAGGTTTGGAGTTTCATGTGCACCTGCCTACGGCAGGTGCACATGAAACTCTATACCTCTTGCAGGTGAAATGACACAACAGACTGTTCTATAGTAAGCGTTTTACAATACATAGATTAGCGAAAGGTTTGCCAGTGGGAAAACAAGGTATGGGTAAAAACGAATTTTGGTGTTCTGGGGATGAAGGGGGGGGGGGGGGAGGGGGAGGGGGAGGGGGGGGGTGGGGTGAGCTCGTTTCTCATCTTTGGTAGCAGCAGACACTGCCTCACATTGGTTGTCAGTCTAGCTCGATAGAGACAACCAGTGTGGCATTGCACACGTGAAGAATGATGGGTCGCCGCTTTACCTGTGTTAGCTTCAAGTTAAAGCTGCAATTCTATTTTGACACATCCCAACAATGTTCGGATAATCTTCAAACGGTATGAATTGTTTTCAAAACATCCATGACATGTTTCACGTTATTTGGGTCTGAAGACCAATTGAGACATTGGTACTGGATATTTTTGCTTGTACAACATCATGTTACTATATTTTGTTATTGTATTGAACGTGGTGTAATAAAGATACATAATACACAAGTTCGTTGTTTTTAGCAAAAAGTGTCTTTGAATGACCGATATCATCGCCTGTGGTCGTTACGATCCAGACGGACGTCATTTCCTCTTCTCACTACACCGTCACTTTCTTTTTCTTTGAAGCAATTCACAGTTTCAATTTTACAGTACTATTTTTCATAAACTAAATTATAAAAAGGGAGGATTGTGTAAGAAGCATTTACGTTTTAATATTAAGCTGCTTTCGCTGAAAATTAGAACTAAAAAAATGATCGCCTCTAAGCCGACTGTCCGTCAATGATTTTGTTACTCCCTTGAAACAGAAAGTAGAGGAGTGGCAGTTTTTAGCTGAACTCTTACTCCATCAAAGTACTAATAAACAAAGAAAAAACAAAATATTGATCATAAAAGGCGGAATATCTAAGCTAGATGTCCGTCACAACCGAAACATTCAACTTTCAGTCCATCGGTATGCTTGTCCGTCCGCAGATCGTAACGACCGGCCTCGGCCTAGACTTTTCTCGCGATGGCGATAGCTAGTTTTTGACCGCATGACGTATTAGCATCGTTCCCGTCACTTCCACTCATTTACATGTTCGAACAGCACATGTGCTTTTGGCAGTTTCTCGGTTATCTTTTGTGACTTTACGATTTTTTTCTGTCCGTCTGGTAACGACCAGTGATAACGACCGCATGAGAGTGCTTGAGGTAAGTCAATGATTCCATTTTTTTTGGCGGGGGGGGGGTGGGGGGGGGGGGGGGGGCTGGTTATGATGATTTATTTCAGAATAATCAATGCTTCCGGCTAGGTTCTGTGTTCAGAGATGAGTGGATTTCGGACTTTAGTCTTTGTTCTTTGAAATAAACGGTGATGTCTCAATTGATAACCAACGTTACGGCCAAAGACGGACGGCTTGTGCACTTGACTGACCGACGCTACTCATCTGGACGGACTGATTTCACTTTGCTTTAACCAGCCTTTTACAGAAATGACAATAATGAACTTGTACGGCATGCTCTGAACTTTGTTTGCAACAATCTGAATCATGATCACAATGCTGTACAACATTACACCGAAAAGGCCATCCAGCACCTGAAAGTATGTAATGAGATAGACGCCACAACAGAGATTTTCATGTTTTCAGATGGTTGTGCCGCCCAATATAAAGGCATGGGCACGTTTGCAGACCTCTCCTTCTTCAACCGGAAAGTCCAACGCTGCTATTTTGGGGCTAAACACGGGAAGGGGGAAGCGGATGTAGAGACAGGGACAATCAGCAAAATGGTTGGGACAGCAGTTCTTTGCAGGCATGTGGTTATCAAATATGCTGAAGACTTCTACCACTAGGCCTACAGCAACATGAGCAAGGAGGAAGCTCTTTCTAAAAGAACATTTTTCTTTGTTCCCAGTGGAGAAATCAAAAGAAATCGGAAAGAAACCGGTGTTAAAGGAATTCCTGGAAGCAGAAAGGTCCATCAGTTTGAAAAGGTTTCACCCTTTGTGTTGAAGGCATGATCCCTGGCATGCTTCTGTGAAAGTTGTCAGAGCTCCACAGGGAACTGCATGAACAGTGAGTATGTGAGCCATTCCAGATTGTCGAGATCAAGGCCGCACTCGTCATACCGTCTCCCTCGCAATCAGTTGCTGATTCTCCCTCTCCACCTGGCTCAGATGTCTTGGTTCCTTCACCTCTAATCCCCTATTTTGAACAGTCCCTTAACGCACCAAAGCCCGGAAATATGTCCTCTCCCATCAACCCACCCACCAGTCTCGCGAAATGATCTTTTCAATGCTTGGCGAGTTGAAAGTGAAGTCAGCAGAACAACAGGGTTTTGAAGCATTCTATGCATGTGCGCTGCAATGCCACGCTGAAGCAGATGAACGTTATCCTCTGGATCATTCCACCGAAGAACCCCTCTTCAGCAGAAGCAATTTCGACGAAGAAGCCGAGCGCCAGCGCCCACAGGACGATCTAAAATGGTTTCCTTTTAGAGTTGTTGTTGAGGGCAATTTTCCTCTGCCGATCCCTCAGCATTGCTTTCTTTGAAGGCAGAATTTCGCATGTTGAACTGAGACTGAGATTAGCTTGGGAGCTAGCGATCAACCAAAATGTCTATCTGTCTCCCAGCACAGTGAGCAGAGGGACCCTATTAGATGGGACCAAGAGCATAGAATTTTATTATTCCACTGGGGATTTCCCAACCGAGTCTCTGAAAACAGCATTTGAAAAGTAGTATAGGTCATGGCAGGCTCTCATTGCGGCAAGAGTCTTGGACCTTGGGCACATGCTTGCTGCTGCGAATATTCTTCAGTGTGAAGTTGTATCAGTATATTCCAACCTTGGAGCCAACTCTGTGCGGGAAGAGATGAACTGAGTGTTTATTCTACCCATCCCTATTGCAGGACCGGCCCCGCAAAGTCTACTAACTTTGGTGCAGTAACCGGGATGACATGGGCAACTTTAACCCTAGATTTTTGGACTGCAAATCACGTGGTGCCATTGGTCCGTGATCTTAAAGTTCCACAGGTTGGAGAGTACTATGTGCGCGTCACCTACTCTGTCAACAGCAAAAGTCTGTCCTTTATGGCCATTTTAATTCCAGCGAGCGTTCTTCTGAAAGATGGAGAGTTCATGGTTCGCTTTATGAGGAAATGTAGCAATTACTATGTCTTTTCAACTTAGGATGACTTGACAGTGCTAACGCTGGCAGAAGCTGTTGTTGAAATCCTGCCGCACCCTCGCATTGACAATAGACAGCGCCATTTTTTCACAGCAGTTTGATTCCGATCTTAGACTTTTTCTCTTTTGTGCAAATTAGAGTCTCGAAATGTATTTGAGGTGTTTTTCATATGAGCTTAATAGTACTTAGTTTTTTGTGGGTTTTTTTTTCTTCAGTTTTTCTCACGATCATAATCTACCTGTAGCCTCTTTGAAGCTTCGCTGATGTCGTGATGACCAAATCAGATTATCTTCTTTTTCAAATAAAAACACATTGTACTTTAATTTTCATTGGTTTCATTGCTGTAAAGGTTAAAAAGTCACTTTTCTGCAATTAGTTTTTAAAAAATCCCTTAATGAATGATTTAGAACATCACCCAAGATCTGTGAACTCACTGCACTTGAGCAAACCCAAGAAGCGCTTGAGATAAACGAGATAAGTGCATATAGTAGCAGCTGGATTTTTTTTTACTCCTTATTTTCTCTGCATTTGTCCTTTAATTTGTTGTTTGCAATTCATGGTTTATCAAGTACTAATACTTGAGTTAAATGTAACCGATATTTTGGTATGTATTCCAAAAAAAAATTGGTTACTGTTTTAATTTCTTGCGTTTAAATTTAAGGGGTATGTTTTGTTTTGTCCTTAATAGTTTCATAAAATATTGTTTTCATTTATTCATTTTGCTTTCTGTGGGCGTCTAATTGGCATTTTTTGCCTTTTATTGCTTTTGTGAAAGGAGAATATGTTTGTGCGTCTGAAAATTTAATAGCCGACACTGTCGAGCCCAGAAACTCTGTTTTTGTGCCTGCAATTTACAACTTTTGGTGTAATTTCTTTCCTACATACATCTCAAACACTTTAAACTGAGAACAAAGATTGTAAATAGGTTAAACGTAGGAAAAAAATGAGCATACTTTCAATATGCTTAGTTTTGGAAGAAAAGGGGGTGGGGATGATTTAGAGCAAATATCTGAGAAAGAATATCCTTTCTATCTCTCTCATTTATATTTTCTAGCTGGCATGTGTCTGGTCATCACAAAATGCACTTGCTCTTTGGCAGACAATGTTTTTTAAAAAAATGAATTTTTCTCCATGAAAAGGAAGTCTCTAATCTGAAAACTGTGAAACGTGTCAAATGTGTTTTGTTCCAGACTTTTCATGGTGTCAAAAACACAGTTCCTGACAACCCATTTGGCGATTTCACAGAACCGGAACAGTGAATATGCGGAGTGATAGACTCCTGTGATACTTGTCTGATCTTTCCTGACCTATCGTTAATGTTGCGTAGAAAGTGCGGCAAATGTTATCTTCTCTGCTGAGCGAGCGGCTGGATCCTGCTGCGGCAAGACACATAGATCCTCATGAGCCCCGGCAGCCTGTAGGGTGGAGGCTCACGGGGATCTAAGCTTATTGCTAATCAAGTTGAGTTGTATGTGTGCCGCGAACAGAGGAGGTTTAATGGTGGTTTAGCCCTGCAAAACTGAAGTTGTAGCTCCCGTTCTGGCTGTGAAAACAGAAAACAAACATGCAATCATTGACGTCATACACGTTTAACCCCTTAGCTGTCGTGAGAAAAGGTGACCTCAATCCATCTGCAAGACATAGATCCTCATGAGCCCCCGCAGTTACGGGGGCTCATGAGGATCTATGTCTCTTGGTGACCCCACTTTGTATCCACGTGCTTTAGGCGGCTGGACTCTATGGCGTTGAATTCATGAAGGTTTCAGAAACACAATCTGTGTCCAATGGCAGTGACGGCCGCAAGGGGTCAAGTTACTATCGTCTCTGTTCTTGTATTACTGTGTATACTGTGAACTGAAACAAATGTCCATGATAGGGCAGTGAATCAGTCAGTTGTAGTTGCATTCGTAAAACTGATTTGCGTTGACGCACAACTGATGTGTACGCGAAACTTGTAAAGGCCAAAATGTGGAAACCCGTACCATAAACTGTTTGGTTGTTTATTGGGATTTTCGTCTTTCAGTCATCAAAGCCTTTGAGTGCCCTTTCATAAACTCACCAGGGCCCGTCTATAGGTATGCGATCTCTCATAACCAAAGCTGACAATCATGGAGAATCATTCATTAAATGTGGTCTTAAAAGGGTTATACGTGTTGTTGTTTTTCTTCTGTAACTGTCATATCGTCAGAATAAAGTATCGGTTTAGGATTTCCCAACACCGTCTGTGTCAGAACCGATTATCCAAAGATCAGTTCTTGTTTATTATACGCGATGTTTTGGCTGCTAAAGTCGTGGGGTTTTTGAAGGGGTAAACTATTCGTAAACTTCGTTGCCCCCCCCCCCCCCCCCCCCCCCCCCAAAAAAAAAAAAATGTTGTTATTGTTGTTGTTGCACGAAGTGTAGTGTTAAAGTGTGCCTAAAAAGAGAGGTTGAGAATGTCGTCTCTTCATTTGTCCTGAACTAAAAGTGCTGAGTTTCCTTTTCATACGAAACCCTTGCGGCAATACAGCCCCTAGCAATAAGAGAATCAAGATGTTCAATGGCGGTGATTGTGAAGGTTTTCGTTCACCGGCGTTTGACTGAAATGCTCACGTCTTGTCTTCGCACACAGTCGCTGTTCAAGAACTTGACTCACTTATTACAAGGGGCTATCCTCACTTATTACAAGGGGCTGTATTTATATTTCATTGTGTCTTATACCTTTCTATTCTTACCAGGCCGCCCTTACTCTAACCTTTCAACAACAAAACAAAAAAATAACAAAAAGGGAGAGTTGTCTCAAGCCGAGTCAAGCCACGTGTTCTAGCCATTAGTTTCGCCTCTGCGATAATTCTAACTCAGTCCTTACTTGCAAAGTACGGACTTGTTTCCCAGCGAACAAAAGGTCATCGGGGGGCGACGTGGCCGCAGTCGGCCCGAGCTGAAGCTCGGGCCGACTGCGGCCGACGTCGGCCCATCGTTATTTTGCAAACACTGAGTAGCTTATTCTCCCATAACAACAAAACCTCAAGGGTCACCACCGTCATGATAGAGGCAAGGGTTGTTTTGAAAGAAATGAGTTTTCCTGCTCTATATCTGCAACGAACTCTACATGTCCACAGGAGGCGCAGATCTACATAAGTGAATTTTAGGGGCTCGTGAAGATCTACACCTCCTGTTTTACCCCAATGTACAGTAATTAGAGAACGTCGGTGAGTGTTCACTTCAAAGGGTAGGTGAGTTCACTGCTCCGGTTTTTTTTTTTTTTTTTAGTATCAACTTTTCCAATTTGGCAGGTTGTAAGTTGAGGCCCAGAAAGAATCTGTAGTACCCTGGTTGTCTCGCTTATTTTGCTACGGGTAGGGTTTCGAGAGAGACAGCCAGTGTGACTCTGTTATAACAATATGACCTTAAGTTTTTAGAAGTCCCAAAAAGAAGACTAGGGGACCAAAAATGGATGGTCTGCTTTGACACTCGATCCTTGACAAGTTTGTCTGTAGTACAGTTGCATGTGGTCTATTTTTTCTTTGGAGAAAAGTCCGCATTTATTTCTTCAACTTTCCACTTCGATTGCAGAGCGCTGTGAGCAGAGCGATAATCTGATCTGGGCTTGCACGTCAACGCTCCTGTTTTTATACGTATCCCCTGGGTTTTGTTTTTGTTTGGGGATTGTTGTTTATTTTTAAGTCCTTCGCTGCCGAGAGCAAGTCAAAACGATCAATCTGCAATAGACATAGATCCTCATGAGCCCCCGCAATTGCGGAGGCTCATGAGGATTTATGCCTCCGTTGCTGACACCACTTTGTATCCTTGGTCCTTTGACGGCTGGAGTTTTTTGGCGTTGAATTAAAAAAAAAGATCAGAAAAACAGTCCGCGACCCCTTGCAGTGAAGGGATTAATGATAATCAGTTTGTGGGAACATTTTGTTAAAGAGTTAACAAATTCAAGACGTGTTGCATTCGGATACGCGGCTGTATGCTGCGTATCCGGATGCTGCACGTCTTGAATGTGTTCACATAGCAGTAAAACACAAACAAATCTAGGTATTTTCACTCATGAATCTCTTCATCAATATATGGACGGACAATTGCACCAGCGCAGCGAATTAAAGCCGGTAGACAACTCGTGTGTCCTGATTCCTGTCACGTGGACAGGAAATACTACCTGAGGCGAAGTGCAGACGGCCAGGGGCCTATTATTTTCTTATTACATTACTTATGGTCTGGTGCGCATTTTGAAGGGAGCTGTAATAAAATAAAGCCATACATGAGTGAATGGCTTTCGCTTCTGCTTGGTCTACGGCCGCTGCCCTCACAGACTTTGCGATGAAAAGCACAACATTGACGTGTCAATGACGATTTATCTCTGCAGTGTGGAGACTGATGATGTAGCTGCTTTCGTTTGTTTCAGTTTTTTGTTTTTGTTTTTTGTTCGTTTGGTTTGTTCTGTTTGTTTTGTTTTGTTTTGTTTTAGGTTTCTTTTCCTTTTTTTTTTGCTTTGTTTTATTTTGTTTTGTTTTGTTTTGTTTTAGTTTGATTTGTTCTGTTTGTTTTGGTTTGTTTTGTTGTTTGGCTACTTTCCGCTTCGTTTCGTTTCGGTTCGGTTCGGTTTGGTTCGATTCGATTCGTTTCGTTAGTTTTGTTTCGTTTATTTTTTTATTTTGTTTCGTTTAGTTTTGTTTTGTTACGTTTATTTTCGTTTTGTTTCGTTTCTTTTAGCTGTTAACCCATCGCAGTCTGGAGACACAAATTATGTCTTTGAATGAAACAGTTGCAAGAATATCATCGGCGCGTTGTACATGAAAAATGTTTAACCTCTTTGTTGGGTAAGATTGGTAAAATTGTGTGTAGAAGCAGGGAAGCTAGTTAGGTCGTGAATGGCGCTTCTCTGTGGTGCACGTGCATTTTCTTTGGAAAAATAACGTTACCAGGATTATACTTCTCCTGGCTATAGCCTGGCTTCAGAAGCAAAGTGTATGAAGCGATTGAGAGCGTAATCCATGGGTGTGTGTGAGCCTGCCTGATTGGGAGCATGACATTTTGGCAGAAAACTGTTTTTCAGAAACATGCACCCAGGATGAGTTCCTGTTAGCCAGCCGCTGAAGCTCCACCTGCAACAGGCCTGCATACTCATCAGCGCATGCGGCCGTTATTACTCTTATGACTAAATCCATCTGCAAGAGGCATAGATTCGCACGAGCCCTACCGGCTTATCCGCAGGGGCTCATGAAAATCTGTGCCTCTTTCTGAAATCAATCAGATTGAGGCTCATCTGGGTCAGTTTAACCCGTTGAGTGCCGAGAAACTTTGAACACACCCAACTGCAAGAGGTATAGATTCTCATGAGCCCCCGCAGTCGCGGGGGCACATGAGGATCTATGCCTCTTGCTGACACCAATTTGAATCCATGTTCCTAGCACAGGTAGGGCTTGTTGTTGCTGAACTGACGAAGATTGCAACGTTCACTGAACGGATGAAAGTGCACTGTTGCGTCAGTTACGCCGCTCGCAGTCTGATTGGCTTGATAGACGTCACGTGATGTGTTGGATTTAGCTGTACGGCCAACAGGGAGATACGGTTCGAGTATGATAGTTCAATGGTAGTGCTTGAGGAGATTAGCACACGCATGAACACCACAGTATAAAACCAGGCGCTAACTTCCAAGTGTACTTAGCGGCTTCCAGATCTGTCTCGATTTCGTACTGAGAAAACCAGATGTCTATTGAAATGCCGCTAATCCAGGCAATTACCTTGTGGCTATCACGGTCAACCAATCGTACAGGAAATGTATAACCATTTTGTAGGCGATCATAAAAGGGATTGATTTTCCGTTGCGAAAGGAAATTAGGAACTGACTTGGCTTTCGAGTTAACCCTTTCAGCGCCAACACCCTACAGCAGGAGATTGACCATGATAATTCAAGGGTAGTGCCAGATTAGCATGGCGCCTGCTATCTGGCAATACCCTTGAATTATCACGGTCAATCCACCTCCTGCAAGTGGTACATAACCGTTAGGTAACACTTCCATAATCTGGGAAATGTGCCCATGGCGCTATAAGGGTTAAATCTCCCCCTCCCCCACCCTCTCTCTCTCTCTCTCCTCTCTCTCTCTCTCTCTCTCTCTCTCTCTCTCTCTCTCTCTCTCTCTATGCCCTCACCGATTCCGGCAGTGACTCCGTGACATACAAAGACTGACAGGAGTTAGTATTTGGGGCAGCATGCTTTTGCTGTTTTTAACACTGAATCACGTTTGATGGGAAAATGTTTAGCGTACCTTACGTTTTGTCTTAGAAAATGTTTTCTTGCAGTGCAAAAAAATGCTGTGGTTCATTATAGACCTGTTCTAAATGTGTGGCGTTATTGCGCATGTTTGTATTTTGTTGTCTCCTAAGTTTAAATGTTGCTTTGACACCCCTTCTTGCCAATAAATAAACGAATAGATAGAAATTATGTTACACAACACACACGTGCGCCCGCGCGCGCAAAAGCATTGAATGTCCAGGTTAAAAGTGCAATTTCGAGCTCATGTCACAGCCGGGGGGGAGGAAATACCAAGTTGTGAGCCCCTGACCGGCTACGAGCGTCAGACACTCGGAGCCGGTTAGGTGCGCACAACTCGTGGACCGATCTCCTTTCATTGTGTGAGAGTGTTCAGTATCAGAGAAGCTGGCAGACACTTTCTGTTTAAGACCGGTAGCAGCGATAACCTGCGTGTTTGTAATAGGAGGGTGAGCCATGAAGTAAACTGTTAGATAAGATTCACCTCATTAAGAGCGTTTTGGCCTAAAGCGGAAGAAGGCCTTTATTGCTGCGGTGAAATAGTGAACTAATGAATTAGTCGGTCAGCTGAGTGGCGAAAGTCAGTATAACTTTTATGTGCTTCATTCGCAGGCTTCCGAAAGGAGGTTATTACAGACTTAAAAGCAAACCAAATACAAGTAGGTTGAGTCCCCTTTTAACCCTTTGATTGTCGGTAGCGGTTTTTTTCGCGATGGATTCCTGTAGGAATCATCGCGACAAAAACCGCGACCGACAGCCAAAGGGTTAACAATGAAAGACAGTTGATTTGCTTGCGCCTTTATTGTAAGGACTAAAGGGACAGGCGTTTCCGTGGATCACCCCGGTCACTGTTGCATGCGTCCTCGCAACAGTCTACTTTTAAAACCGAAATAAGTCGCTTAAACTGTGGATTCAACTGATGAGGCAACCCCTTGCGAGAGAGAGGTGTTAGACCCAACCATTTTCACGCTCCAAGCTTGGGTACAAAATAGCTCGGGGTCTCTAACCTCTGCATATTTATGTAATATTTGGATCTTCACTGCTAGTCCGCTTTTTCTGAGCGTGTTCGACTCGGTTCGATAATCATTTCATTTTCACAAAGAGGAATACTTTGCTGTCAGAAATCACCCAATCAAACAGCTCACAGCCATTTGCAAACGGAAACTAGACTTCCGGTTTCTTGACTAATCTTGGGGCGTGGACTGGAAGTGGTTGGGGTGTAACATATAATTTATTCTCATGAGCCCAAGTAGCTGCTCTGGATCATGAAAATACACGTCTCTTGCAGATGTTGTAGGCTGGATGAATGAGTGTTTGCAGTCCGTGCAATGTTTGACCTACTCAGTTCTGAATTAGGGATAACTCTATTGCTCTGCCGATCCGCCTAATCGCAGGAAGCTGTAGTACTCGACTGAGGTATTATGAGTAGACCTATTTGTGTAATATGGATCTGTAAGTTTACACGGCGTTTATCATGCTGATCATGCACTTGTTTCGCTTTGGCCTTGCTAAAACTGACGGCGCGTGTGCGTTGCATCAGAGTACAACACTCAGTTTTACATCAAAGCACTGCCATGGAGGTTGTGCCTTAGTTGCGGGACCCGACACTTGATTGATTGCAGTTTTATGATTCAATTACACTAACACTGTTCCTTTACGCTCTCTCTCTCTCTCTCTCTCTCTCTCTCTCTCTCTCTCTCTCTCTCTCTCTCTCTCTCTCTCTCTCTCTCTCTCTCTCTCTTTCGCTCTCGCGCGCGCGCATTACCTCATTCAGATCGGCCCTTTCTTCTTTTCTTTTCTTTTTTATCGAGTACCATTGAGTACAGTAGCAGACACTTTACGGTCCAGTCCATTTGCAAGCGGCATGGCCGGTTCTCACGGCCATGAGCCGCTGCGGTCGCAGAGGCTCATGAGAATCCATGCCGCTTGCTGTTATTAATTGACCACATTTATATCAATTGACCAGAATAAGGAAATCATTCTGGTTTATGTATTAGACTTGTAGGAAGTCAATCTAATCAAGGGGTGTCGGTGTACAGGCGAAACCCTTTCGTCAACATGGGGCCACAGGTCCATTTTGCTGCTCTGATACAGAAAACACATGCGGCTCTGTGTCGTGAGCCAATGTATTATTCGCATTTTAATTTTTAAAAATTTGTCTTTTTACGTTTTTCAAAACAAACAGTGTCACACTACAAACCACGTTCTCCACAAACCTCGGTGTGATTGTCTGCAAATTTTTACTTTATAGCTATAGTTTCAGACCAGCATACAAATGCAAGGCGGTTTAATTACTGAGCTAATTGTATCCCCTTGTTAATTATAGCAAAGTCACTTTACACCAGAATCATGCAAACAGACGTTTCGTTACAAGAGCGTGTCTATGCCTTTTTTCTGAACAGAATCAATCTGCACATGTACACGGACAAGTGACGGGAGGTAATCCAATCAAGTGGTATTGGGAATAGGCGCCCCTTATGGTAATGAAAATGGAGGATGTGTGTGGTTGTCTACCGGCCCGTCAATGGCCATTAAGGAATATTGTGTCAGGACAAAGTTACAGAATGTAGTACCATACATCGATTTGTCGGTCATGCACAGACCAGTACCTTCCGTCAGCAAGAGGCACAGATTCTCATGCGCTGCAGTCGCAAGGGCGGCTCATGCGAGTCTATGTCTCTGGCCGGTTTGAAATATATATATATATAAGTGAAGAGGACGGTTACACTTTTATTCTTTGCACAAATTTTCGCCCTCCCAGCGAGGGCTTCTTCACGGGAAGCCCTCGCTGAGAGGGCGAAAATTTGTACAAAGGATAAAAGTGTAACTCCTCCTAAACTACGTGGTGTATGTGGATCCTTTCTCCACATTTTAAGTATTTCACTGCTGCTTGGATCCATATTTTGGAGTGTGTGGTGCCAGCTTTCTTGGACTGGTTTTATTTATTCATATATATATGAAGCACGTGCACAAGTACCTTAGTCTATATATGTAAACGTATTACGATAATTTAGAATTTGAAAGTGCATTCTGTATCTATTTTGGCGCTCTACATTCTCACACGTAAATTCTGTTTTGTTACCTAGTTACCTGTTACCTGGGCATTTCCCTGAAGAAGCCCTCGCTGAGAGGGCGAAAATTTGTGCATAGATTAAAAGTGTAACTCCTTCTAAACTACGTGGTGTTTGTTGATCCTTTGTTCACATTTTAAGTATTTCACTGCTGCTTGGATCCATATTTGGAGTGTGTGGTGCCAGCTTTCTTGGACTGGTTTTATTTATTCATATATATATATATATATATATATATATATATATATATATATATATATATATATATATATATATATATATATATATATATAATATTAGTGTTGGAACAAGGGTTACAAATCAGTGTAGTACCATAGTTACTCCGATTGGGTCCACATACAGTCCAGTTCAGTTCAGTCTGCAAGAGACATAGATTCTCATGAGCCCTTGCAGTCGCAATGGCTCATGAGGATCTATGTCTCTCCCTGGAATATTGATTGACCAACACCTTACCTCTTCCGTAGTCGATGGCCATTGCAGAATATTGGTACACAACTACAAAATGTAGTACCTCACAACGATTAGGTCAAGATACTACAATCCGACTCATCCCATCTGCAAGAGACATATATTTTCACTGCATGAGCCCTTGTATGCGCAAGGGCTCATAAAATTTATGTCTCTTGCTTTTAATGTGGTTTGGTCAACACCTTACGTCTCCCGTCCCACTTATGGTTATTAAATTAGCACACGGTTACAAAACGTAGCACCATACATCGATTCAAGGAGGCAATCAGCGAATAGCAATGTCCGATCGCAGTGTTAGTACCTTCAGTACATGTGGTACAGGTGGTAGAAATCCTTTAATGACTGCACATGTCGCCGTTAGATGATTTTCTGAACTATTGAAATAGCTCATGCTGAGAGAGAGAGAGAGAGAGAGAGAGAGAGAGAGAGAGAGCGAGAGAGAGAGAGAGAGAGAGAGAGAGAGAGAGAGAGAGAGAGAGAGAGAGAGAGAGAGAGAGAGAGAGAGAGAGAGAGAGAATCAATGAATCAATGAATCAATGAATCTTTATTTTACGCCAGAGAGAGAGAGAGAGAGAGAGAGAGAGAGAGAGAGAGAATGGATGGATGGATGGATGGGTGTAGATGGACGGGGCCGGTCGAAGGACGGGTGGATGGATGGCTGTAGTTTCAACAAGAAAGTTTCATTGTCGTCATCGTCTGTCTTATCAAGCTCGTTATTTTCTCTCAAGACAAGTTAACATCGTCATCATCAGTGTTATCTGTATTGAAATCGTTGGTGAGTTTCTTCTTCTCAGTCTGAATCTCTCATACCGTTAGCCTGCTTCAGCGTTCCCTTTAATTTCCAATCTCACCTTTGGCAATGCAATGCGTTGTGATACATTCTTTTCTGTGAAAATCGAGGTGCGCTTCTTTTTTTTTTTTTTTTTTTACATCCTAGCAACTGCCCATCCCAGCAGTTTCTGAGCCAACTAAATCAGTGGCTCGCATTCTCAGTCGAACGAGCTAGACAAAGCATGCACGCAGAGGACTGATTTCTGTATCATTCGCTTGAAGCATAAACAGGCGTGAGCCTAGTTAACACATTCGAGACGTGTTGCATTCGGATACGCGGCTTCACGCCGCGTATCTGAATGCAACACGTCTCGAATGAGTTAAAAGGACGTGGAGCGACGTCGCTGTAGGTGGTCCGCGCTTATCTCTGTTAGGGGGCTGTTTGGTCCCAACTAGGATCTTTTGCTCACTGAAAATTCAATCAGATGTTGCAGGCATAGCTTTCTTGGTGGATGTATTTCAGCTGTTGGCGCTGGAAATGAGACATGCCAATGCGGCGTAACCGAATGCTCCACGTCTCGAATGGGTTAATGTCGACTTTTTGCATCCAGTTTGTCTGTCGATGTTTTTTTTTTTTTTTTTTTTTTTTTTTGTCGGTACCCTGCTCTTGCTGTTTTTACTTTGGCTCAGACTGACTTGCTGACTGAGTTTAGACAGACATCACTGTGATAGTGGGGAACTGGGAAAAGTTGGCTGATGCAGTTTCAGCCAAGACTCTTATCTCGTTCTCGCTGTTTTTTGTTCGTTTGTTTTGTTTGTTGTTTGTTTATTTGTTAGTTAGTTAGCTAGCTAGCTAGCTTGATAGCTTGTTTGTTTGTTTGTTTATTTGAATGTTTGTTGGTTTTTACTTAGTTATTTAGCTAGCTGGCAAGCTAGCTTGTTTGTTTGTTTGTTTTTAGTTAGTTAGCTGGTTAATTAGTTAATTATATGTGGATAGTTAGGCTTTGCAGGTGAGAGCATGAGACGTTTGTGACAGAGTTAACTGATTATCCGTCTGTGGACAGTTTACAGCTAAAGCGGGGAGGTGCCGAGCTAGCTCGTCACCTCTCCGCTCACTAACTGTAAACCGTCCACAAACGGATAACCAGTTAACTGGGTCACAGACCTTCATTCCAGGGTGGACTCCATGGTGTGTGTCAGACGTTTCCTGATTTTCCTATAAAGAAACATCGCCCAGCACTCACATGCATCTCCTCGAAAACTGTTCAAAAACGTGATACATTTGAAATCCAGACCAAAAATGTAGTCAACCCAGGTGACTACCTAGAGTGTACTTTTTTTTTTCTTTTCTTTTTTTTTTTTTTGGGGGGGGGGGGGGTGATTACCCAGGGTGTTGGGGGGGGGGGAGGGGTGGGGGGGGGGGGGAGATGTGGGAGGGGGAGCGGAGACCAGCTTACGAAGAAGGGAGCACTGTTAGCAGGAAAAGCACAAAACAAGTGTCCTCCCAAAGCGCGTTTCTTTCTGCTCTAATTTTGTCGGTCATTTTTTTGGCGATACATTTGGCTTTGAAAACGGAAGTGACGGTGATAATTCGATTGCCGTTCTATCCTGGTGGCAGGCCGGGCCTCTTGTTGCAAACGAGTCCATCTTTGTCGCCTGTCAGCCAGGGAAGCCCGCCCCGTGTAGGCTTCCCTCATCCCCATACTCTAATCCAGCGCGCTTCATCCAGTTTTTTGTGTAATCAGCCGTACCCATCTTTCTTCATCGACCCTGCCCCCGCCCCCCCACCCCCACCCCCACCCCCTTGTCCCCCCACTCCACGCCACCACCCCTTTATGCACACCCAAAGGCACCCACACTCACAGAGTCTCTCTGGCTGTCAGTGAGCTGGCGTCATGTAGCGGTTTTTTTTTAAATCATGATACCCCTCCAACCCTCCCCCTCCCCCCTCAGCTCCCAACCCCTCCCTCCCCCCCCCCATTTCCGATCTCCGCGCGTTCACCCCCTACCAATCACCATCACACCCGCCATGCACTGGTGCACAATGGTTGCCTCCATTCGATACCGATATAGCAAATACAGGAAAATAACCAGTGTAACACCAGCGTAGTTGCATGGGTGAACCTAAATCTTGCGCCAGCGGGGACGTTTTTTTTTTTGCAGGAGAGACGGGGCAGCCTTATTTGGGCCCACCCATGCAAACTGAGACCTGGGCTACCAGCGTGCAGCGTCAGTGAGCAAAAAGTCATCAGCTGGGCCTACGTGGACCTCAGGACCTTTTGCCCACTGGAACAGGCGCTCCTCCCTCCTCAATCTGATCTGATCATGTTCCCGGCTGACTCTCCAGGGCCAGGTTGGGGAACTGGGGCCACTGAGTTGCACCAGTCAGCTTAGTCCTGCGCCAGCCACTAAGCAATGTGCTCCGCGATAGCGGAGCACCTTGCTTAGTCGCTGGCGCAGGACTAAGCTCACTCATTCAACTGACCCCTGGCGTTCGCTACGGGAATTATCGATGTGCCTTGGTGGAGTAAAGTGTGTGAGTGATAATGGTAAAAACAGCCCCTCAAACATTAATTGTGTGCCAATCTGTGATGTTGGACCTCACGGCCTGCAGCCGTGAGGTACAATATCACAGGCCAGCACGCAAAGATACTGTCAGTTCCTGAAATTGTAGAGATATGCGAATCACCCATGCACACGATACAGTCGTGACTGTTGCAGAATCTGTTATCATCGGTTGTTTTTCTTTAGCAAATAATAATAATAATAATAATAATAATAATAATAATAATAATAATAATAATAATTTTAAAAAAAGGAAGGAGAAATGAAATAAAACTTTATTTTTCAAGGATATATACTGATCAACAAAAGAAACGCGAAAGTCGAGTGTATGTTGTATTTGTATGATAAATCCACTACAAATAGAAGTTACACTATTTCTGATAGCCAGTGTTCGAGCAACAACATGTAAGCATGCAGTCACCGTGCTGTAGTAACCGTGTTACCCTCCCAGTGCACGACTGAGGCACCCGAATTGGTTACAACGCACGGCGGATGCTTTCCACGCACGTGCATACACTGCAGAGTGATGTTGGGTCATGAACTGTATCCAGCAATGCAAGGCAATAAAAAATCAGCAGTGTTACGCTTTCTGTCACTTTTGCCGTTGCCACATCAACCATGCCAAGAATTAGTGCTCCCCAACGAGAACGAGCTCTTGGGCGTTTGGAAGCCGGAGAAGATCCACAAGCTGTGGCAGTGGCATTTAGATGTCACATTTCGACCATTTACAGCCTGCATCAACGCTATCATGCCAACGGGTCTTCTGCTGACGCTCCCCGAAGCGGACGACCACGTGTGACAACTCCACGGCAAGACCGCCACATTTTCCGGGCTCACGTGCGAAATCGCTTTCAGACGGCCGAGGAAACAGCGAGAGAAGTTATCGGCAACCACCAGGCACCCATCAGTGGCCAGACAGTGCGACGACGGTTAGAGGAGCATAATCTGCACAACCGCCGTCCAGCTCGTGGACCTGTTCTTACTGACCGTCAACGCCGTGCGCGCCTACAGTGGTCACAGACACATATCGACTGTACCTGGCGACAGTGGCAGAACGTCCTGTTCACGGATGAGAGCCGCTACTGCATCAGCCATGCAGATGGGCGCATAAGAGTGTGACGGAGAAGGGGTGAACGCTATGCTGATGGCTGTGTGCTGAAGAACAATGCCTGTGGCGGGCCAAGCATGATGATCTGGGGTGGGATTACCCTGAACCAGACAGTAGGACCTGTGTTCTTCCGTGGACTCGTATCAGGTCGCGGAAATGGCATCACAGCTCAGCGCTACATTGACCAAGTACAACACCCATAATTATGTCCTGCCATTTTCTCAGGGACGCAGAAACTTCATCTTGCAGCAAGACAATGCGCGTACACACACTGCACGTATCACCCAGCACTTCTTGCAGCAGCACAACATCCCAGTCATGCCCTGGCCTGCCCTCAGCCGGACCTCAATCTCATCGAACATCTCTGGGACCAACTGCAAAGGGAGGTAAACGCTGTACGCCCCAGACCAACGACAGCCGCAGAACTGGAGAATACCATTGTCCAGGCCTGGAACAACATCCCCAGGGCAGCTGTCAACCAACCGCCTGATGCACTCTATGCGTCGACGCTGCCAAGCCGTCATCAACGCCAATGGGCGTCACACGCCACATTGACTTTGTGCTGTGCCATGCTTGCTCCAAATACAGAATAAACTTCCACACTGATTACGCTGGTGTCCATGATTTCAATAATGTCGATAACATCCGTTGTGTGGTTTGTCCGAAATAGACTTTCAAATGTTGGATTAAATGTGATTTGAAGGGGCTACTTCGCGTTTCTTTTGTTGATCGGTATATGACTCAGTGCACACTGACCTTTTTCAATCATGTCATTGAGAGAGAGAGAGAGACCCAGCGTAGCCTCTATGCTCTTTGGAGAGACAGAGACGCACAGAAAGAGAGATATTTTACGACAGTGAAGCAGTTAATACTCAGTCCAGACCAAAAGGGGGACTGCCAAGCGTGTAGAATGCAGAGGGAAAACCCAACGAAGAAAGAAGCACGCTTAGAAAAGACATTTGCTCTTTCTTTGTTCGGTTTTTCTCTGCAGTAAAGCAGTTGTAGCTTACAAAATACAAGCCATTTCTCAAAGTTGCCGTTTCTAAACTGCAAACGAACAAAACAAACAAACAAACAACGACAAGAACGACAGCACTAGCAAGAAACCAACGCTCTTCGTTTTACAGGTCATGATTTAAGTCTCAAATGACATGCTTTGTACATGATATCTCGACAGATAAATGTGTCCAGTATTCCTTATGAATGCGATTCGATGCAGTTGTTGTTTTGTCTCTCTCCAAACAAGAAGCTGTTATATTTTTGGCAGGCATTCCTACGGCTTTGCTATGATACATCCATTCTGCAGGCAATTCATCACATGCCTGGCAGTAACGTATAAAAAAATAAAAAATTAAAAAAAAAAACCCGCAAGATTCAACCTCTTTTTTGATTTATTCAGTTTAAAATGCAGACCTATGATGCAAAATGCAAAGAAACTCCAAAGAAAGATAGAAACATCCTTATAAAGGACAAGCTCAACACAATTGAGCGTGTTGTGCTTTATCCTTTCCAAGCGTGTTTCTTTCTTTGTTGGGATTTTTTTTAACCCTTTGCATACCGATTTCAACCCTTTGCATACCGATTTCAGATGCTGAACCAAATGACTCATATTCCTAGAATCGTCCGCTCAGCAGTATATTTCACAGATTACGGTCGAGCTATGTGGGTGTTTTCGGGGTTTTTTTTTTTTTTTTTTTTTCTTTTTCCCCCATGTAAAATGGACGTGCGCTCTATTCGAACAGTAGAGGGTGATTTTATAAATACCCTTACACGTCGTTAACCCCTTGGCTGTCGGTAGCGGGTTTTGTTGAGGTGATTCCTGCAAAGAATCACCTCGACAAAACGCGATACCGTGACAGCCAAAGGGTTAAAAACGCTTTCTTGTCCTACTGTAGTACTATCGCCGGGTTCAGCCTAGCAGAGAATTCTAAAATGACGTTGCCTAATAGCGTACATGGAGCAGGAGATGGATCAGTCATTAGGGTTTTGGGTCGTGCCTAAATAGCATGGCGCTGGACAGGCGCTGCTCTTTGAGTTTCATCATGAGTATTTTGGGTAGTGGCTAATTAGCATGAGTATGGACAGGCTCTACTCATCGATTTTTATCCTTAGCTTCACGCCGCTTTTTTGCCGAAGGATAAGTGGTTTACAAAACCTGGACCTATGCCATTCCGGAGTGAAATATAACGGCTTATCAAACAGTACATTCGCGCTATCATGGTCGATACATCTCCGTGCCGCAGTTTTCGCTGACATGAGGAAAAAGAGTACAACAAAAACTGACTTGCCTTCGCGTGTGAGAATCTATCGCTGTCTAGACATTTTCTCACCTGTTCAATCACCTCGCCTCCTCAACCCTTTCATCTTATGAGGCATAGATTCTCATGGGCCCCTGCGAATGCAGGGGCCCATGAGAATCTATGCCTCATAAGAATCTATGCCTGTTGTGCTAAGTATTTGTTCTATTTTCAGTACTTCCATCTGTTGGTCAGACCGCCGAGGAAACCGTAGGAGTCAGTGTCAGCCTGCGGCTTCGCAAATTACCCTAAATGCTAAATTTAGGTTAAGGAAAATGGAACCTATTCCGTGTTTCAACAGATTCTAATTGCTTCGGTTGAAAAATATGCACTGACAGCAGAAGCAAAAGCGTTTCTTTTTTGTGCGTGCTAGTAAATGTAATGTGATGCGTCTTGCCTTTTTTAAATTTTAATTTATTTATTTTTAAAGAGAGAAATTACATGAAAATAAAACTTTATTGAAATGAAACTTTATTTACCAACGGATAAAGTAATTAGCACATAGGCCATTTTTCGTACTTGCCGTTGGAAAAAAAGGAATACTGAAAACTTACGAGAGAAAAATGCACAGAGAGAGAGAGAGAGAGAGAGAGAGAGAGAGAGAGAGAGAGAGAGAGAGAGAGAGAGAGAGAGAGAGAGAGAGAGAGAGAGAGAGAGAGAGAGAGAGAGAGAGAGATGATGATGCTGATGATGAAACTTTATTTTTCAACGGTAAAATGTTTTGACAGAAAACAAATCGTCATTTTACAAACTTGCCGTTGCTAACATCTACAGCATAAAAAGGGAAAACTAGAGAGAGAGAGAGAGAGAGAGAGAGAGAGAGAGAGAGAGGAGAGAGAGAGAGAGAGAGAGAGAGAGAGAGAGAGAGAGAGATGATGATGATGATGATGATGATGAAACTTTATTTTTCAACGGTAAAAAGTTTTGACAGAAAACAAATCGTCATTTTACAAACTTGCCGTTGCTAACATCTACAGCATAAAAAGGGAAAACGAGAGAGAGAGAGAGAGAGAGAGAGAGAGAGAGAGAGAGAGAGAGAGAGAGAGAGAGAGAGAGAGAGAGAGAGAGAGAGAGAGAGAGAGAGAGAGAGAGAGAGATACAGCATAAAAAGGGAAAACGAGAGAGAGAGAGAGAGAGAGAGAGAGAGAGAGAGAGAGAGAGAGAGAGAGAGAGAGAGAGAGAGAGAGAGAGAGAGAGAAATGAAACTTCATTGAGAGAGAGAGGGCGGGTGAGGGAGGAGAGATTTAACCCTTTTAGTGTCATGGGCGCATTTCCCGAATTTTGGAAAGTGTTACTTAACGAATATGTACCACTTGCAGGAGGTGGATTGACCTTGACTTGATAGTTCAAAGGTAGTGCCAGATTAGGCGCCAAGCTAATCTGGCACTACCCTTGAATTATCGTGGTCAATCAATCTCCTGCTGTAGGGTGTTGGCGCTGAAAGGGTTAACTCGAAAGCCAAGTCAGTTCCTAATTTCCTTTCGCAACGGAAAATCAATCCCTTTTATGATCGCCTACAAAATGGTTATACATTTCCTGTACGATTGGTTGACCGTGATAGCCCAAAGTAATTGCTTGGATTAGCATTTTAATAGACATCTGGTTTTCTCAGTACGAAATCGAGAAATACCTGGAAGGGGGGGGGGGGGGGTGCTTTCACGTCGAGAAAATCGAAAATAAAAGAAAAAAAATAAATAAAACGTTTCCTGAAGACAATTAGAATAAATTGTGTTGTAATTTTCTTCCTCATTCGCGTTTCCTTCATTTTGGGGGATTTTCTTTATACTGTACGCGCTTGGTAGGCAGCCTACTGGACTGGATTTTGTTCTTGCTTTCACGTCAGACGTATCGACCTTCAGCTGTACCTGTTGAAAGATGTTTTACCTTCAGTTGAAGGCCCACTACCGCCGTAACTGTTCAAAGATACACTTCTATAACAGATGATTACAAAACGCTAAACACAGGTCTAGTTATGATTCATTAAGACACAGGAGAATCCAGTTCAGCACACGTCGTCTTTATATCAAGTAATCTGACAATGACTCCACTCTGTTCTAGAAATAGAACGCTATCAGTACGAGAAACAGCTAAAAATACATCGAGCCGCTAACGGCCGGCTGCACAGAATAAATGTGATTATGTGTGTGTCTTTGCTGCGTGTCCAAACTGCTGTTAAAGTTCATTAGGTGTGTCGACAAGGCATAAAAAAACACAAATGGTGCTGAAATGTGTCTTGACAAGTATTGTGTTCCTTTTGACAACGCGCTCAACTGGAAACAAAACACAGAGGCTATTGTGAAAAAAGCGCATACCCGTCTTTTCTGTTTGAAAAGCTCAGATCATTTAATGTAGCGACACTCAGCTTTTACAGATGTTTTACTGTTTTACTGCTCCAGTATTGTTAGCGTTCTAAATTTTGGACTGACGTGCTGGGGTAGAAATTTATGTAAAAGAGATCAAGATCGTCCTAACAAAGTAATCAGGAAAGCGGGCGGGGTCAGTGATTGGTAGAGCACAAGATACTTTGGACACACTGTAAAACAGACGGATTACGAATAAACTGGCTGACATTCTTGACGACAAAACACATCCCCTTAGACATGAATTTCACAGCAGACGTATCGAACGAAGAGGCAGACTTCGAGTACCCAAAAGTAGTAGGCCTACATCACGTTATGCCAACTCTTTTTGTCCCTCAAGCTGTTACCCTTTTCAACAGTAATATCAGTAGATAGTGTCTGTCAACATTCTTTAGTTCTTAAGTACTAGCCCTTTCAGTAGTTCACTGCAACATTGCTGACACCAGAAGCACAGGGGGAATCCACCACAAGTGTTTCTGATGCCAAGAGTGTTACAAAGGTAACAATACGTCTGTTACAGTTCATCTCTTTAACTGAGAGTTATAGGTTATTTGATTATTACATTGAGTGAATGATTATGCCATGTGTTGTATGGGCAGACAGTGAATTTCCCCATGAGGGATTAATAAAGTATTATTGTATTGTATTGTATTGTATTACATTGTATTGTATTGTATTGCATTGTGTTGTATTGTATTGTATTGTATTGTCTTCAGATTTACGCTTAATGGTACTTTAAGCCTTTTTGATACAATTTCACTACAATGGTTTAAGGGTGGTATCAGAATAGCATGGTGCCTGAGGCGCCACGCTATTCTGGCTCCACCCTTGAACTGAAATGGCTGATTTATCATCTGTAGCCTTCATAGGACAATAAGCAAATTCTAAAAAATCGGCCTGATGTGATGGGTCAAAGTACCATTACACATAAATCTGAAGACATTTTAACATTAAATGTGTTTGTTATGACAAGTCGACACACCCAATGAACTGTAATAGCAGTTTGGACACGCAGCAAAAGCACACGCGTAATAGCACTTATTTATTCTGCGCCGCCATTAGCGTGTCAGTCTATTTTTTTTTTCTTTCTGTTTCTCACACTGAAAGCGTTGTATATCTAGAACGGAGCCGAGTCATTGTCAGGTTACTTGATATCAAGACGACGTGTGCTGCACTGGATTGTCCAGTGTCTAAATGAACAATGAACAATGAACTTTTATTTTGCAACGGTAAAATCATTAGTAAAAACCAATTTTCAAACTTGCCGTTGCTACATCTAATCTACAGACTACCCATACACATAATCACAAACACTACAATGGTCTAATACATAACTCATTTCAAGCAATGTATACACCGCACCCGCACGCACAATTCACACACACACACATACAAACTCACGCACTCACATTCATACTACTGTCGACGAACGCACGCACGCAGGCGCGCGCACGCACGCACGCACGCACGCACGCACGCACACACACACACACACACACACACACACACACACACACACACACACACACACACACACACACACACACACACACACACACACACACCATTGAACCATAGCTAGACCTGTATGTAGCGTTTCGTAACCATATGTTACTGAAGTGTATCTTTGAACAGTTACGACGGTAGTGGACCTTTAAGCGAGACAAACATTAGAAGTTGTTCAGTCCAGTGAGTTAGCTGTTGGTCATGTTACTTATTTAAATTGGGCAGTTCAGGCAGTCCCGGCAAGGACCGGTGTTTTTAAAAAAATAATTTTTGCCTTGTTTGAAAATTTGTAGTAGGGCTGAATGTTGGAATTTGCTGGAAATTTCTGGTTAGCTGAGAGGAGACATGTTTGGTGCTTTGATTCATACCATCCTGAGCTTATCCAGTGGACAATTGTGGGCCTATGTTGAGTTGCCATGGACGTAGTGATTTGAGGGGCACGCTATTTCAGCTGTGCTTGGGTGTGGGGTTGGTGAGGAACCAGTTTCATAGCCAAGAAATGAGACGGGTGATGTGCTGGGTTTTTTTTTTTTTTTTCTGCTTTGTTTTGTTTTTAATTTTGTTGTGCATGGCAAATGTGCAGCTGGTGGGCGGTAGTGTTTTTTTTGGGAATTGAAAAATTAGGGGATGACTGGGACTAACTAAGGCAAAGAGACTGGACAGTATGGAAACGGCACTGTAGTCCGTGGCCTGTTAGAATGACAGACGTTGATACAAGGGAACCAACTGCTGCTGTGTTTAATCAGGCCCTTTATTTCTTAGGTTATCTGCCTCAGCCCATATTGAGCCGTGTCTTGCTCGCATACTACGTGTATATTTCAGTGTTCATTTCTTAGTTGCTGATTGTTCGCTTAGAGGGGTGGAGGGGTGTTTTTGTGTTGATCACTGGTTTTAAATGTATTCTTATTGCCTTTGTTATTGTTTTCACTGCCTGTGGTCGCAACGGTTCAAGTTTGAAGTGAAACTCTTTGTTACTTCAACGCCAACGACTGAGCCCCAGCCGACTAAGGAACACGGATCCACACAAAGTGGTTTCAACAAGAGACACAGATCCTCATGAGACCCTGCGGTTGCGGGGGCTCATGAGGATCTATGTCTCTTGCAGCTGTTGGATTGTGTTCACTTTTTTCTCGGCAGTAAAGGCGTTAATTTTGTAAGTTTTTTCCCGGCCTCAACACAAAAGCGAAGGCCCACGGGACAGGACCCGTCGAAACGCATAAACAGACAACGTATAAATAGAAATGGATAGAATTGTTTCTACATACCTCGCATGTAAAACACCTGACATCCTGTAACTTAACCTGCACGAAAGCCGAATCCTAAACCAACACGCAGCAGGTGGGCAGGCACTCAAACAAAACAAAACTGAACGTGATAGATGCATTCTGTCATGTTTGGTGTTCATTCTCAACCCATTACATCCCGAGGCTGATTTTCTATTTTTAAAACATTGCTTATTGTCCTATGAACGGTACATTACAGATTAGGTGATAGATCAACCATTTTAGTTCAAGGGTGGTGCCAGAATAGCTTGGCGCCTCAGGCGCCAAGCTATTCTGGCACCACCCTTGAACTATCGTAGTCAAATTTATTTCAAGCAATAGTGTATCAGGATGAAAAGGGCTAAAGCTTCTTTGTTCAATTTTTGTTGACACTTGTCCCTGTGAGTCCCTAATCCAGCCACACCAATGTAAGCCCCTACTCCTAGTGCGGGGATAATAAAAATACACCCTCTCATAAACGAAAGGGACTGGCGTTTGGGTACTAGTAATATCATGTATTTTAGACATAGGGATAGTATCGATTTCAAGATGACTGTAATGCAGTGAAATGTATAATATAATTATACTATGTATCGGAGTCACAAGTTTCACTTTTTCTTAATTCATTTGAAATTTGACTTGCGCCATCCGGATACGCGGCATAAAACATAGAACCGCATATCCGGATGCGGAAGCACGCCTCGAATGACAGCGTCAGTGCACCGTATCCTGACGTAGTCAAACCTGTCAAAGTGACTACATGTACAAGGCGACGATAACCTTGTGTAAAGTAGACCACCTGTCTAAAGCAACCACATGATGTTTTGACAGTCCCTTGCATGGTTGCTTTATACCTTTATGACTGCATACTGAAGCACTGGGAGCTTTTCAGGAAGCAAAAGGACCGGCCTTGGACCGATGTCGCGGTTGGCTGCTCCTTAGAGTCGGTCAGATGCGGATGTAAACTAGAAAGATAGGTGCGGTATAGATTGCGCTCCGCGTACAACTCGAGTTGGTCTCATGCCGGACATTTTTAATTGTCGTCTGCGCTTTGTGATTCTGTCTTCCGTTGCACTGGCGTTGTATAGCATCAATCAGTTTTTCAGTGCCCTTCTGTGCAACCCTTCCGCCGTGACAGACAACAATATGTGCATGATCTGACCATGACTGTGAAGTATGGTACCAGTATAGCTTGGCGCCTATGGGCGCCAAGCTGTTCTGGAACCACACTTGAACGGTCATGGTCGATCTCTCCTCTGAAATGTAATGTGTCTTCAAATGACAATTCTCATAGTGACAATTTTCAAATTCTCAGTTACCCTGATAATTATTTCTCAAAGATTGTAATCCTCAAAAATGACAGTTTTCAGGAAGATAATTCTCAAAGATGATAATTCTAAATTTGTGGACTTCATCCTCAGGACTACAGGTGCGGTATTTACTAATCTTTCGCTGGTGCGTTCTACAGCGTTTACTCGGATACGTACGGTAATTTCTCTGACAGTCGTTCATCTAGGCTACCTGTCGTGCGCACCTTATTGTGACGTTGTAGTGGCGGATGCTTAAAAATGGCTTTGCTGTTACGTCGACCTTTTCAAAGCACCTTTTTTTCTGGGGAGGAGGAGGATGAGGGCTGGGGGTGGGGGCAGGGATGAAGGAAGTACATTGAGGCGGAAAGGAGGGGGGCGGGGGGGGGGGCAGCAAGACGAACGACACTGGTTGTTTAAAACAGCGGTTTTTATCATAATGCTAAGAAGCCTGACATAAATTTATATACGAAAGGTCATCTCGGATCATCTTGGGCATAAGGGCCGGAAGCGAGGTGGGGGGGGGGGGGAGGGAGGGGGGGGGGAAGAAAGAGGACCGGGCGGGAGGGGGGGGGGGGGGCAGGAGAGAGGGGGGAGGCTGGTCTATACGACAGGTCTTAGTCTTAATTGTCGACAGTTTTACACCACGTTACGTTGTGCCGTTGTAGACAGGTTCTCTGTCATGTCGGCCTGTCCTACGCGACATGCGGGGATGACAAATGGTCCACCTTCGCAGGCCTACTCTAGTCAGCAAAACTTCCACTGGCCAATGTCGGTCTTACTTTGGATCTGCAGTTCACTTGGACGCTTATAATATATACCCAAACAGAGGCGGAACGACCGAAACTTGAGCTAACTCAACTGCGCCGCAACTGCGGGCGCTCGTGAGAATCTATGCCTCTTGCAGATGGAAGAACGATGAGAAATGGTCCCCCCCTTCCCCCCCCCCCCCCCCCTTCATTTCACTCAGTGCCCCTGTTTCTGTGCCGTCTCTGGTTGCTGTAATTACAGCTTTCTACTTTTCCTTGTATTGTACATGGCCGTAGATATGTAATGTATCTAACGTCAACAGGAAGAAAAATGATAGTCAAGGGATTTGTGTCAACAACGAACAATAAAAGAAAAGAAAAAAAGAGGGGGTGAAGGTGGGGGGTGGGGAAGGGGGCTGTAAAATGTGTGTGTGTGTGTGTGTGTGTGTGTGTGTGTGTGTGTGTGTGTGTGTGTGTGTGCGTGTGTGTGTGTGTGTGTGAAAAGGGAGCTGACATTTGTTATGTTGAGAGTGCATCTTTTCCTACTTGCACGTTGTCTGCCTGCTTGATCAGGTCGTTGTCTGGCACCTGTACGTTCAGCTTGTTTTGTTGGTTACATTTTAGTAGCTTGGGGTTATTTTATTTCTTCAATAATAATCATATCAATATTATATTTAAAAGATCTATTTTAAGTTTCTCAATAGTGATACTGTGTTCTATGTAAACCTCACACCTGCCTATGTGACAGATGTTAACTCCATAGCCATACCCTCTCATCATAATGAGTTTATATTTTCTTCTCGCGTTTCAGTCACATCTACTGTCCCCAGTCTTTCCCGTGTGTCCGCTCTGTCATCAGAATATGTATCTCGTGCACTGTGTCATTCCATCATTCGTCGTCTGCCATAGTGCGCACGAGACTCCTGCGATGTCACTCGCTTCTTTACACCGAGTCCAGATGTCGCCAGACTCTATTCTCTTGTTGACGTCCACTGCTCGAATTGCCTTCCGTCCCTCCCCACTACTCAATATAAAATCTCACTTGTATTGTACACACTCACTCCCCTCACAACGTCGAAAGATCGATTCACTGTCGCGCTCCTAACGTACCTCAACCTCACGTCCCTTGCAGACAAGCTCTTCTGTGCACTACTTCCACAGTGTCGCATAACGATCTCAGATACACCATCCCTCTCATTTCACGTCCGTGTACTCACTACATCTGGTCACATGACGCCTTTTCGCATCCTCCGCCTACGCCTGTCATTGCCTCAGAACTACGCAGCACCTAGCTACAGCATAACTGTCATCGTATCATCAATTGTGCTCCCTTACTAATGTTATGGTCTGTGTGTAGCCTAACTAAGACTAAAATATCTAGACCTCCACTCTCATTCGTGTCCTGTGTGTACTCCCACCATCCAAATACCCTTCAATTGCCCCTTTAAAACATTAAGCATTCTTGATGTTTGACTCCATTCTAAGTCCCCCCATAATACAACCTCCAATCACCCTCACAATCCACAGCCCGTTGTACACCACGTGTCCCCACACTGTGTTGCCATGCGATCACACTGCTACTACATCCTCCCGCGAAACAGTCGCCAAACCATTGATCGCTAGTTTCACAAATCTATCCCTGATTGTCATATTTTATTAATAGTGTGCATGTAACGTGTTGCCGCCGGACGCGGTCTTTTAGTGCCTAGTGTCTTTGTAAGCCGCGCACAGTCTAAGTTTATTTGTCTCTCTGTCAGGCTAGATACTATATCACTCTGTGAAGTAGGCTAGATTTCCCCTACTGTCGTACCTTGTAATTGTTCTTAATGTTAGCTACAATGTAATAGAAGCCTGTGTAGTATAGTATCGCGCAGAGAGCGTTCTGGGGGACGCGCCGGAGAATTGCTCCAGTGAGTGACCTGCAATAAGGGAGCACAGCAATGGTTGATGCTCATAGACCCCTGTGTTCCAATAGCTCAGATGTGCGCGCCGCTCCTGGTTTTCTGGCATGTCGCGAGTGTGGTGTGTGTGCGCTGTTAGTTAGAGATGCACCTCAGACCTATGTGTGATGTATCTCTAGCTGACATAGTGACTGTGGCTCCGCTGTGTTCACTGTCGCAAGTTGGGTCAGAGTGTAGCATCTCAGGGAGATTAGTGATCTGTCCCCATATTAAGTCATCCTCTCTACCATGCTCTTCTCTTCTCAACTAGATGTATACTCATCTCCATCCGCCGCTTTGCGCTTGTGAATGAGGTCGATGCTCTCTAGGTCTGAGTTTGAATCATGATACCTAACCGAGATAATCAGAGTTTTCTAATTATTGTGCTACTGGTATATCCGGCTCACGTGCGTGGTGGACTGAGGTGTCATTATATACGGGTGCTACTCATGGTTTAACATGAGATCTATGTATGATTTGTGAAGGGGTTTAGACTCGAATTGTCCCTCGCCTCTGACTAGCCCCGCGATTAGAGACGTGGTGCGCCGATGCACTAACTTGGGGTTGCTAAGTGAAAATTTGGCTCATACTAGTGAGAGAGCCCTGACCCACAAGCGTCGAGCGTCCTGAGTCATGCATCATCTGAGGGAGGGCGTATTATATCACGTGACTAAGGACTGTTTATAACTCAAGCACCTCTTAGTCTTACGTGAATTAAGTCCTAGGGTTTCACATACTGGTGGTCACTGCACTAGAGCGCTACTCACATGAGCTGAGAACCGCAATACTTACTGAATGGGCGTGTGTATTAGAGAATATGCAGTACACTGTGGTAGTCGGATCTCGACGGCACAATCGTTTTCCTCAAAGTTAGCTTGAAAACACATCGATAACAGAGATTGTCCATCTATGAGATCAGACTGTAAGAAGTCAGTGATAGGATATAAGTATCTATATTTGTGTATACTGAGGGTGGGGGGCTTGTTTTTGAGTCACACACCTGTCGCGCGCTCCTAAATTGATTCTCTTTGTGTGTGAGGAGCTAAGATAGAATGATACCATCGATAGGGTGCGCGCGCCGCTGAACTCCCACAAGGCCCGCCCACTATGTGGTTCAGTGACAGGAATGAGAGGCCGAGTGAGACGAAGTAGAGCAAGAGACATTTAGCTCAAAATGTCTCTCATGTACGCGTACGGTATGAGTCACTCACATGCGCGTACTTAGCTCCGCTTACCTCATAAGGTGCTGAGCATATGATTGGTCGTGTTTGAAAGCGGAGGATATCGTAATCGTGAAGTCGTGTTCCTCGTCTTGTTTCTCGAAGACGTCGCAGGGCCTGTGTTTGGCGACACAGCTAACAGGGTGCGATGAGATGTGTTTTACGGGGAGACACGTGTTCGCGGGCAGCTATCTGGGGCGTCGCAGGTTGCGCTGGCCGCACGCCTAGGAGGCGGTCGAGCGGCCGAATTAGAAGGGATGTGAACTACAGAGGGCCAGAGAGGCTCGCGCGGAGTTTGATCTGCTCCTCGATAGACCAGGTGGAGTAGGTGGGCGTGACTAGAAGTGGCTTTATGGCGCGCACTCCACAGCTCTGCACGGCACAACGGCAACATCACAGTGTTTGCACACTAAGTTTGATCCGGTCTGTTATCAGCGTGGTTCGGCGCGGTGTCTAGAGAAGCTTGTGCACTGTTTGCTCATCTATACCTCGAGAGCCGGAGGGTATGTACTCTCCAGGGGCGAGATGCGCCGAGACGCGCTCGCTCGCTCCCGCGCCATATACGCGCAAGATAAGGGCTGAGAGGTTGATATAGGAAAATGTGTCATGTGAGGTGAGGGCGCGTGTTTAGACCTGAGCGCAACACGCGTGGACACTTGATAAAGATATACACACGTGATGCCGCTGCGCGCTCGGGTGTGAGGGGCAGTGACGCGCAGCGTGTCACTTTGTAGGGCCCAGTTCATACACCATCGGTTGTTTGGCAGTACCGGAGGACAATGGTGATGTTAGAACCTGCCGCGGCAGTTACACTCACACGGCAAAAATCATTGTCCGCTGACTCGCTGTGGCACAAGACTCCGGGGATGTTCGATGAGGGCATTTCTTTCTCGCGATTGATGGCTGAATGAGACGGCACGTACCTCTCTGTCGCTAATGTACGCATCAAGCTCAGCGCGCAGGTCGATGGATTGTCGGCGCACTGGGCCAGGCGTGTCAGAATGACGCTGCTGTCACGGCTCGAGTGCCGGAGAACGGCGGGAGGCTGAAAGACGTGCTTGCCCTGCTACGAAGAGAGTCTGATGTTCTTGAACTCCGCATAGTGCGGGCATACTGTTGTCTTAGGACTTTAAGCTCGGCCGGGTTGTAAGAGTGTGACTGTGTCTATTCTTTGTTCTCAGACCTATCGCAGGGTGCACTCTAGTGCGCTAGTAGCGCCGGGTTCGTTGGGTAGTGTGTGTGGCGAGGCTTTCGTGTGGGGAGGTGTCCAAACACGCGCGCAGAGAGATGATGGTAGAGTAGAACAGGATTGTTCCGCACCTACCTCGCTGTTGTGAGAGATCTAGGAAGCTTGAATAGAATGGCTGAGACGTTATAGCTCACACACCTCTAGTGTGAGGAGACTCTCAAGGGTGCACTGTCTGATAAGAGATCATCGGTTATGACAGGTGGCATATAGCTTGTGTGTGTCCGCCGTTGGACTCGCTACCGACTCGCTTCAGTTGTGGACTATATGTAGAAAGCCTCTCGCAAGTAAGTCTGCGAGTGTGAGGTGTCTAGTAAGATTTGCCAGGTTCCATACGGCTCGTGTGTCTGTCCGCGAATGAGCAGTGATGATGAGCGCCCAGTAGTGTGAGACCCCGACGCGGGTCGCTGACCAAAGGACCTGAGTACGCTGGCACTCGCTTCCATGGGCTAGTCAGGTCTCAGTAAAGAGACCGGAGGTGGCTCGTGGGCGTGTCATGGTGTCTTGCCATAGGTACGTACCGGGCTCACTGGAGGAGACGCTCATCGCTCAGCCCAGAGGATAAGGCAGGGATACGGAGACTATAGAGGTATGACTGGTTTGCTCTTCCGCGTACACGTGCACTCAAGACACTTAACTGATGTTAGATGGGAGGAGATAGATAGGTGCGAGAAGCCTCGAGCGCAGTGGCCATTGACGGTTTGACACTCGCTCCTCTGACATCGGCTCGTGGCTTTGTTACTCACTCACGCAGTGATCACCGTGCAGTCGTCTGTACTATGTTTCTATGTGACATAAGACATGTTCTCGTGGAGACTATGTGCCGTTTACGCTGTGCGCACTCTCGGCTGAGTTGTTGTTTTCGTGTTTTGGATGCGTTTGTAAGATATGCAGGGTCGGTGTTGTTAGTCTATGTGTGTCTCGGTGTTATAGACGCGCATGTAGACTCTCCGCCTAGGGAGGCGTGTGTGTGTACCCTCACGGCGTGGAGCTCATCCTCTCCGCGCCTAGTAGCCGCCATACTATAAGCTGGAAAGAGCACAGATATCTTGTAGTCTAGTGTACTGTTGTGTGTCAGATATCATGCCTGTATGTCGGCGAGTTGGTGATAGGAGACTAGAGACCTGAGATAAGATCGTAGTTATGGATCGAAGGTGAGTATGGATATGTTAGCTCCGCCGATATGTGATCGTGTTGTAGCCCTGTCGTCTTCTTAGACACATCTGACCCGTTGATATAATTGGCACAGACGGAGTGAATGTACGTAGTGATAGAGCGACCTGATATACGCTTGTGAGAAGCAGCAGAGTCTTGTGTCTTAGGCCGTGCGCGCGCGCCTTGATATGTATGTCATGGTGTAATAGTCGCGCGAGAGTTCAACAGTTGGGAGTTGTGGATTGCAGTGTCGGTGCTAGGCGTCCAACCGGTCTGAGATGTGATGTGTTGAGCCGAGCCCACACAGTAGTGTTGGTCGCACTACGGGCCACTCGGGTGAAGGATTGAGGCTGCTACATAACGCGGGTAGAGAACTCTGATTATCAAGTCTAGTGGACTCCAGTAGAGTATGGTAAGATTGGTTGGACAGACTCCAGCTATCAGGAACGCACCGTGTCATTGTCTACTGCCCGTGATGTGGGGGTGTTTGCCGCAGCTCAGTCCGAGGCAGACTGAATCGCACTTTGTTGGACACATAGGAGAGGCTCTCGCTCAATCAGAAGCGGTCACTGCAAGTGGTGTACATGAGTGTTTGTTGTGTGGTATCCACAAAGATTGCCGACATGGATTTTGTAGATCAGATCCTCTAGGTTTAGGCTATACAAGACGTCGTATCATCGCGTATGAATAGAAACTGACGAATTAACGTACCCTCGATGAGTCGACTGACTGTCTGAAAAATAGTCACAGTTCGGATACAGGCCGACACGAGGCATACATTCTCATGAGCCCTTGCAGCTGCAGGGGCTCACGAGAATGTATCGTCGAGTTGTGTGTCACTGACAGCGGCTCCTAACGTCACCAGGATTTAACATGCTGAATTTTACACTGAAAAAAAAAAACACACAAAAAAACACATGATCACGATCCAACTGCAAGAGATATAGTTCCTCGTGCGTCTTCCGCAATGGCGGGGGTTCATGAAGATATTATATGCCTCATGCTGACGCCACTTTTTTTTTTTTTTTTAATAAATCTGTACTCCTCCAACGGCTGGGGCTCTTTGGGCACTGAATTAACCTCTTCACTTCCAGTGGACGCAGACGGAAAATGGATCCATACGAACTGGTGTCACCAAGAGACATCGATTCTCATGAGCCCCCGCAATTGCGGGGGTTCATGAGGATCGATGTCTTTTGCTGATGGATCTTGCTCATTTTTTTCTCGGAAGCGAAGGGGTTTAACTCATTCAGCCCGACGGCCTTATTTTCCAAATTTTGGAGGCGTCATCTAATGACTATGCATCAGTTGCAGGAGATGGATCGATCATGATAATTCAAGGGCAGTGCCAGATTAGCTTGGCGCCGACAGGCGCCAAGCTAATCTGGCACTACCCTTGAATTATCATGGTCGACCCATCTCCTGCTGTAGTGCGTGAGGGCTGAATGGGTTAAGAAAGCTTTCAAAAACAATCTGCGACCACTGGCAGTTAACTCCTGTTAAACGTAGGGGACTCTGTCAGGGGCACATAACTCTGTCGTCGATTAACTCGCCCTGTGTATACACTTTAGCAGCGGCGCAGAGCGCATCCTAAAACTAAATGTTATGTAAGCAGCTGTGCTGGACGCTGATTCGACGTATTGAGGTTCAGGTGTCGCGGGATTAAAACGGGACAGTTGGCTGCTGTGGTAATGCCCAAGCTGTCGTCTGCTTTCATTCCCCCTCCCCCCCCCCCCCCCCCCCCCCCCCCCGTTTATGAGTTCACGTTTCCCAACATATGCAAACTGGCACAGCTTTGAGCAATGAGCGTCAGTGTCAGGTGCTATGTGATGCAATGTGTTTCGTTTTTGAAAGTCATCCCTTTGTCAATAAAGTCAATGTGTGGTTTATGTATTGTTTTGCTGGCTGTTCCGTCGTTTGGCCGCTAGTCCTTTTGTCAATTTGTTTCTCATTGGCTGAAGTCAGTCGTTGTGTTCGTATTTTATTTCATTTTATTTTTTTTTATATTTTATTTTATTTTATTTATTTTATTGGCACGTGTTATACTGTAGTGACGAAAATCAACACATCATACAGTACAACCTGTTCTGAGCAACCACGTCCTTCACAAGAAAACAGTGGTTTTAAAAGGTGGGTGCCGTCTTAGACGGCCTTTTAGCTCCAAGCTCCCATTTCTCAAATTTCGGAAATGTTGCCTAACGACTATGTACCAGTTGCAGGGGATGGATTGACCGTTAAGTCATGGTCAATCAATCTCCTGCTGTAGGACTCGGGGCTAAATGGGTTAACTCATTCTACCCCAACACCGAAATCCCCAAATTTTGCCGTTGTCCTCTGAAGACTGCACTCTAGTGCAGGACACATATCGACCATGATAGTTCAAGGGTGATGCCAGAATAGCTTGGCGCCCATAGGCGCCAAGCTATTCTGGCATCACCCTTGAACTATCATGGTCGATCCTTATCTTGCTGTGGTGTGTCTGGGGTAGAATGATTTAATAAAAGTTTTGAAATTAACAAAAGTGTAGCCTGACATTAATGATGTAGGTCTACAGCCATCTAAATGATGGTTTTTAATGACAGATGGTAATCAAATCAGTCACTCAAAATCAGGTTCTGTGTGGTACTCGTGTTCCTGCCCAACT
>BTPG01000006.1:159749564-159777064 GCA_036245525.1 Semisulcospira habei | reverse complement strand
TATTGACAAATTCACCCACTGTCCAGCAGAGAACGGAAACCCCAGACGGTGTGTATATAGTTGACAAGACTCTTCAGTCCTGAAACGCTACACATCTCTAAGAGGGCGTAGATCCTCATGAGCCCCCGCAGAATGCGGGGCGCATGAGGATCTATGGCTTCTTGCAGATGTGTCAGCCTGCGCAGCAGGTCTTTCGGGCTCCCCGCGTTTCGCAGACGAAGTAGATGAAACTGACTGGTCGTTCAAGGGTCTTACACTCTGATGTAATGAGCATTGTTCCCGTCCTGCGGACAGGATTAGGACTTGTCTGCCTTTTCGGGGACCAAACGCACAACGTTTCTGCACATGTCAGAGGCACTTTAGGTCGACCTGTTCACGGTCGAACCACTGCCGCGGGAGGTGTGTGTAAGCTTTTTAGGTTACGGTTCTTTCTCTTTCTCCGGGTACTCCGGCTCCTCCTCCCTCTCCACTTTGGTACCGGTTTCAAGCTACTTTATAAGGCTTCAGGACACGTATACGGCTATGTATTGACAAATTCACCCACTGTCCAGCAGAGAAGTGAATTTCAGATACAAGCGATCAAAATGTCCGCAGAAAATTCTGATAGTCTCTGATCACTTAATAGTGCCGAGGGAGTCTAAAATGTAATAATTATTCCTTCAGTGCACGGTATCCCTCAAAGAACATTCATTGTTCATTAAACTGCGAGAAAAACTGAACACGAACACACTGAAAGAGACATAGACCGTCATGAGCCCCCGCATTTGCTGACACCCTTATATCCATGTTCCCTGGACGCCTGTGATCAGAAGTATTGGCTGGTATAATTTGCATTCCAATCAAACACATTTCAAGCAATACAGTTAGTGAAATTTGAGTTTGATGTTTGCGACTAGTACGATGTTTTAACTCATTCTACCCCAGACACACCACAGCAAGATATGGATCGACCATGATAGTTCAAGGGTGATGCCAGAATAGCTTGGCGCCTATGAGCGCCAAGCTATTCTAGCATCACCCTTGAACTATCGATCTGTGTCCTGCACTGCACTGCAGTCTTCAGAGGACAACGCCGGGCAACATTTGGGGATTTCAGCCTTAGGGTACAACGAGTTAAACATGAAGCATGTTTTTTTTGTTGTTGTAAATATGTTGTACGATGCTTCAGCATGCGGTACGAAGTGTCGAAAAGTGGGCCGCAGTACGAGATTGTTTCTGTCTTATGTTCTGTCAATGCAGAATGCATCGTGATGCTCGGTTATCTACCGTGCACATGTACTGTAACTTTTCGCGTGCTGCAATAAGTACAACTACCGGACTGTCGCTAAATAACTACCGCAGCGAATAACCTCAGTTGAAATGCAAGACGTGAACACCTTTCGGCCCGAAGGGTCGAGGTACATAAGAACCTGTTTTGAGCGACTGACCACCCCTATGAGGGATCGATCACCTGTCATTAAAGACCATCTTGTTGGTGGCTGTAGCCACCTTAATGATGTTCTTTAATAACAGGTAATCTTTTGGAGTTGTCCTCTCAGGACTGCGTTACACCCATATAGGCGCCAAGCTATTCTGGCACCACCCTTGAACTATCATGGTCCAGCCATATCTTGCTGTGGTGTGTCGGGACTGAATGAGTTAAGAGAGCACTTGTGCACTTGTCTTTTATGACCACCTTTTCTTGCAGAACAATAGCGTTTACTATCTCATGAGGATGACGCATGAAATGACTGCCCTGTAAAAGCAAACAACAATAAGCCCATTTTTATATAACGTAAATTCTCGCGTTTCACACAAAATTAATGGACTTATTGTCTTTTGCTTTCACAAATCAGGCGTCTGCTCCCCTTGTCGACCCTTTTTTACATCCATGCTTCTCAAGCGGAGCGTGTCATTGTTACCTCAAGCTATAGAATGTGGTTGTACTAGGCGGATCCCCTGTGATGTGACTGACTCCTGCTAACTCAATTACAAATGGACCAAATGGCCACGCACTTTTGTAACGTAAGAGATAATGTACACGATGGACAACACTCTAAGTTGTACCGAAAGCACAGGCAAAACTGCCAACATCTGCAAATGGCATAGAATCTCATGAGGTGCTGTGGTGTGTCGGGACTGAATAGATTCTCACGAGCCGCACAATTCGGCGGCTCGTGAGAATCGATGTCACTCGCTGTGTCGTTGTGTCCGAGTCCTTGACCCTTTTGGCCCCGGATCTCTAAAGCAGATGGCTTGACCATGATAATTCAGGAGGCACCAAGCTAATCTGGCACTACCATTGAATTATCATGGTCAATCCATCTCCTGCAACTGGAACATAGTCGTTAGGCAACACCTCCAAAATTTGAGAAATGGGACCTTGGGACCAAAAGGGTTAAGGTTATGCAGAATGCACCGTATGGTCGGTTCACCAACGTGATGTATACTTGTGACGACAGCGCGAGGACAGGTGTAGTCTTGTCACGAGAACAATCACAGAGTGTAACAACAACACCGTCCTCCTCTCCCCCTTTCTCCTCCCTCGCCCCCACCACCACCACCATCACCACCGCCATCCCCGATGACATAACCCCTTCACTGCCGAAACCATAGCAGTTAGTTATTTAACTCATTCTACCCCATCACCGAAATCCTTAAATTTTGCCGTTCTCCTCTGAAGACTGCATTGCAGTGCAGGACACTGATCGACCATGACAGTTCAAGGGTGATGCCAGAATATGCTGCACAGGTCACTGTCGGTCAGTCGCCAGTGCTGCGTGGCAGCAAAACGAGCCAACAGAGCAGTGGGGCAGATCATGCGAACAGTTATAGCCAGAACTAGAGAAGTTATTGTCCCACTCTACAAAACAATTGTACGACCACATTTAGAGTATTGTATCCAAGCATGGCGACCATACCTAAAAAAAGACATCGCAGAGTTGGAAAAGGTGCAGAGGAGAGCTACAAGATCGATTACAGGGATTGGTCACCTGCCGTATGAGGAGAGACTGGCCTCTTGCAATTTGCAGAAATTGGAAGAAAGGAGAGACAGGGGAGATCACATCGAGACTTTCAAGATCATAAAGGGACTTGAAAAAGTTTCTGCGGACATATTTTTTACTTCATGCCAGTCATCGTTTTACCATAGAGGTCACAGCAGCAAACTGTTCAAAGGGAGGTCCAGACTGAATCTTAGAAAAAACGTTTTTTCCCAAAGAGTTGTGAACCCATGGAATGCTCTGAAACAATTGTTGAAGCTGAAACTGTCAACCAGTGCAAGAACCGCCATGATAAAGAGACAGTTAAGGGGGTTAAAATAAGTTCTCAAACTTCCCACCCGTCGGCCGCGCTCAGTGGCCACTCAGGTAAATTCAGGTAAAATCCTCATCTTCCTGTGGTGTGTCTGGGGTAGAATGAGTTAAGTTTAACGCCGAGCAGGCAACTAAGGCCATCTCACGGCGGGAAACCATAGCAGACTGACCGCTAAATAACCATCCGCCTGAGAACAATGGACATAAAAACGGCCAGCATGAGGTTTAGACGCTCGTGAGCCCCCGCAACTGCGAGGGCTCATGAACGTCTGTGCTTCTTGCAGCTGGGTGGAGCTTGCCGTGTTCCAGCTGTTATGTTACTTCCTTTTGAATGTAACCCAGATTCTTCAGAAAAAGATGATCCTTAATTAACACCCATTCCCTCTCTCTCAGAAAGTAATACCAAAAGGCCGTTTTCCCAAACAGTTTAAAAAGATATTTATTTTCACTATAACATCAATAATAGGATCAATTAACCGGTGGTATGGCAACACAAAAACATCAGTGACTCAGAGACAAAATAAAGCATGAGAGAGCAGACTGACAGCAACCCGATCCGTGGACACTAATAAACAACAAAAGAAATATAGGTGCCATAACATAAAACAAAGGCAATGGTTGTTTCCCATTACAAATATTCATACTAGAACATAATAATTGAGCACACCGTGGGAGCTAATACAAAATAGATCCTTCGATTTAACTGCCTACAAACACTAATCAATATATGGCTCAAAGTCAAAACACCCAAGATATTACCAATTCCACAGATACATGTTGAGGCAAAGATACACATGGTTCTTGTACTATTAGAATCCAAGAATCCCCTGCATCACAATATAATTCGCATAAAAAGAAACTCATCCTATACACTTAATGCAATCCCTAAATGAAATCAACAATATTTTTTAATTAAAACACTTTACCAACCTGAATTAGCATCCGAGAAGTCAGTGCATGCTCTCTGTCCCCGCTCAAACAATGAAATGGCAGAGGAAGAGGAATTATCAAAGAGGAAATTGCCACAACAGGAAGTAAAAAATCAGAAACAAAATAATCACTAAAATATTACAAACTACACCAAAAAGTATTGTGGCAATATTATTACAAGGTCATTTCCAAAACCAAAACTAAAAAATATGCTTGAGGAAAAAGGAAAATTTATTTGTCTCTGTCTAAAAAGGGAAAACAACAAGAACAATTCTAATGTCAATCCACTAAGCTTACTCAAAATACAACTTGTTAACATATCACAGAGGTGATATAGGTTACATGAAAAACTGAGATATTTCGAAACTAACCCATTGACATGATGTAACGCTGGGAAGAGGCGATTGACCATGATAATTCAAGGGTAGTGCCGGATTAGCTTGGCGCCTAAAGGCGCCAAGCTAATCCGGCACTACCCTTGAATTATCATGGTCAATCGATCTGCTGCTGCAAGGGCTCTTGAGACTGTATTGCGTCTCGGAGGTGGATGGAGCGGCCTGCGTGACTTTATAAAACCGGAGCTTTGTCACGCTTAGCCCTCTTAGCCCCGGATCCCGACAGCAGGAGATGGCTTGAAGGCGCCAAGCTAATCTGGCACTACCCTTGAATTATCATAGTCAAGCCATCTCCTGCAACTGGTGCAGTAGTCGTTAGGCAACACCTCCAAAATTTGAGAAATGGGACCTCGAGGCTAACTGAAGGGTTGTTGCTAAAATTGTGTTGTTTCCTTCCGTACTTGTAGTCACGTTAGGGTCACTGAGCACTGAGTGACATAATCAGTCTAGAGGATCACAGTTTCATTACACTAGATACCATAATACAGCCCCGCAACTATATACCCTTCAGTCCCGCAGCAAAAGGCAAAGATTTCCGTGAGCCCCTGTCCACGTAGCCTTGAAGGGGCGGACTAGGGGCTGGGTGGGGTTCCAGGCGTTCCGGAAGGCGCCCCCTCCCTCCCCCACCCCCGCCCGCGCTAAAAATTCTTGAAAATGATAAATCAAAGTCCATTTTGTTGAGTTTGGGATTCCCCCCCTCGGCGCACCAGCTTTTCAATATTTTGACGGGTGGTGAAATATTGGCGGGTGGTGAGACGTCCGCCCCCCCCCCCCCCTCCGCCCGCTTTTTTATTTCAAGATCGGCGACTGGGAGCAAGGTCTGGAGGCTTTTTGTGTCAGGCTGAAGATCCCAAACTTGAAAGGTGGACCCGCCAAACCCCCACCCCGGAGGTAACTGATCCGCCCCTGCCTGGTATTTTCGCCTATTGTCTGCAGGGAGGGTCTGTGGAGAGAATGAATCTGTGTTCATGTTTATTGCTTATGAGAGAGAGATATTTCATTTTTTATGCTGGTTCGCCAACGTGTCCTTCAGACGCAGAGAAACAGAGAGATTTCTAGTTACAGGGGCGGGCATTAAGAAAGGATAGTGGTGCGCCGCTTTCTCAGCATTCTTCCACTGGCCAGAAAATCAAACGACGGTGGGTGGGGTGGGACGGAGGGCGGGTTGTGGCGACTTTAGTTAGGGATTTACAGTCCGGCAACAGATGTTCACGTTTCACGAAATAATCCAGACGTTTTCACTGATCACGAAAACTTTATTTGGGCTTTCACGTGACACGACGACCCTTTCTTTCGCGGATCACAAGGATTAAAAAAATTGCAGTCATGAATCTTTGCCTACGAACCGATAAAAAACGCCAATCACGAATCGCGATCTTAGGGCATACCCCCGCCCCCGCCCCCTCCCCCCCCTCCTCCCTCCCTCTCCCCCCCCCCCCCCCCCACACACACGCACTTCAAAGACGGAAAATTTATGGAGTGTAAAAGCCTGTTCGCCGATTCACTATTTTAAGGACATTGTTAAAGTGACTGAAAGGAATCACTTTGTGCCAGTGGGACATAAAAATGGAGTAACGAACGAACGAACGTGACTGAAAGGAAGCACTCCAGGATTTAAAGGGTAATTCTACTCATTTGGATCTAACATGTCTGCATTTGTGTTCCTAACTACTTGTTGCTTATCGAACAAAATGGCTTCTTTTTTATACTGTACGGTACAGCAGTAATGTCACGACTGAATGCACTGCAAGCCCACCTGTCTTATCTCCCCTTCACCCTTCCATCTGCAAGAGGCATACATTCTCATGAGCCCCTGCCCCAGCACGGGCTCAGGAGAATCTATGCCCGATGCTGGCAGGCAACAGTACCACGGTTGCTTTTTTTTCAGATCAAGTAAAATTAGTTTTTTTGTGAAAGTTTGCAGCTTGTGAAAGCTATTGTTCCATCTGCAAGAGGCATAGATTCTCATGAGCCCCTGCATTGCAGGGGCTCATGAGAATTTATGCCTCTTGCTTTCAGAGACCAGCATCATGCGCATTGGTTGACCCTCAGATTGAGGGGATCATCAGGATTTTGTGTGTGAACAACCATGCGACTTACGTATTCTTGCAGCATGTGAAAGGCAGCGTTATAAAAACATTTCACGCTTCAACAAGTTCCCCGACTGACGTCATTATTATTATTATTATTTTTTTTTTTTTTTTTAATGGATCAGGCTCGCTTCAGATACCAGACCACGTATTGCTGTGTCTGGTGCGGGTAGCGTATTGTTTAATATTTTAACATGCTGCGCAGTTGAAATATTTATTATGAGTGACCGTAAAGATACACAACGTACTTCTCACGTTATTTAATTTACGCAACTGGACCACAATGGGCCTGTTTTGTTCACACTGACATTCAAGACATGCTGGATTCGGATACAGCGATGTTTTTCTCAACATCTGCCTGTGATGCGAGGGGTGGTGGTGAGGGGGAATTCCACGAGATAGTTACATACTATTTCTTCTCCAATTATTGTTGGTGGAGGAGGGGGAGAGGAGGGGGGGGGGGGCAGGGGAGGGGGGCAGGGGAGGGGGTGCGGAGTTCGAAGAAACCGTCGTCCAACTTTGAAAAAAAAAATCTTCGAAAGAAATCTACGAAATGTTTATATATTCTATTATATTGGAGGGGGGTGGGGGTGGGGGGGGGGCAGGGAATACTGTAGTCCGCCTTTTTTCTCTCCAAAAATAAGAGGGTTTAAAGGATATTTTAGCCTCCACCGATATTTTTCATTTTCTTCCTTTCCGAGCGGAGCGGGGCACCCTACGCACCCCTCCGGTTTCTACACCCACCACTGACTGAAGATTGCATGAGATATATTTTGTTTACTCCTCAGCACACAAACATTATGTTTTGCTCGCTGACACAGTGCACCGCGTCTGATGCCCACGGCTAACTTGGATCTGATTTCCCCTCGTCAATCGGTAAACAAATAACCGTGTTATAAGGGAGGGGACGGGTTTGTGCAGTTACACACTATCCCTAAATCCTGATGGCCCCACTCTGTATGAGGAACAGCTGGGTCTGAGGTGTAGGTGTTCTGGAGTTTCTGGTTGGTCGGGCAAGAGGCATAGAACCTCATGAGCCCCCGCGTCCGCGGGGGCTCATGAGATTCTATGCTCCTTGCAGTCGGTTTTAGTTGGCATTTTTGCAGCAGTGAAAAGTATGTACTGTCATGAACCCGTGAAACTCTATGAGATGTCTCCTCCGGAAGGATAGGGCTGGCCGAGTCTGCAGGTGTCTGAACATATCGACAGAAGGTCAGGTTTAATGTTTGCCAGGGAGCACCCCTCTTCCCCCCCCCCCCCCCCACACACACACCCCTTCCCCAAAAAAGAAAATAAAAAACACACACACAAAAGAAAAAAACCCAAACAAACGCCTGCGGAGGTGATAAGAAGTGTGTGTGTGTGTGTGTATGTGTGTGTGTGTGTGTGTGTGTGTGTGTGTGTGTGTGTGTGTGTGTGTGTGTGTGTGTGCGCTCGCATTCATGCATGCGTACGTGTATGTGTGTGTGTGTGTGTGTGTGTGTGCGTGCGTGCGTGCGTGCGTACGAGCGTGCAGTTGGGGGGGTGGTGGAGGGGTGAGGGGAGAGGTTCTATACGTGCACCCTGCACCTTTGTCACCTGTGTATGCGCGGTGGAAAAACCTGCAGACACAGTTTGATCCCCGCTCCTGTCGTCAGCAGGGAATATTTTTTATGCATTGTCGATCCACGATAGGCGACACTGCGCAGCCCACAGACGCCGATGTACAGTTCAGGAAGAATGCTCAGTTAACAGCCTGAACCATACACCTCTGTGCACTTATACATAACTATTATGTCAAAATACCTCCACTGCTGCTACAACATTTTCATTACTCACAAACCAGATAGGTGAGGCTAGCGCTGGCAGAATTGTATACAAATATCATAGCCACAATTATTATAGCCACAAAGGGATGTAGATGATCGTCTTGTTCTATACCTGCGTATTTCTCTGTGGGCTGGCGAATGGGTGCCTGATAGGCGGGGGCAGGGGATCTAACTGTTTGTCTGTCCAGCGCTGAGTGATTCCCCTTGGTTTGTATAACATTTTCTTTGAATCATTGACTCTTGTGTTCGGCTCTGTGGCCTCCTATGTCGATGCTTGCACTTGGTTCCCATTACGCAAAAAGCCATCGGCCCGAAGTCGGTCGCAGTGGGCCCGCGCACAAATGTGCTCGGGCCCACTGCGACCGACTTCGGCCCGATGGCCTTTTGCGTACTGGGCTTGACCGTTTTGTGCACACGTATAAAGAACGTTGCAGTACTACACGTTTTGTGGCTATAATAATTAATTGGCATAATGAGTTATGAGTGCACGTAGGTTTACGGCTCTGGCTGATATTATTAAGTCCACGTTGAGTATTGAATGTGTGGATGTCCGTGGCTGGAAACTGTAAGGTCCGAAATCAAAGACAGACAAAATTGTAGGCCCGCTGGGTAATTTTGCAAATGGCATTTGAACAAATCTGAACACCCAAAGATTGGTGGAAAATAGAAAGAAAGAAAGAAAGAAAGAAAGAAAGAAAGAAAGAAAGAAAGAAAGAAAGAAAGAAAGAAAGACAAAACAACAACAACAAAATAAAAAACAAAACAAAAACCAAACACAAACGCCACTTGTGTCGGTGTCTTTAGGCTTATGCAGAATGCATCATAATGCTGGCATACCAAGAACAAGAACAGTTTACAAAAATAGTTTTACACTGGTTGTCTCCTTCGATTCGCAATCGCTGATTCAGCCGTATCGAATCAAGGGAGATAAACAGTGTGTGGTTTGCTAATTTTGAGTTTTGCTCTAGTAGTTCTGCAGTTTTGAACCTGTTCAGGATGCTCCGCGTGCATTAGTCCATAACTCTGCCTCGGCTCAATTACTTAGATCGACACGCTAATAACGACATTGGTGTTGGATTAGTACGTCAAGCCGTTTACCGATCCGTTAATATCATTTGCATTTTTTGGCGTGAGAACACACACATGGCAATCACTCGTGTAGGATTACTCTCTCTCTCTCTCTCTCTCTCTCTCTCTCTCTCTCTCTCTCTCTCTCTCTCTCTCTCTCTCTCTCTCTCTCTCTCTCTCTCTCTTCTCTTTTCCAGTACGCACGCACACACGTACGCGCAGCCACACGCACTATCCACACACACACACATAGGCCTAGTCAATAAACAAATAGTGTAACACACTTAAACAAACCTGCACATGCGCACGCACGCAGACACATTATGCACGCGCGCGCGCACACACAAACACACACACACACACACACACACACACACACATACATACACTAAGTATGTACGTACACACACAGAGACACTACGCACACACGCACAAAGGACGCATGAACAGAATAAGCTGTCAACACTTGTACTAACCGCAGTACGCTTGAGACGATCGCCGCGATAGCTCAAGGACAGTGCCAGATCAGCTTGCTGCCTCTAAGGCGCCAAGCTGATCAGGCACTACCCTTGAGCTATTGCGGCGATCATCTCCCACAGTTGACATTTACAGTGAAACAGGTAAAGTAGCGCGGTCATGGCCGGGGTGGGGACGGGGAGTGCAGGGGGGGAGGGACTGAGTTTGTGGGCCTAATCTAATTCCTCAGCAAAGAGCGCTTGGCCACCACTGAAGTAAAAAACCAATGGGCAAAACAGCCGCCGGCGGCAGCGATTTCCTACTGCGGTTGTTAGGACTATCGCTGCTTGACGTGTCAGTCACTCAAGCTGGCTCAGTGGCAGTTAATACGGACGGTGACAATAGCCCGTTCCTAGACTGGCCGGTGCCAGCGTGAGTGACTGGACTCAAGTTGGCTCAGTCGTAGTTAAAGCTCTGAAAGCACAGTCCAGTCCGAGAAACGCATATATAAGGGGGGGGGGGAGGGGGTAAAGGGGGGGGGGCGGGGTAAAGGGGGGGGGGATTGATGTGAAGCAACATAAAAAAGAAAGGAAAGGAAAAGAAAGGAGAGAAGAGAAAACAAAACAAAACAAAACCAAACCCAATCAAACCAAACCAAACCAAACCAAAACCAAACCAAACTGAACCCACAAAATAAAATAAAATAAAATAAAATAAAATAAATAAAACAAAACAAAACAAAACACAATTGATCTGTCAATATCATACCCGATCTCAGTTAAACAATTAAGCAATTTTGAAAACTGTCAAGGTCATGTCTGAAGGTAAATTACACCATACCAAACAGAAATAACAATTCCTACTCTTTGTCTATTCGGCCCACACAAGCGCAGCTGGTGACATCATAGACAGGGATAGAGAAATACGCTTTCACGGTGTGTAATGCACAGCACATTGATATCTTGTCCTTATCTACTTCTTCAAGTCACTGCTTGTTTTACGGTGGCTAGAAGAAATAAATAAGGTGCATTGCACTTCTCTACCCCAGCCTGTGGTTGGCACTACCTGAGATATCCGCGTGTCAGTGCGTCCGGACTCAAGACAGACTTTCAGCAATCAGCACTGCGTGACTTCCGTTAGACTGGCAGTGTATAGAATGGCACGTCTTCCTAAAAAGGAGAAACGGCCGGAGCTGATTAAGTCCAGCTAGAGACATAGATCATCACGAGCCCCTGCTGGAAGCAGGGGCCCATGAGGATCTATGTCACTAGCAGATATAAGGGCTTGGCCGAGAGGCTTGACTCACGCACAGAGCGTTTGTGTAGGAGTGACGATGTCCTCATCGAAAACAGAAACTATTAAGGAGTGTCCTTTTTCTTATACCGTTTAACACCATGTGACCTCGTTCGCCAAAGGATTGCAGGTGTAAATGAAGTGAGCAAGAGGCACAGATCTTCATGAGCCTTCGCATTCTGCGGGGGCACATGAAGATCTGCGCCGCTTTCGGATTAATGAAATGTATTAATAAGAGCAGGAAGGAGTGTTCTGAAAATATTGTTACCTGGCAGTTCTGTTTTCCTGCGCCCGCACCTTGTCCATCCCCCACCTCCAGCATGTACACACACACACACACACACACACACACACACACACACACACACACACACACACACACACACATACACACACACACACACGCTATCTCTCTCTCTTATAAACACGTACACACACACACACACACACACACACACACACACACACACACACACACACACACACACACTCTCTCTCTCTCTCTCTTATACACACACGTACACACTCTCTCTCTCTCTCTCTTTCTCTCTTATACACACACATACATACACACACACACACACACACAGGTACACACACACTCACACGCACGCACGCACACACACAGACGCACGCACACACTCTTTCGCACACGCACACACAATACATACACACACACACACACACACACACACACACACACACACACACACACACACACACACTTTTGCGCACGCGCGGTCACAAGATACCTGCAATTCTCCAAGGCACACACACACACACACACGCACACGTAACGCACATCTGCATGCACACATGCATCCACCCCCCCCCCCCACCTTCCACCCCCCACCCCCACACACACACCTACCCACACCCACACACACACACACACACACACACACACACACACACACACACACACACACACACACACACACACACACACACCATTCCCCCCTCTCCCCCCCCCCCCGCCCACACGCACACTCACACTCACACACACAATCCCCCGATTTGGAGACCTATATTATTTCTTGTGATACGTCATACACCATCATACACGCATTTAATAGCAGGGCTTAGTGGCATTAACGTTGTATTTGGAATCATTGCGCTGAGAAATATATAAAAGAACCACTATACGGGAAACAAAGGTCCTCCGGCTGTCCGGCCGACATCGGCCGCAGTGAGCCCGCGCACGACTCACTGTGGATTACACTAGCACGACTGTGGATTACACTAGCACGACTGTGGATTACACTAGCACGACTGTGGATTACACTAGCACGACTGTGGATTACACTAGCACGACTGTGGATTACACTAGCACGACTGTGGATTACACTAGCACGACTCAGTGTGGATTACACTAGCACGACTCAGTGTGGATTACACTAGCACGACTCAGTGTGGATTACACTAGCACGACTCAGTGTGGATTACACTAGCACGACTCAGTGTGGATTACACTAGCACGACTCAGTGTGGATTACACTAGCACGACTGTGGATTACACTAGCACGACTGTGGATTACACTAGCACGACTGTGCGCGGGCCCACTGCGGCCGACGTCGGCGAGAGGGTCTTTTGCTTGCTGGGACAGATACTCGACACCGTCACAACATACACGGAGACAAGTACCTGAGCTCATAGAAGCGCTCACACTACGGGCCTGTGTGTTCTCATACAATTTTGCCAGCTCCACAATTTTGTATGATGTCTAATAAAACGCCAGGGTGTCAAAGTTATGTTTAGATGGTACTGCTGTTCTGTCATACTGCGTTGCCAGCAGGCCTAGTAGTTGATGACAATTAACTCATTCTACCCAAACACCGAAATCCCCAAATTTTGCCGTTGTCCTCTGAAGACTGCATTGCAGTGCAGGACACAGATCGACCATGATAGTTCAAGGGTGATGCCAGAATAGCTTGGCGCCCATAGGCGCCAAGCTATTCTGCCATCACCCTTGAACTACCATGGTCGATTCTTATCTTGCTGTGGTGTGTCTAGGGTAGAATGAGTTAAGGTCAAGCAAATTCCCAGCAAAGAAAGAAACACGCCTACAAAGGACATGTACGACAGGAATGTGTTGTTCTTGTCTGTGCCAAGGGAGTTTCTTTGCGCTCTTTGCATTTTACACGCTTGGCCGGCAGTCATCAGTCATCTTTTAGTTGTGGATTTGGAAGCCTTGCCTAGTGGACCACCATTGTCTGAAGCAGAATAGGAAAGATATTAACTCACTATGCCCGAGGTACGAAATACCCACATTTTGGAGTTATCCTCTGAGGACTGCATTACAATTCAGGAGTCAGATCGACCATGATAGTTCAAGGGTGGTGGCAGAATAGCTTGGCGCCCATAGGCGCCAAGCTATTCTGCCACCACTACCTTGAACTATCATGGTCGAACCATATATCTTGCTGTGGTGTGTCGGGGGCAGAATGAGTTAAAGTTGAATAGTAAAGATATGTGTACTGGTCTGTGATTTACGCCGTGATGTCATAAATCATGGGCCAGAAGTCAGAAGTAAGAAATTTGTATATTTGGGGGACGACTGTCATATTCAGTGCGGCTGAGCGCATATAAGTATGCATTCAAAAATTCGAATAGTCTAAAACGGTGAGTTAAGAATTTAAATTTCCCATTCATAAATGAAGTAGCGCCGTTCGGCTCTTTGTAGCATTGTTGTCTATTGGGCGCGTGGTACTACGAGATTTATCTGAATGAAAACTACAAATTTCAATCGAGCGCGACCCGAAGATAATATACTGAAGTCAGTCCAAGCCTATAACGGGTTCCCGAAATCAGCATGCCTGGAACCCTCTGTCTGTCAGTAGCGCTTGTTGTCGCGATGATTCCGTCAGGAATCATCGCGACAAAAAGCGCTACCGACAGTCAGAGGGTTAAACGGAACGAAACGTAACTGCTTTCTTTCAAATGTACCACACACGATGGTCGAGTACTCATAACAAAAAAAAGTTGAAGAGGCGCGGCTCTATGAGCTGTCAAGGCCGAATTGAAAAGGCCATAAAGCCAATCATTTAGAAGGCGCAGCCTTACTTGTGTAATTCACATTTTCTCATGAATTCCTTTAACTCATTCGGGACGTGCCGCATACGGATACGCGGCTGTTCGCCGCGTATCCGTATGCGGCACGTATCGAATGAGTTAATACGTTGACCCCGAGGTTAAAATTACAAGGTCTGGGACGCGTCCTCTGAGGAAAACATTAAACAGTTCAGGGGACAGATCGACCATGATAGTTCAAGGGTGGTGCTAGAATAGCTTTGCGCCTCCGGGCTATTCAGGCACCACCCCTGAACTATCATGGTTGTACAGTTTCCTGCTCTGTGGTTATTTTTTACGGGCTGAATGTGGCCGGTTGAATTTAAAACATAAAACAGCATGACTTCACAACAGAATGATTTGACTTGCCAAACTTCTCAGAAAACAGATCGAATTAACTATTTTGGAGGCGTCATCTAACGACTATGTACCTGTTGCAGGAGATGAATCGACCATGATAATTCAAGGGAAGTGCCAGATTATCATGGACGACCCATCTCCTGCTGTAGTGCGTCAGGGCTGAATGAGTTTAAAAAAAAAGAAAGGTTAAACTCTGATAAGAAAAAAGTCGGGATGGCGCTGCTCTATGGTGGCGAGCCATCCTCAAGCAGCCCAAATTTCCCCCTAGTGGGACAATGAAGTTGTAAAAATAAAACCATTTGTGAATGAGCTCATACTGCTTCACTCTTGCACATTAACTTCTTTTAGACGCCCCCGGTTCCCCCCCTCCCCCTCTCCTTAAATTCTGTTTTCTGACTTATTCCGGGTAGCCGACAACGCCCAGAAATGACAGGTGTGCCACAGGTATCATTGTCTGTGGAAACACACCTGTTTCAGTGTTTCAAGTTTCCACTTACGTGAAGTGAGGCGTACGTTCGAAGATGAACGCACAGCCGAAGCACAACGCCACGGGCCGACGTTGGCATATGTTGACCCGCGCACAACTGCGCGCGGGCCAGCTGCTTCCGATGTCTGCCTGAAGGCCGTGTGCCTGTGTGTTTGTATGCGTTTGTATATGAGCTGGTTTTAATTACGTATTTAACACTTTTGGAAGGAAGCATATATGCACGGATGTGTTTCCGCAGTTCCTGGTTTCAGCTCTAGTGCACACTCGTGTGACTTTTTAATTCCCTGTAGTGCGACCGACGCTGATGACTGCAATTTCATTTCAATGAAACTCTTTTTGTTGCGTTCTGAGAAATCTACTTGTTCTGTGTGAAGAAGTACAGGACTGAAATGTCTTTCCTTTTTCTTGTTTGAGAAACGGCGGATGACTTTCAGAATCGACTGGCGGCCTGACCACAGCGGTTGTGAATCAGTGAAACTGTTTGTGAGAACTTGCACAAGCTTTCAGTGAAAAAGGAAAATAATGCAATGTTAGTGTGTTGAAATTTTTAATTTGGGCGCCGAATAATAAATCGTTCACAGAGCGCGAAGTTTGAGAGGTACGTTTTTAGAGCGAGTACGGTAGCAACACCTCAGCGAAGGTTTGCGCACGGCCCTGCAGTCGAGAGAGGCGACCAATAATGGCGGACATACCGGTTAACGGGACTGCAGCAGACGACATAATCCAACAAGTTGACGTGGATACTATTGAAGTTCCCAAGGTGAGAAATTGTTTTGTTTTACTTTATTTCGTGTTCCTTGTTCGGAACGTGAACTTTTTCAGTGAAATTGTACTTCCATGGGGGCTTGAGTAGTTGTAACGCGCACTGCCACTGTGTGGCCCAAGTTCAGTTGTGTCAACTCGCCCTCAGTAAGGCTCAGGCTTTTGATCCTGTCCCAGTAGGCATTTGACATGCAGGCCAACGTCAGCCGCAGTTGTCTCGCGGCGCTTTGCGCGCGACTGACAACTGCGGCTGGCGTTTCCCGAGGGCTTTGTACTCACTGGGGTGTACTGTGCTAGGCAGGGGACCGTAGCTTCACCGTCGAAATAGCTGTGTGGAAGAATGCGCTTGTGTCAGACGCCGTAAAATAAATGCGATAAAGTTTTGAGAAAGGCACGTTTTGTTAGAGCTGATAAACTGGTTTTAATTTGAAATTCTCAAAAGAAGTAAATTTAGTCTCTGTGTGTAAATGGCCTCTCGCCTTATCGACAAGTAGTCACTGACGGACACGGACAATATCGCATTTATCAGTCTTCAGTTAAGTGATTGCTTACGTGAAACCGTTTACGTGAAAACCGAGGGTAACAAGGGTAAATAACATGTAAATCAACACATCGGGTTGTTCAAGTTTTATATTTCTTCATTACATTGGTTTATATATATTTGAAAGTTCCTCGTACTTTTTAACACTGGCGTTTTGTGCGCTTTAAATGGCCATGCCAATGTCACATGAGTGGCTCTAACTTTGTTGTCCCAGTTTGTTTGCGTGTCAAAGCTTGTTTTTAATTAAACGAGTCTGATTTCCTTTTCGTTGACAGTCGCGCGTACTGAAGTAAACCATCTCCTTGTTACACCGTACACGTATTGTAAGACTGTTGTCAGTCCCCAGTTTATCTGTAAAGAAAGTGATACAGTTTCGTCCGTTTCTCCAGCAATTGATTTATCTAATTGGGAACAATCTTTACAAGCGACACTTATCTCTATCAGCCAGAGGCATAGATTCTCATGAGCCTCAGCAGCGGCAGCTGCAGTGGCCCATGGGAATCTGTGCCTCTTGCAGGAGGGTGGTGAGTAACGTAGTACTCCATCCAATACTTCATCCGACAAGCGTGGTTCAAAGCAATAACTTTTAACTCATTCAGCCCATGGCCGTATTTCCCAAATTTTGGAGGCGTCATCTAATGACTAGGCATCAGTTGCAGAAGATGGATCGACCATGATAATTCAAGGGCAGTGCCAGATAAGCTTGGCGCCTGTCGGCGCCAAGCTAATCTGGCACTACCCTTGAATTATCATGGTCGACCCATCTCCTGCTGTAGTGTGTCAGGGCTGAATGGGTTAAAGGAAAACGCTCACGACACTGCGTCTGTGTCAGCCATCGTGCAGAGAATTGCCATGACCCCCATCGACTGAGAAACACGACGAAATATTTGCCAGCAGCAAGAGTCATTGATATTCATGCGCCCCCACAGCCTGCGGGGGCGTATGAAGATCTATGTCTTTGGCAGGTGGAAGCGTTTCGCTGATCAAGTGACACTTTCCCAGACAACGTATTCGCCTCGAAACAAGTGTGACAAATTATTACCTTCCCTGTGCGATGTTCAAGTTTGATATATTGGGTGGACTGGATAAATTTACGAGCACAACACCCTGTAAGCAGACACTTTATTCTGTAACGTACCCGATTAAACAGCGAGCAACCTGTCTTTGGGGGGGGGGGGGGGGGGGGGGGGAGAGTGGAGGCTGTGGGTGAGAAAACGGCGCGCGCGGACTGATTGTATTTAGATTAGTCTATCTTTCAGTGACGGAAATATAGCGTATGTCGTTGGCTTTGTTTTTGTGTGTAACTCGTAATTGTGTTGATCAGTCAAGTTCTGGTTTTGACACATTCCGAATCGATCGTGAAAGCCAGTCACGAATAATGTGTAACTAGTATGTGAGTATTGCACACTCAGGTTGCCTTCAATTCAACACAGCAGCTCAGTGATAACCAAGTAGCGTAGTATCAATTAGCTAATTATTCAGATACGCAAAAGTGCAGATTGCATGGGATCCGTTTATGGTGAATCGATACTACGCAAATGATTGATGATGGCTGCCGTGCCTGTTGTCAGTACATGTATTCATAGTGCTATCAGCTGCGAGCGCAGTAAATTGACAAAACGAGCATCAGCAAATACAGTACCATCATACAGTCTGCATTCCTGATGACCACAAAGAAGCTTGAATGCAAATGGACCCAACATATAGCTCCCGCATTAGCGGGGGCTGATGAGGCTCTATTCTACTTGTAGATGTAGGCAGACATTTGCAACATTGGGATGTGCTGCATGGCGGAAGTTAAAGGTCTGTGTGTGTGTGTGTGTGTGTGTGTATGTGTGTGTGTGTGTGTGTGTGTGTGTGTGTGTGTGTGTGTGTGTGTGTGTGTGTGTGTGTGTGAGAGAGAGAGAGAGAGAGAGAGAGAGAGAGAGAGAGAGAGAGAGAGAGAGAGAGAGAGAGAGAGATGATGATGATGATGAACGTTTTTATTCAGGATAAAAAGTTTTAGGCATAGCAATGCCTATCTTCCAAACTGTCCTGCTACTCTACACAAATAAAAATACATCAGACGATACAGCAAAAGATAAAATATATATAAGTACCCATCCCCCCCCCACCCCCACCATCAGAAAGAATAAAAAGTAATAATAAAAAATAAAATACAAAAAGAATTAAAACAATATATATATATATATATATATATATATATATATATATATATATATATATATATATATATATATATATATATATATATATATATATATATATATATATATATATATATATATGAGTACTGCCGAGACTTGTATAACTACAAGGCTGAGCCAGACACCAGCATCCTCCAAAACAACCAGGCTGGGGCCAGGAAGGCTGAAGACCTGCCAGTGTTAGCTGAAGAGGTGGAAGCAGCCGTACGCGGCCTGAAGGGAGGAAAGTCTCCAGGTGTAGACAACGTACCTGCTGAACTGTTGAAACATGGAGGAGAAGTAACAACGAAGGTCCTCACTACACTCTGTCAAAAGATCTGGGAGCAAAAGAAATGGCCAGTAGAATGGACACAGTCTCTAGTGATCCCGCTCCCCAAGAAAGGAAACCTGAAACAGTGCCAGAACTACAGAACTATCAGTCTGATAAGTCACCCTAGCAAAGTAATGCTTAGAATCATTCTCAACCGCCTCAAAACTTTCGCCGAGGAACTGCTGGCAGAAGAACAGGCTGGCTTCAGAGTTGGAAGAAGCACTGTAGAGCAGATTTTCAACTGCCGCGTCCTGATCGAGAAACATCTGCAGCATCAGCGCGAACTCTACCACAACTTCATTGATTTCAGGAAAGCATTTGATCGCGTCTGGCATGACGGACTCTGGCAAGTCATGAGATCGTTCAACATAGAGGAGGGACTGATCCAAATGATAGAAGCGCTTTACAAGAACGCCTGCAGCGCGGTTCTACTTAACAATCAGTCAGGCGAGTTCTTCAGGACGACGATCGGTGTCCGTCAAGGATGCCTGCTCTCTCCTGTCCTTTTCAACATATTCCTGGAGAAGATCATGCAGGAAACCCTCCACGACCACCATACTTCAATCTCTATTGGTGGCAGATCCCTGTGCAATCTTCGATTCGCAGACGACATTGACCTCATGGCAGGCAGCAATAGTGAGCTCCAAAACCTGACAGACAAACTTTCAAGTAGCGCAGGGTCTTATGGCATGGAGATCAGTATGGATAAAAGCAAAGTGATGATCAACACCACAAGCGACAGCAGCAGCAACATTCACATGAATGGCCAAAAGCTAGAAGAGGTCAATAGCTTCAAGTACTTGGGAGCCACCCTGTCCAAAGACGGTAGTTGCATAGCAGAGATCCGTATCAGGATAGGTACAGCAACATCCGCAATGGCCAGGCTGGACAGGATATGGCGAAGTAACTCCATCAGCTTCACCATCAAGTACAGGCTTTACAAGTCCCTCATAGTGTCTATTCTACTCTACGGCTGTGAGACTTGGACACTGCTTGCAGACTCAGAAAAGAAAATCCAGGCCTTTGAGAACAAGTGCCTGAGGAAGTTGCTCCGCATCTCGTACCGCGAGCACAAGACCAACGAATATGTACGGAGCATCGTCACTTCCCTGGTGGGCCCACATGAACCCCTTCTGGCAACCGTGAAACGGCGCAAGCTTGCTTGGTTTGGCCACGTGACCCGACACAACACCTTGTCCAAGACTATCCTCCAAGGCACTCTCGAAGGAAGTCGTCGGCGAGGTCGTCAGAGAAAGAGTTGGGTCGCAAACATAAAAGAATGGACCGAACTCGAGATGTCAGACTTGCTTGCCACCGCCCAAAATAGAACTCAGTGGAGAGCACTGTCTGTTGCTGCTGCCTTTCAGGCAAGGAACTGATGATGATATATATATATATATATATATATATATATATATATATATATATATATATATATATATATATATATATATATATATATATATATATCTTGGCTTGACTTCGCGAACGAAGATTCTATAGGGCTTGCCCACGTCGTCTGCAGGCATTTTCGTGGCTGCGGAGGCCAATCCGGGACAGGCAGGTTCGACCGCAGTGGCTGCAGGGGAAGGTCTGGTCAGGGTTCTGAGTTACGACAACTCTGTTTTTTCTTCTAAGCCGCTTGTCCTTAAGGTTAGCTCTGCGAGAGTCCTCAAAGGAGACGGCTGCCTTGTGAATGGTGGAGCGCCAGGTGTCACGGTCCGCAGCAAGCGAAGACCACTGGCGGTGGTCGATTTGGCAGGCACTAAGCGACTTCTTGAGACCGTCTTTGTATCTCTTCTTTGGTGCCCCTCTGTCTCGGTGTCCAGTGGCGAGCTCGCCGAACAGAGTGATCTTGGGTAGGCGATGGTCCTCCATCCTGGAGACGTGCCCCGCCCAGCGAAGCTGTGTCCGCAGCAGCAAAGCCTCGATGCTCACAGTTTCCGCCTGTTCAAGGACCTCGACGTTGGTGACATAGTCACTCCAGTGAATGCTGAGGATGGTACGCAGGCAGCGCTGGTGAAAGCGTTCGAGGAGTCGTAGTTGGCTGCGGTAGAGGGCCCAGGACTCGGAACCGTACAGCAGGGTGGTGAGGACGACAGCTCTGTACACGCTGATCTTGGTGCCTTTTTTCAGCTGTTGATTGTGCCACACCCGCTTGAATAGTCGCCCGAAAGCACTGTTCGCTTTTGCCAGCCTGTTGTCCAGCTCCTTGTCCAGCTTGGCGTCTGACGTGATGATGCAGCCAAGGTAGGTAAACTGGTGTACAGACTTCAGTTCGGACTCGCCGATGGTGATGTGGGGAGGGCGATGCTCTTCCTTGGGTGCCGGCTGATGAAGGACCTCTGTCTTTTTCAGACTGACCTCAAGTCCAAAGAGCTGGGCAGCATCTGCGAAGCAGGACGTAATGCGCTGCAAGGCTCTCTCTGTGTGTGCAACGAGGGCAGCGTCATCAGCGAAGAGCAGCTCACGAATCAGTTGGTCTAGGGTTTTCGTGTGGGCCTGCAGTCGTCTGAGATTGAACAGGCTGCCATCGAGACGATACCTGATGTACACTGCGTCGTCATCGTCGAGGTCCACTGTGGCCTGCTTCAACATCATGCTGAAGAAGATGGTGAAGAGGGTCGGTGCCAGCACGCAGCCTTGCTTCACGCCGTTGCGAATGGGGAATGGTTCTGAGAGGTCACTGTTTAGTCTGACCTGGCCTTGCTGGTCCTCGTGGAGCTGGACGATCATGTTGAGGAACTTTGGGGGACAACCTAGTCGCTCCAGGATCTGCCACATACCTTGCCTGCTCACAGTGTCAAACGCTTTTGTTAGGTCGACAAACGTGACGTACAGCCCTTTGTTCTGCTCGCGGCACTTCTCCTGAAGCTGTCTCAGCACAAAGACCATGTCGGTGGTACTCCTGTTGGCTCTGAAGCCACACTGACCCTCTGGGAGGTGGTCTTCAGCGATGGCAGGTACCAGCCGATTCAGGAGCAACCTTGCGAGAATTTTCCCGGCAATGGACAGCAGGGTAATTCCACGATAATTAGAGCAGGCAGATTTCTCTCCTTTATTCTTGTACAGGGTGATGATGACTACATCACGGAGATCCTTTGGTAGTGTTCCTTTTTCCCAGCAGCAGAGAAAGAGGTCGTGGAGCTTGTTGTGCAGTGCTGGGCCTCCATGTTTCCAGATCTCTGGCGGGATTCCGTCAATGCCTGCTGCTTTGCCACTCTTGAGCTGGTGGATGGCTGTGAGGGTCTCTTCGGCGGTGGGCGGTTCGTTCAATTCAACCTTTAGTGGAAGGTGTGGGATTTGGAGGATGACTGTTTCTTGAACAGTGCGTTCAGCGCCGAAGAGGTCCTGAAAGTATTCCGACCAGCGGTTCAAGATGGAGGTATTATCTGTGAGGAGTGCCTGTCCATCAGCGCTTCGCAGGGGACTTTGTACCAGGTGCCTAGGGCCATACACTGCTTTCAGTGCTTCGTAGAAGCCCCTGTAGTCACCGTTGTCAGCGCAGAGCTGGGTCCTCTGTGCGAGTCTGGACCACCACTCGTTCTGGAGCTCTCTAAGCTTGAGCTGGAGACTGCTGCAGATGAGGCGGAAGGCAGACTTCTTCACAGGGCAGGAAGGCTGGGCTAGGTGGGCCTGGTGGGCGGCTCTTTTTTTTTGCTAGAAGTTCCTGGATCTCTACGTCGTTTTCGTCAAACCAGTCTTTGTTCCTCTTTCTAGCAAAGCCCAAGACTTCCACAGAGGATTTTACAATAGCAGTTTTCAGTTGTTCCCAAAGTGTTTCAGGAGAGGAGTCTGCTGGATCAACTGTGTCTTTGAGCATGCGCTGTAAATTGGCCTGAAGGGCAGCTTTCTTGTCGTCACGCTGAAGGCTGGCAACATCAAGCTTTTTCTTGGGAGGGCCGCCTTTCTTGGGTTTCAGCTTGAGGCGGAGCCTGAGTTTGCAGCGAACAAGGCGGTGGTCAGTGTGGCACTCTGCGCTGGGCATCACTCTGGTGAGGAGGACGTCACTGCGGTCCCTCTGACGCACTAGGACATAGTCGATAAGGTGCCAGTGCTTGGAGCGAGGATGCATCCAGGTGGTCTTTCGACTGTCCTTTTGCTGGAAAGTGGTGTTGGTGATGACAAGTTGCTGCTCTGCACAGAGCTCCAACAGTAGGCGACCATTGTCATTGCAGTTCCCAACGCCATGCTTGCCGAGGACTCCTTTCCAGGCTTCAGAGTCTTGGCCCACTCTGGCGTTGAAGTCGCCAAGGATGATGACTTTGTCGTCTGCAGGGGTGCTCTGCAGGAGGCTGCGCAGGTCAGAGTAGAACTTGTCTTTTTCTGCAGGCTCTGCCAGGAGGGTTGGGGAGTACACACTGAGAAGGGTGACATGTTGCTGGTGTCTCAGTGGGAGGCGCATGGACATGATGCGGTCGGAGTGACCCGTTGGTAGGTTTTCCAACTTAGTCGCAATGGGGGTCTTCATCATGAAGCCCACGCCTGAGAGCCGTCTTTCTGATGCAGGCCTGCCTGACCAGTAGAGGGTGTAGCCAGCGCCAAGTTCTTGGAGGCTGCCTTCCTCCGGGAGGCGTACTTCGCTGAGCGCGGCGATGTCGATGTTTAACCTCCGCAATTCATGGGCAATGAGGGCGGAGCGACGTTCAGGGCGTCCGCTGTCTGCTGTGTCGAGCATGGTTCGGATGTTCCAGCATGCTACGTTGAGTCCGGTCGTGGTCGTCAGGAAAGTGGATCCATTGTTTTTTCTTGTTTTCTGACCGCATGAGAAGATGCCCGTTGACCGCGGCTAGCCAACTGGGGTTACGAGGGGATGAGCTTTGGTTAGGCCACCTTTTCTAGGCCCCTCTCCGTGTGGAGCAAGCAGTGCTGTCCCTAGAGAAGGCTGCTTGGTCGTTCAGGGTGTGCCGAGTGACGTTGTCATCCCCAGGTCAACATCAGGCGACCAATATCCTGAACCGCCTGCATGCAGGTTTGAGACTGCGGCTTCCAGTGACATTTTTCACCTGCCGTTTTGCCCCTTGCCCATCGCTACAGGACTTGGAAAGTTCAGTGTCATAGTCCGTGGGCGTTTCCTAAAGCCTGCGCGGTGGAGCTTTTTGGTGGAGTGCAGTGTGCGCAGTACTGGCCCCACCCTTTAAACCCTTGGTTCGTTTGCCATGGCCTAGCAAGCTGGGACGGTGGCATCGAGGTCCTCGGGTCGTAGGTTTTATATCAGACTGTCCTTGTCTTAGTCTCTGGCTCAAAAGCCTTCCCCGGAGACACGGGGGCTTTGATGTCAGGGGTTTCCTCCCTTAGCCTTTCCGCAGCCAAGCGGCCAGGCCTGCAAGGCAGCAGGGGACTCGTGGGGGCCGGGGTCGTCTATGTCCCGTGCAGATGTGAACATCTGCCCACTGCCCAGACGGTGACACCAGAGGAGAAAAATCCAACGCCGGAACCCGGTATCGAACCTCGCACCTTTGGCATTGGAGGCAGACGCCTTAACCACTGCGCCACTCCACCACAATACAACTACAAGAATATTGCAGACATTAAGAATTTTTTTTTAAAAACCATAGCATTTTGGTACACAGTGATACATTTCAAGGGGAAAGATTCAGTTGAGCCCTTTGCAGTCTCAGGGACTCAATTGAATCCTTGTTTCCAGTAGATGGTAGGGACTTTAAGTTGTATCTCTTGTGGAGAAGCTTGGGTTGCAGGGGCTTATGTGAATCTATGCGTTCTGCTTAATGAAAGGAAACTCACCATATGATGATCGGCATGAAGATGAGATACAAACACAGCCTTCAAACTCCTGAGAATGTCATCAGTTTGGCTGCCAAAGTGCCGGTACAGCTGACCCGATGTGCCTTCTCCTTATATATATATATATATATATATATATATATATATATATATATATATATATATATATATATATATATATATATATATATATATATATATATAGAGAGAGAGAGAGAGAGAGAGAGAGAGAGAGAGAGAGAGAGAGAGAGGGGGGGGGGCGGGAGGCAAGGGGTGGGGGAGGGGGCAGGCCTTGGTGACTGGGATAGAGGGATGGAGAAAGGATAGGGGTTGGGGGAGGGGGGGGGAGGGGCTTGTTTTTTTCTGACAAACGGGGTAACGTCAGCATGCGATTGTTACTGAAGTGTTTCAAGTGGTGTAATCTACCGTCTTCCCGCGTCGGGCTCAGGAACTCGCACCCACATCACCACCTCGACCTGAGGACGCAGTACAAGCATCTGACCACTACCAGCAAGAGGCATAGACTTTCATGAGCCCCTGCGACCGCAGGGGCTCATGAAAGTCTATGTCTCTTGGAGACGGACGGCTTGGACGTATTCGACCACTCTTGACTGAAGCATTTTGCCACTTTTCTGCGTGCTTCCTCAGTGTACTTTCCCGATAAATCTGAGTAGTTAATCCGCCTGTGGCATAACAACCATTATCTGGTGAAAAGAAGCCGTGAAGAGCAGAGCTCTCAAGCACGCTTAACACGGTTCAGGCTCTTGAACAATCAAATCCTGAAATGTTTCCCCTTTGGGGTAGCGGTTTTAGTCGATGTGATTCCTGACGGAATCACTTCGACTAAAACCGCTACTCCAAGGAATCACCTCGACTGAAACCGCTACCCCCAGGAATCACCTCGACTAAAACCGCTACCCTCAGGAATCACTTCGACTAAAACCTCTACCCTCAGTAATCACCTCGACTAAAACCGCTACCCCCAGGAATCACTTCGACTAAGACCGCTACCCCCAGGAATCACCTCAACTAAAACCGCTACCCCAGGAATCACCTCGACTAAAACCGCATCCCTCAGGCATCACTTCGACTAAAACCGCTACCCCCAGGAATCATCTCGACTAAGACCTCTACCCCCTCGACTAAATCCTCTACCCCCAGGAATCACCTTGACTAAAACTGCTACCGACAGCCAGACTGAGTTAGAATATTCATGGTTTGTTTGCATCAGTGACCCAGTGACTCACCTGGATTGAGTGAGCCACAGCCTCACAATATAACGCTCTAGTACTGGATCATTTTGAACTGATGTCTTTCAAAGCTTTATGTCGGAACGCGGAAATAATTGTCACATCCGCCGTGCCGCAAATGCCCAATATGACACAAACTGATTTCCCTCCAAAACTCGCATAAAAACCAAGTTAGCACTGAATATGCAGCATCTGCCCTTCAGGTTCAGTGCAGTTAACAAATCTTTGAATGAGACAGTGACAAGGCGTAGTCAGCCTTTTCACTTTACCTGAAAGGGACCTGCCCCAGCAAGACAGGGTTACTAGTTCTCAATCTCCTTTATAAACGCTCTTAGCGTGTCTCACAATAATGCTGCACAACTGAAGAGGCTGACTCAGTATAAACGCTCCATCTTAGCGTGTCTCACAATAATGCTGCACAAAGAGGCTGACTCAGTATAAACGCTCTTAGCGTGTCTCACAATAATGCTGCACAAAGAGGCTGACTCAGTATAAACGCTCTTAGCGTGTCTCACAATAATGCTGCACGACAAAGAGGCTGACTAGTTACGTTACGTGTGCCTATTCACATGGGGCCAGTTGCATGAGTGAGCTTAGTCCTGCGCCGGCCACTATGCAAGGTGCTTCGCTATCATGTAGCGGAGCACCTTGCTTAGTGGCTGGCGCCGGACTAAGCTCACTCGTGCAACTGAGCCCAGGGCCCAGTTGCACTGCGGAGTTTAAATTTCTGCGCAAGCCACTAAGCAAGGTGCTCCGCTGAAGCGGAGCACCTTGCTTAATGGCTTACGCAAGACTGACTTATACTATCTCTCCTGCAAATCACCCATAGATTGGTCAGTAAAACGCAGGGTAGGAACGTCTTATTTGAGGCAGTTTAGACAGCATGGAGAACCCTATATATCGACAAATCCTGTAGTAGATCGCTTTAACTCATTCGAGACGAACGGTATCCGGATGCCGTTCGTCTCGTAAAAGTTAATGCACTTCCAGGACCGAACTTTGTCTCGTGACATGCCGCACTGTGAGTTCAGGTCTGCCGGAAACCGGACCAAGCTAGCTAAGATGGCACCACCGGGGAGCTGGGTGGGTCAGGTGGTAGAACGTTTGATTCTCCGGCGTCCGTAAGGTTGCGGGTTCGAATCCAGTTGGGGTCAACATTTGTTCGGACTCTATTCGGTCCCCGTCTTTGAAATCACCTTTATGATTGGACGTTAAGCCCTAAACGTGTTAACGTTTGGCACCACCCTTGAACTGCTGGACACTTTTGGTCGCTCTGCCCCCACATCATCACCAGTTTTCGTCAGAAATCAAACGAAACCCAGCTTTATTTTTTTCAGCGCTATGAACAACCTCGAGGTTGCAGCCCACACCGGCGCACGAGTTGGCATTTTTAATGGCCCGCGCCCCTCCTTTTCAAACCCTGAATTTTATTTGA
>BTPG01000006.1:159720631-159749064 GCA_036245525.1 Semisulcospira habei | reverse complement strand
GCGATAGCTGTCCTTGTCTCTCATAACCCGCCCTTTAGGGCCGTCCAGTATCACTTCGGTGCCGTGGACGTTAAACCCGAACTAACCAACCAGTGGAACATAAATGGATCCGGAATGATAGTTCAAGGGTAGTGCCAGATTGATTTGATGTCTTCATAGGCCGCCAAACTCTGTATATCACAACCCTTGAACTATCGTGTGCGATCCAGCTCCCCCCACCCCACCCGCTATGATATCGTGTTAAACATTTTAGCCCTGGATCCCTACAGCAGGAGATGTCTTGACCATGATAATTCAAGGGTAATGCCATATAATCTGGCACTACCCTTGAATTATCATGGTCAAGCCATAGCCTGCTACTGGTACACAGTCGTTAGGTAACACCTCCACAATTTGAGAAATGGGACCTTGGGGCTAAAATGGTTAAATGTGTTTGATGCTGAGAAATAGAAAACGTGATCCAACCGCAACAGACATAGATCCTCTTGAGCCCCCCTGTAGCTGACACCAATTTGTATCCACGTTCCTTGACTGTGGCTTTTGGACGTTGAATAAAGAAACATTTCAGAAATATAATCTTCGCCCACTGGCAGAGAAAGGGTTAAGTTTGATTGCTGTAATCGCTGCTCACTGTTTTTGGCTGAATTCCCTGACGCATGGGCCATGATAGCCCGCGGTCAAGGCTCGATTAGCAAACGCCTCTCCTTGTGCGAATCAAATGTGACAAACTGAAGAAGCATGTGAAGTATCTTTAGGTGTCTCACGCCGTTGTTGGCGTTAGTAGTGAAAGAGCTCAAGTAATACTAATGAACACCATTGAAAGAGCTTTAAAATAATAAATCAACGTACAAGTGTTTACATCCAACTTACCGTCATGCAAACATGAGCAGTTTTTCCCCAGTGAATTAAAAACAGGTTTGTGCCAAATCCCACCCCACTCAGGTGAGAGCACAGGACAAGGATACCAATACAAGTTAGGTCCCCTGACAGCGGCTCTAGTAAGAGCCGCTGTCAGAGGACCTAACTCATGTTGGTTTTCTTGTCCTGTGATAAAAATGTATCGTTTACATGTGCGCGTGTATTTACTGACGTCGCATATATACAACTGATTTCCAGGGATGGTCGGGGCTATGAAATAAATAAAACATGAGTTGACATGGACATTTTATAGGCCTCGTCTGCATAAATGCACAGTATTTTACGGGGCGTTTTGCAACAAGCTGTTTACTGTGATTAGACAGAACAAATACGCTGTATCCAGTGTGCGTGCGTGCGTGCATGCGATTGATAATGAAAAATAGTAACCATGAAAAATGGGAAAAAATGGCAAGTTGGTAGCAAAAGCTACACAGTACCACAAAAATACCCCGCCCATTTTTTTCTTGAAAAGTACTACATGTACATTTTCCGCATGCAACTGCTTGCTGTTCTTTGTTGCTCTGGTTTCTGTTGATTAGTTGGGAGTTTAACGTCCACGGCACTGGAGTGATGACGGACAAGGACGGCTATCGATTATGAAGTACGACCCTAACACTGATCAATTCAGACGCACTACATCTATGTTGCTTTGATTTACCACATTTTTTTTCAACGTACATGCTGTGTAGAGCAAGCCCGTTTTTTTTGCCTGGGCGAGTTCATGGGCTGCCTAAACTGCGTTTAACTCCCGTACTGCCGCTGGACGCAGGTTGTGAAAGCATAGTAAATTTAACGTCAAAGACAAAAATCCACAAGCCGTCGAAGGAACATGGATACAAAGTGGTTTTTTAGAAGCAGTTGCGGGGGCTCATGAGGATCTATTCCTCTTGCAGATGGGCGATGTTCATTTTTTTTTTTTTTTTTTTTTTTTTAGTGGCCGTGAAGGGGCGAATAATGTCAGAATGCTCGGTGTTATCGTGATAACATTGCATTGGCAATCTCGGCACGCTCTCCAGACTCGTGCCTAAGCCTTGAGTCAGAGTCACTAAAGCAAAGAATGTAACCCTTTCGCTGGCCATAAGAAAGTGGACACCACCCAACTGCAAAGAGGTATCGGCTCCCGCAACTGTGGGGGGGGGGGGGGGGCTCATGAGGATCTATGCCTCTTTGATGAAACTACTTTGTGTCCTTTTTCCTCTGGCGGCTGGGGATCAGTCTTTGACGTTGAATGTACAATTCAAAAACACGGGTCTGCCTCCGCTGGCAGTGAAGGGGTTAATTAATCCATTTAGCCCCGAGTCCCTACATCAAGAGATGTATTAAACCATGACAATTTAAGGGTAGTGCCAGATTAGCTTGGCGCCTTCAGGCGCCAAGCTAATCTTGCACTACCCTTGAATTGTCATGGTCAATCCGCCTCCTGCAACTGGTACATTCAGTAACACTTCCAAAATTTGGGAAAAGCACCCGTGTGGCTAAAAGGGTTAACGCCTGTTAGTCTTTTCAGCGTGTTGTCAGTGCGAGGTTACAGTCATTTGAATTATTTTTCTCAGCTTGTCATCGTTCGTCTTGGTAGGCCTGCTTGTGCGTAATTCTGCGCGTTGCCCTTATGTTAGTGACTCCAGGCGACACGCGCTTGATTATACTTCATCGCGGTTGACTGTCAGGAGGAGTAATCTTGGTGACAGTCATTGGTGTTGAAGTGTGCTTGTAATGACTGCGTGGTGGCAGGTACCTGCAGTACGAGTATATTATTCACTGGAAAGCAGGGGCGGATCTGGGGGGGGGGAGAGGGGGATTCTAAGGGTTCCGTACCCCCCTACCCGACCCAAAATTCTTTAAAATGCTATAACAAAGTCCCTTTATGGGGCGTTTGGTCTCTCCCCCCCCCCCCACCTCCTCACCGTTGTTTGATATTTTGGCTTTTCTCTCTTCCTAATACCCCCCCCCCCATCCCCCCGCTTGTGCAAGGACATGATTGAAAACAGGACCATGTTCCTAATCATTTATCCTTGAGAAAAAAAGTTTCATTTCATTGCATTTTTTGGCCCCTCAGAAGCAAGATGTAGCATCGCGGAGGCCTTTTGTATAAGGTTGAAGGTCCCAAACAAAAATTTGGAAACCCGTCCCCCCCCCCCCCAACCTCCCCGAGGTAACTGATCCGACCCTGAAAAGTACTGTACTACATACATGTCTTCTTGTAGTCATTGTTCGATTTCAGTAAGAATGATAAGTGGCTTGAAAGTTGAATGCCCGCCTGTTGTGTGAGGCTTCGCAACTGACGTAAATGAAATTAACCCCTTCACCACCGGGAAAATGCGAACACCAACCAGCTGCAAGAGGCAACGAACCTCATGAGCCCCCGCAGGTGCGGGGGCTCATGAGGTTCGTTGCCTCTTGCTGATCTTACTCCTATCCCCATGTGCCTTGGATTGATGGGATTATTTAGTGTTGAATTCGCCCTGCTTTGCGTCCACTGGCATTGAAGGGGTTAAGGAGATTATTACTCATTGCGAAAGTGATCCCAAAATTAATGAAGAACAGGGAAGAGTCAGCAGATAATTGCATAACGCTTTAAAACTAGATCTGCTTTATGGCGAACTTGATTGCTAAAATTTCGCCAATACAACGGGGTCTCATTTCTCAATGTTGTCTTGCCTCAACTAAGATGTGTATACCCCTTGTTTTACAATCAATGTGGGTATGCTGACTCAGCAGAGGTCTTCTACTACCTCATGTGCGCAACGGGGTAACTCTCCTACATACAATCGAGAAGAAGTGCACACCAAACAAACAAACAAAAAACTCAAATTGGGTCTTTTGTTCAACATTATTGCAAGACACACAAAGCACATGTATAAAGGATACTGATGTTGTTAACTAATTAATCCTTTGTGGTCTGAAGAAAGAGGGTCGCTATACGAATTTCATCCTTTTTTGAAGAATTCGTACATGACCCATTCGCGTGTTTATGAAGTCTGTGTATACATCGATCGGCACTGATAGTTCAGTGGCAGTGCCAGATTATCTTGGTGCCTTCCCAGGCGCCAAGCTAATCGGGCATTACCCTTGAACTGTACAAACCGATCAATTTCCCTCTTGCAGTTCCCTGATCACTCTTGTGCCAAGGGACTCTTAATCTGAAACATGGGCACTTGCATTGCTAGAACCAAGCTGTTCGTTCACTACCCTTGAACTATCCAAGGACTGATCCATCTCCCGCTGTAATGTCCTCACGGTGACCGTGCTAAATTTGTCCGGTTTATGCCCGCGCAACGCTCGTTGTAGCCCAGAATGGCTTTGCACTCAATCCCGTTAATTGGTTTTAATCCATACTTTGTCCTCGTTCCGAGCCATAACTTACGGCCCCGCGCCTAAAACGATCCCCGACGAAGGGGCCATTACAAGGCGGGAGGGTTCTAAAAGCTGTTTTTGCGACATGTATGCTGGTCTGTGATTTTCGGCCTTACGGCTTTCAGCCATAAGGTAAAAAATCACAGACCAGCACCCAAACGATCTTATCTCCTCAGCGTGAGGACAACGCAACAGATGTACGTAAGTGTTATTTTTATCCATGCCCAAGAGATGAACATAATTTATATAAACTGCAGAGGATTTGCGTCTTTCGTGGACAGCGCGGTGGTTGCTGAAGGGCTTGACTCGTTCAAGACGTGCCGCATCCGGATACGCGGCAAGAAGCCGCGTATCCGGATGCAGCACGTTTCGAAAGTGTTAAAACGAGAAAAAGGGCGAAGCTGCTCTTTTGCGACTGCATTTAAATCCCCTCAATTTCAGAGGAACACATACGCAAATAAGATCTTTATCAACAAGTACCGTACAGCTGAAGTGGGTGTTCGCTGTATGACTGATTAACGCTTTTAACTTAGGACGGACTTGGGAGGCATATGAGGATACGGTTCGACTGCGTAACGGCCTCGGGAGATGGAACGATCATGATAGATGAAGGGTAGTGCCAGATTACCTTAGCGCCTCAAGGAGCTTGAACTTTAATGGTCGATCAGCCACGTCGCTGACCGTTCACCTTTTTGGCGCGTAGCTGATCTGGCAATACCCATGAACTGTCATGGTGGATTAGGTACCGATCTAAATCTGTAGCACTGTCGTTGAAAGCTAACACGGTCGTACCAGATGCTAATCTAGCTAACCTCACGCTACACTTGAACTATCACGCTCAATCGGTCTCCACTTGTTGGCTGATTACGGTGAGAGGGACGGTAAAAGACGATACGTCCATTTTGTGAAAAACTAGATTTTCATTGTGTTACAATAAAAACCCCGCTTTTCACAAAAATGGACAACCCGTCTTTTGCCTTGGCAGGCCGGAGGCGGTTTCGAGTGTAAAATGACCCCCCGCTATTGATCACCACCTGTCATTGCCTAGTGTTATGTTCATTTTCCAGACAGAAACCTGGGCTGATGTCCCGACGGTCTCCCGTGCGTGAGAATCACAGATATAAATGAAATTTATCCTTATTGATGAGAGACGTAGAATCTGATTGTGGTTTATTGGGTTATGTATGTGTCTTCTGAGTATGGAGCTGTTGCCTGTTTCATTGAGACACCAGTGGATCGAAGGGTAGATAGAGGGAAGGGGTGGGTGGGAGGTGGGTGGGTGGGTGGGGGTACAGGGGTAGTTTTTCATTTCTAAATTTAGGCACTGCGCTGCCATGTTTAACACATTCTGCCTTAGAACCAAAATCCCCCAATTTTGAAGTTGTCCTCTGACTGTATTACAATTCTTGACTGAGACAGATCGAGCATTAGAGTTCAAGGGTGGTGCCAGAATAGCTTGGCGCCTATGGGCGCCAAGCTATTCTGGCACCACCCTTGAACTATCATGTTTGATCCATGACTTGCTGTGGTGTGTCGGGGCTGAATGAGTTAAAGCAAAAGACACAGTAAGTTCATTTTTGTGCAAAGCAAGATTATCATTGTACAATGAAACGTCTGCTGTTCACATAAATTTACTTGCTGTCTTTTTGCCTTCTCAGGGCAATGCGGTGAGCGGACTTAACAACGATAGCTCGGCGGAAATATCAATGATGCCATGGTCAGCGCTAGGCGTTAAGCTTATCAGACTCCACTGTGGCATTTATATCAGCCCAGGTCGCGCCGTGCACTGCACCTCGTACTCTATCATAAGCAGTTTAACCCCCTTGACTGCTACTGATGATACCGTTAGGCGGAAAAGACGCGTAACTACGGGACATTTCCGCTGAACGGTATCTCCGGTAGCAGTTAACCCGTTACATCCTGAGGCTGAATTTGTAAAATTTGCTTATTGCCCTATGAAGGCTACATTACAGATTAGGAGATAGATCAACTGTTTTAGTTCAAGGGTGGTGCCAGAATAGCTTGGCGCCTAAGGCGCCAAGCTATTCATTCACCACCTTGAACTATTAGTAAAAAAAACGTATTTCAAGCAATGGGTGTATCAGGATGAAAAGGGTTAGGGTGATAAATTAATCTGCATGTTGGTCTGTGATTTGGACTTAACGGTCTAGAGCTGAAAACTCCGAAATCAAAGACCAGCACTTAGTTATGAGTCAATTCATTCTTGGAGTGAAAAGTTTTTTTTGTTTTTGTTTTGTTGTTTTTTGTTTTTTTTTTAAGGGGAAAAAATGGAACGTCTTTGACACTTCCTATCTGTGATCATGTACCCGAACTTTGTAAACGTAAACCCAATCAATGTTCCTCTGTGATGGCAAAAGAGAGTAAGTCTATAGTATGAAAAGAGAGATTTTCATTTTAATGCCATGAAAATCTGCGCTTTTCACAAAAATGGACAGTGTCCTTTTGCGTACAGGGCAGAATATCACTGTGGCGATGATGACAGTCTTGTAAGCTCAGATTAAAATCTTGGTACATGCTGCTGTTTTGGCTGCTTGTCTTGGGGGGGGGGGGCATTGTTTCTATTAAGTCATTCGGGACCTGTTGCATCTGAATACGCGGCTTTATGCCGCGTATTCGGATGCGGCACGTCTCGAATGTGTTAAATTATCTCACTGTGGCTTGATTATCGAATAACATGTAGCATGGCTTTTTTTATGTCAGTCGTGACATTTGGTAAAAATTATGTTACTATTGGGACGAAGCATTTCGTTGTACATGTATGATCATCGTAACCCCCCCCCCCCCCCCCCCACCCCCCCTTCCCTTATCTTATTCGCGGGACGTTTTCACGTTTGTATTTTTCTGCCCTCTTGGGATCTTGACGAATGAAGAATTAGATGCAGGTGTGTTTGATGTTGCCGACTTTTTACCTTTCCCCCTATACACCTTTAACAAAACGTCTTCGACCCAACGACGGCCGCAGTGGGCCCGCGCACAGCCGTGCGCGAGCCCACTGCGACCGTCGTGGGCCCGAGGCCGGATCTTTGCTTATTAGATAAGGCCCTAAGTTTATCTCCCCGCCTTTCCAAGACCTCAGTTCAAATTGATTATTATCGTTTTATCATTGCACATTGTGTTGCGAGTGGTCAGTGCGCGCACTAATGCAGTTCTCGTCGTTACGCCATGTTTCTCCATCTTCGTGTCGCTTCTTTCTTTTGTGTTGGACACGATCAGGTCTTTTGATTTTCTTGTCTCACGGCGACAGACGAGTTGTGTGCTTGTCTGTGATTTTTCACCTTACGGTTCGAAGCCGTAAAATAAAAAATCACAGACCATCACACATTAAACCGTAAGTTCTTAAATCACCTACTAGTGTACATTAAGCCGTAAAGTCCATAATCACAGCAAGCCCACTTGTTGAGAGATGATCGGGCATCGGACAGTCTGATCTTTGAGCTCTCTGGTCTTCATTCATTATTTCAAATTTACTGTCCTCTCGACCAACTAAGGGTATGGAGGACTAACAATATAAACTTGGTGTGAAAAAAAAAAGGGGGGGGGGGATATCTCTGGTCTTGCATCGAAAAAAGTCTTTTAACTATCTGGTCTAACGGCGAGGGACTAATTTAGCTTTGAACATTATATCTTCATGGCGAAAAGAACATTTTTTCTTTTAAACACTCTAGTCTCACGGCGATAGAACAGTTTGGCTTTGGACAGTGTGGTCTCACGACGAAAAGAACATTGGTTTTTTTAACTCTTTGCTCTCACGCGAGAGGACAGTTTTTTAATCATTATGGACTCAAGGTGCAAAGAACAATTTTTCTTTTAACTTTCTGGTCTCACGGCGAAAGTACAATTTGGCTTTGAATAGTATGGTCTCACGGCGAAAGAACAATTTGTCGTGAGGGAGGATCGCAGGGCTTTGGTTTGACAGGTACTCATTGAAAGCTATCGGTCGTAGTGAGCAAATTCACCCCGGGTAGTGGCCACTGCCAGCAACCTTATCACTCCTGACTTAGTTTCGTTTGAGTTGTTACCTTTAACAGTCTTTCAGCCACCCCCTATCGTCTGCAAGAGACATAGATTCTCATGAGCCCCTGCAATAGCAGGGGCTCATGAGAATCTGTGCCTCTTGCTTCTGTAGATTAGCTCCATTTATTTCCCGAAATCAGCGGAGGAAGTGAAGGGGATCTACGTATGCATCTTCGTATAGGGCAGAGCTGAGCATCGAGGTTCTCTTTCATGACTGGCGGTGTGCGATAAAGATCTGGCCTATGGCTTGTGGAAAATTATCCAATGATCCAGGGTTTAGCAGTGACTTAAACGACTCAGAGGACGTGTTATAAGTTGTAAACGAAGTGTTATACTGCACATCCGATGTGTTATAACTCATATATACCATGTGCCTTAACACGGACATACAATGGATTATTGAAAATACCTGTTGGTTATTGAGCGGCACGGGCCACACTTCTTAGAACAAAACTGGTCTTGTCACTGAGTGAGTTAAATATCAGCTGTATACTAGGTTCCATGTCTTGTGTCTAATGTGCTATAACTGATATACGACGTGCTCATCACGCCGGAATATATACGATGGATTATTACAAGCGCAAGTCGTCCGTTTAGTGTCGCAGGCCAAACTTTAAAACTAAACCGGATTTTATACTTGCAGTGGATTATTCGTTGTGTCCAAGGTGGTATGGCGTATAGTGTGATGTGTATAACGAATATGTGCTGTGACATGGATTTTTTTTTACATGTAGGAACCATCTGCTTTAACCCTTTTAGCCCCGGGACCCTGCAGCAGGAGATAGATTGACCATGATAATTCAAGGGTAGTGCCAGATGAGCTTGGCGCCTTGAATTATCATTATCAATCCATCTCCTACAACTCGTACATAGTCGTTAGGCAACACCTCCAAAATTTGAGAAATGGGACCTTGGGGCTAAAAGGGTTAACGTCACACGGCACGGCACGGCACAACTTAGAACAACGTTTGTCTGTGTCCAATTCATAGATAAGCACATATATGGTAGAACCAAACGTGAGGAACCAACACATCTTTTTTTTTTTTTTTTTTGTTATTGCAAGAAAGAGTCTAAATGGACAAATGCTGATCAGTGCTGTCTTAACATATTACAACTAGAGGCTGAATTTATTTAAATTTGCTTATTGTTCTATGAAGGCTAGATTATGGATTAGGAGATAGATCAAGCATTTTAATTCAAGGGTGGACTGTGCCAGAATAGCATGGCGCCTCAGGCGCCAAGCTATTCTGGCACCACCCTTGAACTATCATAGTCAAATTATTTCTTGCAATAGTGTATCAGGCGGAAAAGGGTTGAGAGAAGCCTTGAAGGGCAAAAAGTGTCATCTGTCATAAAAGACAATTCCATTAGAGTGGCTACAACTTTTGATGACAGGTGATCTCTCAAAAGGGCGGTAGCTCAACGTAGGTTCTCAGTGTTGTAAGATGATTTGAGTTGCCGTTTTTTGAGAGCGGAAGATGTGGAAGATAGGAGTCGCATGATGGTAAACGCTTTTTGAGATAGGTTGTGAAAAAGTGCGGTTAATGAGCGGTTATTTTCAATTATTATCTCCCTTGAATTTTTGATAGGTGGCGTTCCACCAAGAGGATATCCGCTACTTTCTGTTTCTCGTTATCCATACCAAGTTTCCAGTCTGCATATCTAAGAAACTGCTTTGCACAATCGTGGCAATGGTGAACAAATGCTGCTATCATTACCTAAGATCTGCTCACGCATCCACATAATTTGTGTTGAGACTGATTACTTAAAACTATATTGCCTGCCAGTGTGTTTGATGTTGTCTGTTTGTGGTATGAGTATGTGTGAGTATGTGTAATTTTACGTCTTTGTTATATGTGTCATTGTTAAAAGCGTGCACGTGCGTGTGTGAGTTGTGAGTGCGCGCTTAGAGTTATAATTATTATAAGATAAGCGCATTATAAAGACAGTAATTATTATTATTATTTATGTGGTTCAGCTAGTTATAGACAGTAACTGGTCATATTATAAGCATTCTTGTTTTTTTACAACACACTTTGAATACTACATTACAGTACCCCACTCATTCTAGTCTCATTAGGTCGCAATATTGGAAAAAATACATACAATAGTCTCTACTATTTATTGGAACTTGTGCTCGCATTTCTTTGAGCGATCATACAGTGCAAATGAAGATTAAGATTTCTTCCTTTTGAGGTCCTGTCAACCATGTACAATGCGGAGCAGTGTTCGCTTTCCACATTACCTTTATTTAAATGCTTTCTGTATGGTTGCAGTAGTAATAGTTATAATAATATAGCTGATAATCTGACTTTTTTTTTTTTTACTGTTTGCTTTCAGCAGGTACCATTTCAGAATCAGGAATCAGAAATATATTAATAATATCTTTTACAATTATGGACAATGTTTTGAGAAAGATTTATTTCTTGGGTTAAATTATTATAATGTTAATAATATTAAATTATTATTATAATATCAAATTATAATATAATCCAAAACCAGTGCTATTAAAATATTAGTACTAATTGCAGGCTGACTAATTGTAATTTGATTAAGGGCTTTCATCATTTACTTCAAATGCACTCTCTGCTCACAAGTTATATAGTACTGCAGCTTGTGTCCGCTACAGTATATTATATGTGATGGAAAATACATAATTAAGCAAAATGCATGCGGTCAATCGCCCACGGTACTTCTTTTCCTCGAAAACACCCCGGAAAGCAACAAAAACTAACGAAACACCCCACGAGAAAAAGACGATTTCGGTTGTTTTTGTCTCTTCGGGGATTTTAGTTGGATTTCGTTAGTGTTTGTGTTTTTTTCGTTGATTTTTCGAGGAAAATTTCGGTTGTTTGTTGTTGTTTTTTTCTTTTACTTTTTTTTACTTCCATACGCACTAGCCATCGTTCGAAACAAGGCGGTTCTTTGCGACAGTGAAATTATAATAAGTAAACTCGACTGTAGTAGTACTAGTAGTAATATAGAAGTTAAAACAAGATGGTGACTTTAGGCCTCTTGGTGGAACGCCACCTATCGGAGAGTTATCGGTCCTGCGACAGCTGGGGAACGCCAAAAGCGCTCATTGTAAGATCATTTCCGGACAACTTGATGTCTCGTGTTTTCGGAAATCACGTATCACTGTGACTGAAAACAGTGGATTTAAAAGCCCGGACAAACATGTGATATCACATGTATGTCCGGGCTTTTAGTCCACTGTTTTTGTGAAACACGTGCCATTTTTATCTACTTCTGATTTACGGAAATTGTCTATTCCCTCAGTCTGACGATGACTAGAAACTCATTTTCAGATGAGCGTCTCAGCCTGCAAGGGTAGACTGATTAAAACCTGTGACTATTGCAAGCAAGAGGTAATGATCATTATGGGCCCCTGTGACTGCGGGGGCCAATGAGGATCTATGCCTCTTGCATATTATATTGCCAGTATCCACTGAAATTCTCAGACCAGCTAGCCCACAGTTACTCGTGCAACACTGCCACTGGGATTTAATAGTGTTATCAGGGAAGGAGGTAATGGCGGCTAAACTGATCATCAATACTGCTCTTATCCCTGTGAGCAAATGGTCCTCTGGCCGTCGTCGGCCCGCCGCTAAGCAGTGTCGCGACCCGATGACCAGCTGCTCACTGCTCTGCTCATCACCGAATGTCAGCCGTGGCTTGATCGGCCCCTGCTGCATTCGTCCACTGATGTGATGATGTATCACCGCTCTGGCGTAACTTTAGCCACAGGCCGCAACCCTAAATTGTTCGGCCACTAGAAATCCAGTGCGCACAGTGCCATCGGGTCGATGTGCGCGGGTCAACGTTGGCCTACGCCGGCCCGATGACATTTTTGATATTGTGGGAAAACAAAGTGTATAGATGAGCGCAGTAAAGATCAGAGATTTTCGGAAATCGGGGTGGAAAAAAAAATTACCCATGTCAGCAAGAGGCACAGATCTCCCAGGAGCTCGCGAGAATCTACGCCTCTTGCAGACAGAAGGGGCTGGTGCTGCACTTCGTCTGCGACGGAGCTTAACGTTGATTGAAAGTTTAGCACCGGTGTCAGCCTACAGTGCTCTACGCATGAGGACGTCACCTAGACGGGACATCAGTAAAGATGGATCAGACTCGTGATTCGAGTTTGCAACGTTGGGCCGAGCGTTTTGATTCAGTTTTCCACGTCGTGTTGGACAGGAATTTAGATACGGTTCATGCGACAGCAGTTGGATTATAGTCGGTCATCCAAGAGTGTACAGTTATACGCTTAAGTCCCATTTGTTTCCGTGTAGACATGTAGGTGTAAATGTGGCCAACGCCGGGTTGTCAACAAGAGGTGACGGTATATTCTCATGAGCCCATGCAGCAGCAGGGGCTCATGAGAATCGACACCTCTTGATAGTTGAAGCAGCCTGCTGGTGGACATGCCTCATGATTATTTATACATGTAGTGCCTGATACAAATGAAATGGGCTGATCGCTAAAGATGACCTGTAGATACCAGTGAGGATGAGATTTTGCTATTAGTAGGTGGAGGCTTCCGAGTGGCTAGGCAATGGTAGGTGTAAAACAGGATCAGTGAGAGCGCTCGCTTCGTCCAGGAGGATGTGATTTTGTGATTTGCAAGTGAATGCTGCCTGATGATATTGACAGGGGTAAAGGCAAAATTCGACTTTGTTCTGGTTTCGTCAATCGTGGACACTGTTTGTTAATACTTTCATGTTGGGTGGATCCACACAGACAGGAAAATGTACATGTAGCTGGGAAAATCCAGGGTTTAACTCATTCGAGACATGCACGGAGTCTAGAATGAGTTAACCGTATCCGTTTTCTTTGTGTGAGTTTGATCTTGATGGCACAGCTGACATCTGTTTCGTTAAATTCATATTCCTGATCACCATGTTTGAAATGAATTCGTCATACTGACACGTAACAGCGTCGGGTCTTTTTATCGCCGCATTGTACCTAACAGCAGGCAAACTTCGTTTGTTCTCAACGATAAATTTACCTCAGAGATGGACACAGTGAGCAGCATGCTGTCGGGTCGGTATCGGACGTAGTCGGCCCGCATACGGCTGTGCTTGTCCCAACTGCGCCCGACGTCTGCCCGATGGCCTTTTGCGTAGGGCAGGAGGACAACTGCCTAGTCTCTGACACGTCTAATGAGTCTCTTTCAAACGCTTTTCTTCGATTCTCCAATAAAGGACCAGAAACAACAAGTCACGTCGAAATTCGTCAGTTGGCAATAGAGTTAGTTTTAGTTGCTGAGGCCCCAGTTTGATGCATGGTTGACGAAACTGAAATGTCACTTGTAATTCGTGGCTTGAAAGAAGAATTCTTGACAAAGCTGCTATGTTACAGTCCGCAGACTGCAGAATTATGTGTGCCGCTTGGTCTTCGATTTTAGACCGTACAGGAGCCCTTTGTACGTCTAAGAAATGAGATATGGACTGAATGGAATTTAGAGAAAAATCACCGTATGAGAATTTAAAAGTGTACTCCATAGTTTGGGCTGACGAAATGTTAAATTTGAAAATTCTTTAATGAGATCTTGATCCTTTTCTACTAACATCCCAAATCCTCTGCGTCATATCGCACACTACAAAGTAAAATTGTCGGGTCCCGCACAGAACACACAGAGAGGGTGTGCGGAATCTGGTAATTGAGGAAACTCTTCATTACCTCCTCTGTCTCAAAAACACAGGCTTGAGTGTCTCTTTCCCAAGCCAACGAGAGGCATAGATCATCATGAGCCCCTGCTTTATGCAAGGGGTCGTGAGTATCTATGCCTCTTGCAGATGGCTTGGGTTTTGAAACAAGCTCGTGTGGACCGCCGCCTAGAAATCACAGATTGATGCGCCCCCTTTCTCTTGCCAGCAGAAAGCATAGATCCACTAGAGTCCCTACCAAAATGCAGCGGCCCATGAGGGTCTATGCCTCTTGAAGTTGTGATGTGTGTGCGAGGCGGTCTTGTATATGCCGAAGCCAGTTCGCGTCCTGTGTCAACCGCTCGGAGTTTGCCAGGGTCCGGGTTTAAGTTGACCCTGACAACACACGGTGTATTTTGACAGTGTTCCGCCAAAGAAAGCGGGAAGACTTGTGTGTGAGGACTGATTAAGGACATGAGCATCTTATTAACCCTTTTGGTGCCGTGTCACCCAACTGCAAGAGGCATAGATCCTCATGAGCCCCCGCGGTTGCCTCGTACTTAAATCACTTCGTATCATGGTCCCAGCTCTTTTGACGGCTGGGGATTTTCGACGTTGAATTTACAATGATTTCTAAATGCACAATCTGCGTCCACTGGCAGTGAAGGAGTTAAACCCAGTGAAGGGGCAGCCGTTCCTTTTTAGACATCTTCACATATTCAGGACTGAATGAATTAATCAGGCATGAGCTAAAGACGTCAGTTATGCGATGGGTGTTCAGTTCATTTTGAGATGAGCCTCTTTAATCAATGGTGCGAGGGATGCTCAGTAAATCTAAAGTTAGACATAAAACGGACATAGATAGTTCAATTTACTTTATTTTGTCATCACATATTTTCCTGACATATTTGAAATATATAAATGAATAAATGAATGAATGTTTGACTGACTGACTGACTGATTGAATGAATGCATGCATGCATGCATGCATACATACATACATACATATATAAGTAAATAAATAAATAAATAGGTAAAGGAGTAGTGATTCCATAACAGTACGTTAAATCCTACCACACAGCAGTGTTTTTGAGTTTTTCCCCGTGGCTTAGTCTTGCTTGACAGCATCTTTCAGTGTAAATATATTTGCATAGGTGACTTAAAAAATGTAAGGAACGCACCTTTCAAGCGTTTTGCTCCAGGGCGGGCTTTGACAGCTAAAATGTGCCGATGCAACGGTTTCTCAGCGTCGTCCTGCCTCAGCTAAGACTTGTCAACCCATCCTTTCACAATCAATGTGCACACGTAACAGAAGGTTTTCTTAAGCTAGTGATGCGAGTCGGTGGAACTCTCTTACGCACCAAAGGAGAAGAAGCCGAGCAGAAAGTCTTTCATTTTACGATATTTAAACTTCTCAGGTTAACCCATTTGTGTGGGACATACTAATAACTATTATAAAGGAGATATTAACCGTTTTGCCTGGAGTAGGTCCCTTTAACCCGTTTAGCACCGGATCCCTACAGCAGGAGATGGCTTGACCATGATAATTCAAAGGTAGTGCCAGATTAGCTTGGCGCCTGAAGGTGCCAAGCCAATCTGGCTCTACCCTTGAATTATCATGGTCAAGCCATCTCCTGCAACTGGTACATAGTTTTTGGGCAACACCTCCAAAATTTGAGAAATGGGACCTGGGGCTAAGAGGGTTAACGCGAAGTCCACCGCCTTAACCCTTTATAAGGTCGCGAGTTGTGAATCCCATGTCAGGTGCTCTATTCAGAGTCTGTTATTCTAGATGTGTAACATTAGCCGTTCGAAGGAAGATGAATGGGATTTTACGCGTTTCATAAGTTGTAACGCACATCTTCCATCCGTCTGCAAGGGGCATAGATTCTCATGCGCCCCTGCAGCCGCAAATATCGGCCACAATTACACACATCCTCAGATTAAGGATAGTATATTTCGCAAGCATGTAAGAAATGTGTATCCATGAAAAGGGGGAGCCTGTTGTTTGTGAAAAACTTCTAGCTTGAAGCTTAAGAGTACTTCTCCCCTGCTGCTGCCCTGGTTTTATAACACTTTGACTCCCAACGCCAATTTACTGCGGGAGATAGATAAACCGTGGCAGCGCAGTGGTTGTACCTGATTTAGGTTGGCGCTTTACTTAAAATGCGATCATTTTACAGCTGTTAGGCAATGATTTTGCCTGGAACTTAAAAACACTGGAACTTTTTTTATGAAAGTTCATCATGTAGGAACTGAGGGCTTTAACTTGAACCACAGTGTCTTGAAGACCACCATGGGGTACGCAAAAAAGAAAAAAAACAAATACTGCAGGGTACACTTTAACTCATTCTAGACGTGCCGCCTCCGGATACGCGGCTTATGCCGCATCTCCGGAGGCGGCACTGACGTCTCGAATGAGTTCAAGACATTTTCAATGACTTGTAGTTTTACCCTCAACATTCTCTAAAGGTAGGTGCCACACACAAAAACCCTCAAGTAGATGGTATTGTGCGGACAAGGGCGATTCTGATTGAGCTGTTTTTGACACAGCACTGTACTAGGTATTGACATAAACAATTAAGACGGAATATTCAATAAGTTGTGTTGAAGTTGTTCTTTCTAGGCGTGTTTCTTTCTTTTAGTTGGGATTGTCTTTGCGGATATCGTCACAGACATTGAAAGATACTATAGAGTGCAGACAGTGAGAAAATATTTTTCACGGACGCACGCGGAAATGTCTTTTCGTTTAACCCATTTCATCCTGAGGTTGATTTTGTAAACTTTGCTTAGTGTCCTATGAAGGCTACATGACAGATCAGGCGATAGATCAACAGTTTTAGCTCAATGGTGGTGCCAGAATAGCCAAAATTTAGGCCTCAAATTTATTTCTAGCAATGGGTGTATCAGGGTGAAAAGGGTTAACTGGCCTCGGATCGCTCAGAGTGCCATGTACAGGACACGGATGCAGTAATAATGAAAGAGCTGAAAAGCCGATATGAACCAGCAAGGGTGCTTTTAGTTTAGCTGGCCCCTAAGTTTGAAAACCCGGAACTATTCTCCTGATTCGACACGTGTTGCATTTGGGTACGCGGCTGTATGCCCCGTGTCTGGACGCGGCACGTCTCGAATGAGTTAACACCTTAACACCGGCTGCAGCAAAACGTGGATCAAACTATGATAATTCAAGGGTGGTGCCAGAAAAGATTGGCGCCCGTGGGCGCCAAGCTTTTCTGGCACCATCATTGAACTATAGTGGCCCATCTGTTTTCTGTACGTTTGGGATTTTCGACCTTATGTATTGGGTAAACCCCTGCAGTTTCATTTCTCGTTAACCCCCTTTCCAGTTTATCGCCAGTTGCGGGAAGGGGGATCGACCTATGATAGCTCAGTTATGGGTAGTGCATGATCAGCTTGAAACCTTTAAGGCGCCAAGCTAATTAGGCACCATCCTTGAGCTATCAAAGTCGGTCCGTTCCCTTTGCTGGCACATGGTAAGCACGGCGTAACAGACGATTCAACACTTGTGCGCTAAATGGTCGGTTAGATAGTTATCCGACTTTAATGCCGAGCAGCCGACAAAGGCCATCTCACGGTGAGTGAGCAGATCGGAGGTTGGGAGTGAGAGGTCTAATGGACGGAAAAGACAGTGATGCGGAAAGAGGGTGTCGCGCCGTCACGCTGTTCAGGTGGATGCGCTTTGGGACGTTTAAGACACAGTCTGCTGGAGAGGAGACAGAGTATACGTGGTAGGCGTAGAAGGTGCTTGGGTAAACATGGAAAGTGTGTTCAAAAGGGCCTTTTTGTGTGTCAGTTTTAAGCTTAGTTGGTGGGAGATAACAGGCCTAGTAGTTTGCCTTGTTGTAGAAAGTGCGCGAAGAGGAAACTGAAACAAGACCTTTTCGTGTCCTTTCTGGGGGATAATACATTAGCAGTGAGCCTGGTGAGCAGATTGAAGAAGTGTGCAAATGATCGACTTGTAGGTAATCACAGGAGACAAGAGGTCTTTCTCAACACTCATTCGAGTCGTGCCGCATCCAGATACGCGGCATAAGCCGCGTATCCGGATGCGGCACGTCTCGAAAGAGGAACCTTTGAAGCCTTGGGATACGGTCGGCTAGGGATGGATCTGGTTGGCCTTGTGACGCTGTAGGTACACAGAAGCAACGTACGTAGTGGAGAGGAAACTCGCTCAACTGTGTATATTAGGACAAGTGAGCTGGTCGCTGGTCATGACACCTGTTGGTACAGGGAGAATGTTACTGTAAAAAAAATATTTTGGGAGCTTGTCCCTTTTTTGAACTCGCTCCACTGTTAGCAGTAGTTGTTGGGCTCGAAGGTAAACATTGTAAACGCGCGTGAAGAGGACACAAGGACCTGCTATTTTGAGCTTTGTTTGATCCTATTATGCATCTGCATATACTGTGCTGTTCAGATAGGCCTAATGTGTGTATGATCATGGATGGAAAGTACCAGAAAAGGTGTGATGAATATGGTATAATTTTTTTTCTAACTCCGGGCTCCAAAAGCGTGACGTGACACAGAAAGATTTGCTCATCCCTCTTCGTCAGTGGTTGACTGTACACGTTACTAGGTCAAGATTTTTGTGTGTCGAATACGCCTTCAGGATACCCCTCATTCATTTTAGAACATTTCTGTGACGTGACGTTTCACAATTTTGTATATACACAGAGCGGGCTTGATTGCAGTTTTTTTTTTTTTTTTTTTTTTTTTGCAAACGCTTTCCGGTCACTAGAGTGTGTCATCCTTCAACCCACTTTAACTCATTCGAGACATGCCACATCCGGATACACGGCTTAAAGCCGCGTATCAGGATGCGGCATGTCTCGAATAATGCACACCTGGAATGTGTTAAATAACATTTTTTTGCGTACCCTACAGATGACGATTTAGTCAAGGTTCAAACTGTGAATGTCTTGTTCAAGACGATTTGAACAATCAGAATTGTGGATGCTGTACTCGAAAAGTCAGGATGTTTCTTCAGAGGATGTAACTGGATCTTTTGCTTCAAGTCAGTATGGCGTTCCTACCTGACTTTCATCATCTTCTTTGAAATATCGTTTAAAACCAAGAACATACTATGCACATCGGATACCTTTCTTGAAAGGCTGCTATGAAGCAGACGGTTACCGTTACGAACAACATGAACAACATGAACGGACAGATACCAGAAATTGTGGTTTCGTGTGAAGAGGTAAGTTTTGCAAAGAGCTGTTCGTGAGCCTACAATCAATTATTATTGCAGGTTCCAGGCCTTGATTCCCGCCTGTGTTAGCAAGAGGCATAGATCCTCATGAGACGCCGCATCGGTGGCAGCTCACGAAGATCTATGCCTCTTGCAAGTTTCGTCGATGCTACACTTTTAACTCATTCTACCCCAAGACCGAAATCCTTAAATTTTGCCGTTGTCCTCTGAAGACTGCATTGCAGTGCGGGACACAGATCGACCATGATTGTTCAAAGGTGATGCCAGAATAGCTTGGCGCCTATGGGCGCCAAGCTACTCTGGCATCACCCTTGAACTATCATGGTCGATCCTTATCGTGCTGTGGTGTGTCTGGAGTAGAATGAGTTAACCACCTTCCCTGAACCACTGGACGAGGATTTTCTGTCTGAAAACTTCTCGCCAAAGAACTTCATTTCTTCCAAGGAACTGGATACACTGAATACATTGGAGTTAGCAAGAGGAATAGATCCTCATGAGGATCTATGCCTCTTGCATTTTGCTTCTACTCGTGTTCCGGCAGTCAAGGGGTAAGCCGCACATGAGAGGTTTGACGCAGGAAAAAGTCAAATTTAATTTCAAAAATTCAAATTTAGAAAAAAAAAAAAAAAAAGTATTCCGCATCCCAAAAGGGAAATTGAAGCCAGCATACGGTAAACGTATGACTCTGAATCAATCACTCGGCATGCAAGTTCTGTCGCTGGTCAGACAGCTTTTTAATCAAAACCAGCAAGGAGGCGTAACCCGAGGCGAAGCCGTCGTGAACAAAATGCCTGTACATGGAGTCTTTGAAAGACTGTTTCGCGACAGTTCCATCTACTCGTCTTCTTCAGGGAACACCAGTTCATTCAACACAAAGAAAATCTAGCTGTCTCAGGAGAATGGATTTGAAGTGGTGTCAGCAAGAGGCATAGATCCTCATGAGCCCCCGCGACTGCGGGAGCTCATGAGGATCTATACCTCTTGCAGCTGGGTGGTGTTCAGATTTTCTCGGCACTGAACGGGTTAATCAAAGGCGCCTGTCTCATAGATGTTGTTATGATGTTATACAAAAGAGCTTTTTTAATTTTTATATTTCTATTTTACTAGATGTGTGCGTGTGTGTGTGTGTGTGTGTGTGGTGGGGGGGGGGGGGGAGGGAGAGGGGCGCTTACTTACAAAAACGAGCGCGCAAGGGCTTATGCACAGTTCTGAAAGATAATATTGCGTTACATTATTGTCGTCTTTGCAGCTAAACACTGCATTGTGTAAAATACCTCCTGGAAATCTCATGCACGTCACGTATTTACCAGACCAAAAAAAAAAAAAAAAATGTTGTCTATAGAAAAGTCGTCGGTGGTGTTTATCCAGCCAGATTAAGAACTCATTCATTGTGTTGCTAGCGGCGTGTGTTTTGAAGGCTTTAACACTTACTGTACTTGTCGGGTTTGTGTTTATTGGGCGGGACGAACTTTTTGACGCCCAACGACAACTGTTTAATATTGACTGATTTGCCGCATGTGTTCATGGTTAAGTGTTTGATTTACCTTGGCGTTTTGAGAGAAAAAGACACTGGTGCTTAACCCACTCACTGCCAGTGGACGCATATTGTTTTTCTACAATCGTTAACTCAACGCCAGAGAGCTCCTTCTCAGTATACGGTCCATCCACCTGGAACACTCTCCCACTCTCTCCGTCAGAAACACTCTCTCTCCTCCTTCCAGTCCGCCCTCAAAACTCACCTCTTTCAACAGTTCTAGCACTATACCACCACACTCCCTACCCCAAGCTGACCGTCGTAATGTATTTTCACTATTTGTGGTACGTGAGTCATTAGCGTGTGCGAGTTGTGAGTGCGCGCTTAGAGTTATAATTATTATAAGATATCATCATCATCATCAGTCCCTTGCCCGAACTGGGCGTTGGGGGGACTGAAAGGCAGCAGCAACAGACAGTGCTCTCCACTGAGTTCTATTTTGGGCGGTGGCAAGCAAGTCTGGCATCTCGAGTTCGGTCCATTCTTTTATGTTTGCGACCCAACTCTTTCTCTGACGACCTCGCCGACGACTTCCTTCGAGAGTGCCTTGGAGGATAGTCTTGGACAAGGTGTTGTGTCGGGTCACGTGGCCAAACCAAGCAAGCTTGCGCCGTTTCACGGTTGCCAGAAGGGGTTCATGTGGGCCCACCAGGGAAGTGACGATGCTCCGTACATATTCGTTGGTCTTGTGCTCGCGGTACGAGATGTGGAGCAACTTCCTCAGGCACTTGTTCTCAAAGGCCTGGATTTTCTTTTCTGAGTCTGCAAGCAGCGTCCAAGTCTCACAGCCGTAGAGTAGAATAGACACTACGAGGGACTTGTAAAGCCTGTACTTGATGGTGAAGCTGATGGAGTTACTTCGCCATATCCTGTCCAGCCTGGCCATTGCGGATGTTGCTGTACCTATCCTGATACGGATCTCTGCTATGCAACTACCGTCTTTGGACAGGGTGGCTCCCAAGTACTTGAAGCTATTGACCTCTTCTAGCTTCTGGCCGTTCATGTGAATGTTGCTGCTGCTGTCGCTTGTGGTGTTGATCATCACTTTGCTTTTATCCGTACTGATCTCCATGCCATAAGACCCTGCGCTACTTGAAAGTTTGTCTGTCAGGTTTTGCAGCTCACTATTGCTGCCTGCCATGAGGTCAATGTCGTCTGCGAATCGAAGATTGCACAGGGATCTGCCACCAATAGAGATTGAAGTATGGTGGTCGTGGAGGGTTTCCTGCATGATCTTCTCCAGGAATATGTTGAAAAGGACAGGAGAGAGCAGGCATCCTTGACGGACACCGATCGTCGTCCTGAAGAGCTCGCCTGACTGATTGTTAAGTAGAACCGCGCTGCAGGCGTTCTTGTAAAGCGCTTCTATCATTTGGATCAGCCCCTCCTCTATGTTGAACGATCTCATGACTTGCCAGAGTCCGTCGTGCCAGACGCGATCAAATGCTTTCCTGAAATCAATGAAGTTGTGGTAGAGTTCGCGCTGGTGCTGCAGATGTTTCTCGATCAGGACGCGGCAGTTGAAAATCTGCTCTACAGTGCTTCTTCCAACTCTGAAGCCAGCCTGTTCTTCTGCCAGCAGTTCCTCGGCGAAAGTTTTGAGGCGGTTGAGAATGATTCTAAGCATTACTTTGCTAGGGTGACTTATCAGACTGATAGTTCTGTAGTTCTGGCACTGTTTCAGGTTTCCTTTCTTGGGGAGCGGGATCACTAGAGACTGTGTCCATTCTACTGGCCATTTCTTTTGCTCCCAGATCTTTTGACAGAGTGTAGTGAGTACCTTCGTTGTTACTTCTCCTCCATGTTTCAACAGTTCAGCAGGTACGTTGTCTACACCTGGAGACTTTCCTCCCTTCAGGCCGCGATAAGCGCATTATAAATACCGTAATTATTATTATTATTATTATTATTATTATTATTATTATTATTATTAGAGCCCCCGACTGTCCCAGGAGCATGGATACCAAGTAGTGTCAGCAAGAGGCAAAGACACTCATGAGCCCCCGCATTCGCGGGGCTCATGAGGGTCTGTGTCTCTTGCAGTTGGATCGTGTTCATTTTTTTTGTTTGTCGGCATGCAAGCAAGGGGTTAAAGCCTCTCTGCTCCATTGCGGGCTTTCATTGCTAGAATTGGCCGATACGACGGGTTACCAGTGTTGTCTTGCCTCAACAAAATCTGATCTGCCCTGTTCACAGTCCGTGTGTCTAGGCACACGCAACGATTTATTACACTGTTCCGTGTGCGTAACTCTCCTACGAAGAAAGCGATAGGCGACAAGTCTTTACTGTTACGACATTCAGAGTTCAAAAGTTATTTCCAAAATTTGGAGGCGTCATCTAACGATTATGCACAGTTGCAGGAGATGGATCGACCATGATAATTCAAGGGCAGTGCCAGATTAGGTTGGCGCCGATAAGCGCCAAGCTAATCTGACTCTACCCTTGAATTATCATGGTCGACCCATCTCCTGCTGTAGTGCGTCAGCATTATTGTGAAACAAACTGAGAACATCATTTACAAGGAATATATTGCGACCTATTGACCCATTCAGCCCTGACGCCCTACAGCAAGAGATGGGTCTACCAAGCTAATCTGGCACTACCCTTGAATTATCATGGTCGATCCATCTCCTGCAACTGGTGCATAGTCATTAGATGAAGCCTCCAAAATTTGGGAAATACGGCCGTCGGGCTGAATGAGTTAACTCTTCATTGCCTGGGGCAGATCTCAAACATAACCCTTTGCCTTTCGGTTGTCTTTATGTCGCGATGATTCCTGTTGGAACCACTGTGACAAAAAAGCGCCACCGACAGTCAAAGGGAGGAACGGTTAACACGTTCACACAGGGAGGAGTGTAATCAGTTTTGACAGAAATTGCAAAGCGTCCAAGAAAAGACAATCAATCTTTCTCCTTATCTGTTTTGCAACGCGGGCTGTAAGTTGTCACCCGGCGTCTTGCCAGTGTTGTTATTGTGTTAATCGCTACCCAGTAAGCGAAAGACCCTCGGGCCCACGTCGGCCGCAGGACGTGCGCGGGCCTCCTGCGATCGACGTGGGCCTGATGGTGTTTGGTGTACTGGGTATACAGTTTGAAAAACGGTAACGATTCAGTAAGCAATAATTATAACAATCTGTCATGAGTCCTTTTCTTGTCTCATATTTGTTTGTCTGCTCTCTCTCTCTCTCTCTCTCTCTCTCTCTCTCTCTCTCTCTCTCTCTCTCTCTCTCTCTCTCTCTCTCTCTCTCTCTCTCTCTCTCTCTCATTTGAAAGCCTTGTTGCTGTCGGGACGTTAAGCAATGTACAATCAATCAATCTCTCTCATTTGACCTCGTCAATCATAAAACTTTAGTTAAAAAACTTAATGTCTATCAACTAAACCCAGACACACTTGCCTTCCTTACGTCATATCTGCATGGGCGTACGCAGTATGTCTACGTGAATGGTCACTAAAAACTCACCTGAAGGGGTGATAGAGCACGGAGTACCACAGGGATCGATTCTTGGTCCATTATTGTTCTCTGTCTTCATAAACGACCTTCCATTACATATATCTGACTGTTACGATTGTGGTTGTGTTGTTTTGTGAGGACGGTCATGCATAAGTCGTAGGAAACGATACGATATTTATTTGAGCTATCATATTTTCGAATCACGGACCTTTTCAGTGAATTTCACTTTCGTTTACGAATAGTGCGGTGTTGATTATCTGTTGCCGCACGGAGTTGAGTCACGAAGAGTCTAGAAGCAGCTCGGATATTCATTTGTTTACTGCGCGCGTGTCGCGTGGCTTTCGGTGCTGATGCACTGTTCGCGTGTTTACCAGTTAGAGCGTGCAATGCCCCACCCGGGTCTGCCCTGGGGGACTTGGGTGGGGTTAACTACTTTTTAGTTCCCAGGGTTACCCTGGTCAGCCCCACAGGGTGGGTTTTTCTCTCTATTCTGGGGCATGTGTTTCTGTATACCCTTTGTCCTTTCACCTGTATTTCCTTTTTAAAACTCTCCCTACTGTCTGCGCTGCCTGTAGCTCTTGATATTGGATGTGTGTTGCTAAATGGTCTTAGCTTTATTTAGGCCCCGTGTCTTAGGTTTATTTAACGTATTGGACCGGCTGGTGACAAACATTCAATGTTCTGTTTAGTTTTTTTTTTTTTCACAAGCAGTGCAGGCACATCCTGAGAAAGCCTTGTTGCTGTCGGGACGTTAAGCAATGTACAATCAATCAATCAATAGAGCGTGCAAGGTCGTGACATGTCTGGCCTACTTTTGTGTGACGTCATGGCGCGCCGGAGATTTTCCTAACATAGATGTTGAATAGTAGCCAGACGTTTATAGAATATTCCAGTGTGAATGTACCTTTGAGTTTTGGATACGTACTGTGTTTTGATTGGCTGTGTTGTACGATTTTGCTTGATTATTCTAGAAAACATACCACTATAAAAGAGTCGTGCTATGAAGCACCGGTGTACATTGTTCAGTTGTAAAATTGCGATGTAACAACGTCGGTACATTGTTCAGTTGTATAATTGCAGTGTATTGACATTGCGAGAGATCGCTACGCAAGATATCGTGCTTCATTGTCAGTAACGGAGTTATGCAGTGAATGGTGATGTACATTGTATGAGAGACGCATTGTGTCAAAGCTGAGAAGACTTTGTACTATTGTATGTGCATTTGTGAACGCATTTCGTGGAGATCGCATCGCTGTAATAAAATATTGTTGGAACTGTTACTCCAGTATTGTCTACATCCTTAAGCCACGGTTGCCGGATTGCAGCTGAATGAGGTTTATTTAAAAGAACTCTACGTGTGTGCGTTTGGTGTAGTTATCATACTACGACCACGATTCTACCACGTAACACTGACTCCAGTGTAACTTGCAGTCTTTTTGCAGACGATGGCCATATGGAACACTGGACGTTTCGTCATCAGACGTAACATGTATGGTGAAGATTCTCCAAGACAGTTTAAATGAGGTATCTGAATGGTGCAGAAATAACGCCATGATACCTAATCCCACTAAAACCAAATGCATGCTGATTACTTACTTACTTACGCCTGTCACCCCTACCCGGGTATAGGCCGTCGATGAGAGACCTCCAGCAACTCCTGTCCTGTGCTTCTCCTTCGATTCTACTCCAGGTGGTTCCCAGTCTCTTGATGTCAGCTTGGAGGTCTCGACGCCAGGAGTTTCTCAGCCTACCTCTTTTCCTCTTTCCCTGGGGGTTCCATGACAATGCCTACCTAGTGATACTGGAAGCTGGCTTTCTCAGGCTGTGACCGATCCATCCCCATCTTCTTCGCCCAATTTCATTCTCTGCTGTTATCTGCTCTGTTCTGTCCCAGAGTCTGACGTTGCTGATCTTCTCTGGCCAGTGGATTTTCAAAATTCTTCTAAGGCAACTGATCATGAAGGTCTGTACTCTGTTGACTGTGGTTTTTGTCAATCTCCAAGTCTCTGCTCCATATAGGAGAACTGCTTTTACATTGGAGTTGAAAATCCGGACTTTGGTGTGTTGTGACAGCTCTCTGGAACTCCACACTTTTTTTAACTGGAGAAAGGCTGCTTTGGCTTTACCGATTCGTGCTCTGACATCTGCATCAGTGCCGCCTTTTTTGTCTATGATGCTCCCGAGATAGGTGAAGGACTCCACCTCCTCCAACGGGGTGCCCGCAAGCAAGATTGGTTCTTCCCTGGTTGTGTTCAGCCTCATTGTCTTTGTTTTCTGTTTGTGAATGGTGAAGCCCACTTGGGACGAGATGTCAGCAAGCCTCGTGGTCTTGTCCTGCATTTGTTGATGAGTGTGGGACAGTAATGCCAAGTCGTCTGCAAAATCGAGGTCGTCAAGCTGTGTCCACAGTGTCCATTGTATTCCACTTCGTCTGTGCTCTGTGGTCATCTTCATGACCCAGTCTATGGCCAGTAGGAAGAGGAACGGAGACAGCAGACACCCCTGCCTGACACCAGTTCTGACCTGGAGCTCTCTGGTGAACTGCCCTTCGTGGATCACGCGACATGTCATGCCATCATAGCTGCTCTTGATCATGCGGACGAGCTTTGTGGGTACACCGTAGTGTCGTAGGAGTTTCCACAGAGTCTCTCGGTCCACGCTGTCAAATGCTTTCTCATAATCCACAAAGTTGACGTACAGCGGGGAGCTCCACTCCAGAGACTGTTCCACGATGATGCGGAGAGTGGCGATCTGGTCTGTACATGATCGGTTCTTCCTGAATCCTGCTTGCTGGTCTCTCAGCTGGGGGTCAACGGAGCTCTTCATTCTCTCTAGGATGATCCTGTTGAAGACCTTTCCTGGTACTGACAGCAAGGTGATTCCTCTGTAGTTGGAACACTTGCTGAGGTCGCCTTTCTTGGGAAGCTTGATTAGGTACCCCTCCTTCCAGTCAGCCGGCATCACCTCCTGTTCCCAGATCTTTACAAACAATGGGTACAGCATCTCCACCGTTGTCTCTAGGTCTGCTTTCAGAGACTCCGCTGGGATGCCATCTGGCCCTGCTGCTTTGCCATTCTTCAAAAATGCCACTGCTTTTCTGATCTCTTCCCAGCTGGGTCTGTCACAGCTGATGGGTAGGTCGGTCTCTGCCGGCTGGGATGTCGGGGGGGGGGGGGGGGGGGGGTCGGGTGGGCTAGGTCTGTTCAGTAACTCTTCAAAATACTCGGCCCATCTGTCGAGTTGGTCTGCTCTGTCTGCAATAGGCTTGCCTTCTTTGTCTTTTACTGGTCTTTCTGTATGGCCATACTTACCCGACAATCTTCTGGTAATGTCGTAGAGCTGTTTCATGTTGCCGCTGCCTGCTGCCTTTTCTGCCTCTGCTGCTAGGCTGTCTGTGTAGGCCCTCTTGTCTGCCCTGATACTCCTCTTCACCTCGCGGTTGGCTTCCGAGTATTCCTCCTGTGCCCTTACTTTGGCTGCTCTCGTGCGACTGTTGTTGACAGCTGCTTTCTTCTGCTTCCTCGCTTCTATCTTCTTCAAGGTCTGTGCCGACAGCCAGTCCTTGTGGTGGTGTTTCCTGAACTCTACAGTGTCTTTGCAGGTTGAGTTCAGCGCCTCTCTAACTGCCTTCCACTGCTGCTCTGTGGTGACCGCCTCCTCTTCATTTACTAGCTCCTGTAGCGCTTGAAACCGGTTGGACAGCACCAGTTTGAACTCTTCTCTAACTCCAGTTTCTCTCAGGAGGCCTACATTATAGCGCTGTCTTCTTGTTGTCTCTGTGCGGCTTTTCTTTAGCTTGAGCTTCATTCTTAAGGTAAGCAGATGGTGGTCTGAGGCGACATCTGCTCCCCTCCTCACTCGAACATCTTGAAGGGATCTTCTAAATTTCTTGCTAATGCAGATATGGTCTATTTGGTTCTCTGTTGTATGGTCAGGTGAGACCCAAGTTGCTTTGTGTATTCTTCTGTGTGGGAAGATGCTGCCTCCAATGACAAGTCGGTTTAGAGCACAAAAGTCTACAAACCTCTCCCCGTTCTCACTCATCTCCGAGCCTAGTCCCTGTCTCCCCATCACCTCTTCGTACCCGGTGTTGTCCTCCCTTATTTTGGCATTAAAATCGCCCATGACGATGGTGATGTCTCGCTCCGCACATTTGTTCACGGCACTCTGGAGTCGGTCGTAGAACTCTTGTTTCTCTTCCTCGTCACTGTCATTGGTGGGCGCATAACACTGGATGACGTTCAGCTTGAGCTTTTTCTTGGTTCTAAA